>BPTQ01000009.1:337009673-337481153 GCA_019973895.1 Chrysanthemum seticuspe
ATATAAATCTGAAATCTGTGATCTCACGTACCCTCGACAGTTATGAATTCTCTCAGGTTGAATACTTTCCCTCTCGATAGCAGGTAATGTGGCAAAAAGATGGACCATAGTGAGACAGTCATCTAAATCTCTTAACGCATCAATAAACTTGGGATATCTAAAACAAAAGAAAAAAACATCAATCAGTAAGTAATAATAATTGGCAAGCCCGAGTAAAAAAGTTATATATTAGAGAGAGTAACACCAACCTTTCACGAATAAGCATATCAAGAGTATAACTAGGCTTCCGTGTCAATAAGCGTTCAGCAAGATCCTTGTTCTTCTTAGACATGGCTTTCTTTACCTTTTTCTCATATGAGCGCATTTCACAGAACTTCTCAAGAAGTGGCTCATGTTTAAGAAACGCGATATCTTTCATGTGATAATAGGTATGGTGGTTTCCCTTCACCTTCTTTTTTGGATCTCGCGGGAAAACGCTTTTGAAGATACATAATTTCCTATTGAAATAACGCTGAAGATTTGATATGTTATAAGCAAAAACTCGAAAATGTGTAACATAGTATCAGTTAAAACCCCAAACATCAAATACTGTTTTAGCTTATTTAGAGAGTTTGTGATCTAGTGTAGCTTTGACAAAGCTCATAAGCTCCTTTTTTTGGCTTACGAGCTTATCAAGTTGACCGTATGGCTAATTTGAGATGATAAACTCAACTAGAGCTCACAAGCCCAAAAATGGGACTTGGGAGCTTTCCAAATAAGCACTACAAGAAAAAAGGCCTTCAGTGACAACACGATTATGGTCACTAATAGTAGATATTTGGTCACTAAGGTGATTTAGTGACCATATCAAAGTGGTCACTCGTGGTCACTAATACCATTTATTAGCTTGCCGTCTCATCACCACTTGCAGCCCCAGGATTTCCTTCAATCAAATTCCCAGAACAGAGTATTACCTGGTATGCAAGGATCCTTCAAACTCATATACGGCATCAGTCATATAGAAAAGTTATGACCAACAGAAGTTCACCAATTATATATCAGTACTTACAGAAAATTATAGAACATAGAGTGAAGAACTGAGAATCTGTGGAGTGCAATGGACCTGAATATTAGGAGCCAATAAAATTGTGCAGACTGGAACATAACTAATTAAATTACACATAAATAAGCCCTTAATCCACTATATTTATAGGGGACCCCCCCTTAAGTATTATTAGTTACTAACCTCACATCAACGTAAGAAAACCACAAAGTCAGCTCGATAAGCTCATAAGCCGGAAAATTGAGCTTACAAGCTTTTCCAAATTCAAATAAGCCTATAAGCCCAAAAAATAAGCTAACCCAGAAACCCCCTAACTACTTTAACTTCATACATCGAAACAAGTCTATTACTAACCAAACAACCCCTTAAGTATTATTACATGATAATATCCTCATAGCTGCTTTTATCCAAATTTAGTAATAAGTCTTAAAAGTGAGCTAACCCAAACACCCCTTAAATTATCATCATCATCAAGAATCGAATAGCACTAGATGTATAGACGAGTAATGGGAGTACCTTGTTCTTGTGAATAAACATTCCAGAATTTGTTAGAACCTCACTAAGCCGACTCTTTGCCAGAAACATTATCAGCAACTGCATATCCAGTTCCTGTTACACATAACATACCCCCAAAAATGCCAATATCAGTCAGAACTAGAGATACAGACATGAAATCAGGAGTAAAGGGTATAAATAAACAGCTCACCCACCATCATCCCCGACCTGTTTACATTACCCACTATATAATCTACTTAAAAACAAGCAACATTTTCGTATTTTTTTAGTCCGAGAACAGAAACAAACTTAAAGTGATATGAAGAATAGGCCTATAACATATAATGTTACTTACAGTATCAAGGTGACTGAATAGCTTCCAGATTAGGCTTCTCTGTTGCCAATTCAGTAAGACGGGCCTGCTCTTGCTTTCTCATCACCTTAAATACCTGACAAGAAAGATTGCAGCATTACGACTAGCAACCCGTGGATGAATCAATCCTATGTTCATTCTTAACAGGATGAACTCTAACAATGTGATCCTACACATAATTTGCATCACGGTACATATAGGATGCTTTTTTTCGTTTAACTTCTCAAAATGGGGTTGTGACCCTACATATTGTTTGCATCAGGGTGTAGCTAGAGTTAAAACAATTCATCCACCTGTACTCATCTTCGTATCCTTAGTTTTCCAAATAAGTTAGACAAATAAGACAAACAAGCTTCAACTTTCGCCACTAACTAACTAAACTACATTATCTTTTTTTTGGAACTCACATCAACGTAAGAAAACCACAAAGTCAGTTCAGAACCAAAGAAACTCACCCACGACTATTATTATAACGACTCCCCACACGTATAGTCGCATATGTGATGCCAGCTATTGGGCTAACAAGTGTGAAATAACATGCTCTAACTGCAATTCTAAGAACACGCTACATTGCCATTGTCAATTCACTACAAGTAAGAACAACTACCTCGGCTTATCATCTATCAAATCACAAACATTAGACACCTTGAGTTCCAACTTTATATTAAGTAAACACTTTAGTCAAGCTGCTCTCAACACATAAGCACAAGCATAGTCGTAACCATAAGACTAATTATCTAGAAGTATGAAATAACATTACAAACTTATAGTGCTAATCCTGCTACAACATTTCTCTTGCGCATTCTATCAAACACTTGTCATGCATTTATAATAGAAAGGCTTGATATTTATAACTAGTGACGATTTACAAACTTCATTTTATTATAGTGTTAACATACTAACTGTAAGTTAACACGTGATACCTGAGAAGTTCTTATTGTATTAACTTTTGGTCCCAGCCAACTCTTGCAATAGAAAAGAGAATTGTACGTTACCTGTAAGCAAATTTATGTTTGTTAATTATAAGGTAATATGACAAGTAAAACTTTGATAAGAATATAGCATACTGTATCATAATCTCACAAATTCATGCAACTTTTTTTTTGCTTACCGTCTCATCACCACTTGCAGCCCCAGCGTTTCCTTCAATCAGATTCCCAACCTGTGTGAAAGAAGAAAAATATCTTCAGGGTGGTGTTTCAATGACTTTATCGAGTATTAATATAAAAGTGATGGCTTTACTGAAATCATAATAGCTATGATGTGTACGTTTCAATTCAGTTCCAAACTATCAGAATTGAAGAATTATAAAATGACCCTCAAGTCCTCAACATATGGTTGAGCAGAGTATTACCTGGTATGCAAGGATCCTTCAAACTCATATACCACATCAGTCATAATCCAGAAAAATGCTTTGAGTACACAGTTTCACTCTGACAATACTTTGAAAAAGGTGTCATCCATAGTGAAGAGCCAAATAAATTAAACATCAATCATGTTGTCCCCCCTGATATCATGCCAGAACATAATTAAATAGTTTCACATGGTGACAAACATGTAACACAAAAGAGAGACAACTGGATGTAATTCTTGGGCGCAATTTCTCACTTTAACCACTCCAAAAAGTACCATAATACCATATTTGCCTTATCCTACTCCCTTTCTAATTAACTTGTTTTGATTTGGGACCATAAAGCATGCATTGGTTCTGCATATCAAGAATTCAGCCTACTATTTTAGATCAAGTTCTGGTGTCATCAATCTTAACCGTTGCCTTAACTAGTGTGTTTCAGCAAGTACTATAACTTTTTTAGATCAAGAGTCTCCTCAGCATTATAAAATCAGGAACGTTAACATAGGCTAATAACAATTTGTGGCAGTGTAGAAGCGCAAAACCAACAGACCCAATTATACACATATGCACAAGTGATAGGCCTGCACTAAAAACACGTTGTTATGAACAACTATGCTCACTAAGTGATTGTTCGGTTCGATGATCCATTTCATTTGCTTCATTTGCACATACAATATGCAGCTTATGCAATTTTCTTATAAAATACTCTCTATTCACTAACACCTCATGACCTCAACGTCAAACCATTCCTTTTCTTCTCACTCACTCGTCACCTTTATACTGATAATGGTCACATCATTTCTCACCATAAACCTACATTTCAGTACCTCACTAACACACTTACAGTCACGCAAAACTCTCATCTCCAGTAGCAAACACCCTCACCTTAACCCACGTAACCACCTCTCATATTCTCTTAATTGTACTCACGTAATAGCCTACCTCCCTACAACTCCTTCTCACCCCTCCCATTAAACAAAGCCTAGAATAGGTTCACTTCAACAAAGCGAGACATCATGGTTTTTTTTCAAGTACTAATTGGGTGCGTCTTTAAACTCATACTTTTGTTTGTAATACATAATAGACTATTGCTATCTTCATCACAAGGAAGTACTTTTGTTTCCGTTAATAAAAAACAAATCGTAGCTCAATCACCTCAAAATTATCAGCAAAAAAAGTTTCCGTTAATCAATTATTCTATACGATGCGTCAATGCATACCAATCGTCACGGACAACACTCATTCAATCAATTCTAATTCTAGATTATATAACAATACACTATCTAACAAACAAATCATAATATGGAAAAGTAATCCGCAAAAATCGTAACAATATGTAAATGAATAGTTGTATTATACCTAAATTGATGAACGGAGAGTATTTCGGTTATCGGCGACAGTTACGGTGATCGTAAATGGTAAAGTAGTTAGGGGAACGGTGACGGTGATCGGAGAGGTAACAGTGATCGGAGACGGTCATGGTGATAGGCGAATACTACGGGATTTACGACGGTGTCGGCGATGGTTCCGGTGATCGGAGATGGAGCGATTAGGTTGTGAGGGCTTGGATCGCCCACAGTTGAGAAAGGAGTTTTCAGCTTTTCTTTACTCTTTAGCATTTGTTTTTGTTTTTATCTTAGAACTTTTACAGTAATTTTTTACTAGTAGCCTTAACTATTTTATATCTGTCGACTTTTATTATGACTTCGTATATTTTTTATACTCTAAATATAGAAGTGGTTAAAATATCATGAAATTTAAAGTATAATTGTTTAATGCATATATCAGTGTGTGCCAATAAAAATTAAGAGTGTGCAAATTAATTTCATTTTATTATCTTTAGTCAGTATAATTCGGTCCGGTCGTCGGTCTCGACTTTTGGGCTAATTCGGTCTCGGTCTTGGTCGGTCCTGTCCGGACCACAAACCGACTATTTTGCCTTGTTGGACTGGACTGACCGACGGACCGGACCGACCACATTCAGTCCGGTCCGATCCTCGGTCTCGGCTTTTGGGCTAATTCAATCTCGGTCGTGGTCGGTCCGGTCCAGTCTGTCCGGGACCGATGCTCAGCCCTAATGTATAGTGACGAAATTAGTGACCACTTTTGAGCTTGGTGACTAACTGTTTACCGATGACCAAATATTAGTGTCCATGTATTATATGGTCACTATTTTGCCTAAATAGTGACCAAATAAAAAGTCGGCACTAAATTTTGGTCACTATAGGCACTTTTTCTTGTAGTGAAACCTAAGCTCATATGTCTGCCAAAATAAGCTAACACAAACACCCCCTATGTACCTGATCATCATCAACTAATAACTATAAAAATAAGCTCTTTTTTTAATAAATATCCATTCTTCTAGAGGGTGTTTGTTTTTAGCTTATTTAGCGAACTTTTGATCATATGTAACTTTGAAAAAGCTCACGAGCTCACTTTTATGCCTTAGAGATTATCAAGTTGATAACCTCACACGCCCAAAAAAGGGCTTGCGAGCTTTTCCAATTAACATAAGCTCATACGCCCGCTAACTATACCAACACAAACATCCCTCTAGTACCTAATCATCATCAACTAACACAAAAACGCATTACCTTAACAACTTGTGACCTTGTTACATATATAGCCGCATTACCTTCCTTCTTCTTTCCCTATAAAATTCAATTAAAAAAAGATCAAATATACAACCTTTTCATTATAGTACAGTACAAAACATCAAATTAAGAAGGTATACAGATGAGCTTATTTTCTAGGCTCAGGTGCTTATTTGAAATCAGAAAAGCCAATAAGCTCAACTGTTATTGGCTTATGAGCTAATGAACTTATATAATAAGCTCAAGTTGACAAGTTCATAAGCCAATAAAAGTTGAGCTTATGAGTTTATCAAACTTGTGTCCACTTCAGCTTATAAGCTTAATTAAGCCATAAGCTCATAAACACTAAAAACTGGGCTTATTCTCAGGGGGTGTTTGTAATAGCTTATGTGATCGACTTACAGCTTATTGCGAGTTTAACAAACTCATAAGCTCATTTTTTGGGTTATGAGTTCAAACAAGCTAGCTGATAAGCTCAAAAGCAAAAAACAAACAGAGCTTATGAAACTTGTAATTAGCTCAACCTATGAAGTTAAATAAGCTAGTTATAAGCTAATTTCATATGAAAATACAATTACCCAAAATCATAAATCATGAACCCTAATTGTCAAAATACAAAATCACTAGCAATTGAATATACTTACTTGATGGGTAGGGTCAACAAAATTCAACCTTGAACTGGTGGAGGTTTGGTCTCATGGCAATTTCAGTCCCTTTAGTTCTATTTTTAAGACACATTTAACTTTCAACATTTATACATAACAACTTGCTTGACTCATGTTCAAGACTAACCAAAGTTAAACAAGAGCTTCTATCTACCTATATTATAAGTAATGGGCTTTTTTTACTGTAGCCTTCCCAAAAAAAGACACATCGGATCTTAAGAGCAGCCAAAAAATTACACGTGACTCTTAGAAACTCCATAAAAAGACACATCATCAATGTAGAGGCTCAATAAAAAAAACATTTCATCAACTAATAGTGTGATACTGTTCGAGCTTTGAAATTTTGATCTTCATTACTTACCATCTTTAAAAACCAACTAACCAATTTAAAAATTATTTCTTTTTCTCTTTCTAAACATAATATATAACCAATTTGAGAATTATAACCAATTTGAGAAGGAGAAATTAGATGGCATGATACAGAAGAAATTTGAAACCCGTTCTGACGGAACTTTATGCTTCCAAGGACGAAGTTGGTTACCACTTTATGGTGGTCTACGAGATTTAATCATGCTTGAGTCCCACAAATCCAAATATTTCGTACATCCAGGATCTGATAAGATGTATCATGATCTAAAACTACTCTATTGGTGGCCAAACATGAAAGCCGACATTGCCACCTACGTCAGTAAATGCCTTACTTGTTCCAAAGTGAAGGCTGAACACCAAAAACCTTCCGGTCTCTTACAACAACCCGAGATTCCGATATGGAAATGGGAACGAATCACAATGGATTTTATCACTAAACTCCCAAAGACATCCAACGGTTATGACTCCATCTGGGTCATAGTGGATCGTCTCACCAAGTCCGCACATTTTATACCAATCAAAGAGACTTACAAGATGGATCAGTTGACTCGACTATACGTCAAGGAAATAGTCTCAAAACATGGTGCACCGATCTCTATCATATCTGACCGAGATGGTAGATTTACCTCAAACTTCTGGCAGTCACTCCAAGACGCCTTTGGAACAAACCTAGACATGAGTACAGCGTATCACCCTCAAACCGATGGTCAGAGTGAACGAACCATTCAAACGCTGGAAGACATGCTTCGAGCTTGTATAATCGACTTTGGAAAAGGATGGGATAACCATTTACCATTGGTCGAATTCTCTTACAATAACAGTTATCACGCGAGTATCAAGGCAGCACCCTTCGAAGCACTTTACGGTCGAAAGTGCCGATCACCTGTCTGTTGGGCCGAAGTGGAAGATGTTCAACTCACGGGTCCAGAACTCATTCGTGAAACAACTGAGAAAATCATACAAGTCAAAAATCAGTTACAAAAAGCAAGAGATAGACAAAAGAGTTATGCCGATGTACGACGCAAACCCTTGGAATTCCAAGTTGGAGACAAGGTTATGCTAAAGGTCTCACCTTGGAAAGGTGTCATACGATTCGGTAAACCTGGAAAACTAAACCCACGATACATAGGTCCATTCAAAATCCTCGCTAGGGTTGGTCCAGTGGCATACAAACTTGAGCTCCCATCGGAACTCAGTAATGTACATCCCACTTTTCATGTATCTAACCTAAAGAAATGTCTATCCGATGAATCGCTTGTTATTCCACTCGATGAACTCAAACTGAGCAACGATCTACACTTCATTGAACAACCTGTGGAGATCATGGACCGAGAGGTCAAACAACTAAAACAGAGTCGAATACCAATTGTCAAAGTTCGCTGGAACTCCCAACGTGGCCCAGAATTTACATGGGAACGAGAAGACCAGATGCGTCGAAAGTACCCTCACCTTTTTGAAGGAGCATCAACATCAAGAAACAATTAAATCACGAGGACGTGATTTCTCCAACGGGGGGAGACTGTAACCACCCGCATTTTCAGGTTACTTTTCATTTTCGAGAATTTACTATTCACTTTTACTATTTACATTTACTATTCATTTTTCACTATTCATCCGTAAAATTTTTATTTCACATTCTCGTAAGATAAATTATTTTAGTAATGAACTGAGAGTTTGACAATCGTTAGATCATTTTCACAAAAGTTATTAAGAAAACATCGTTATAAAGTTTCATTCTGGACGGTCCATCGTTTAAACGTCACGCGCATAACAAAAATCAACTCTGATAATTTTCCTAACATCAGATAAATTCTTAGATCACTCATGATTAATTTGAGAATTTTTAAAATTCATTTTTATGTTACCAAATAAGCCCTGCGCTGAAAAACTAAACTTACGTTTTAAACAAACCTACTTACATCCAGACTTAACGATTCCTGCACAGTGTTTCTAATATGTTTTTGACGCTTTTACATTTTTTGGAAAAGTCAAACATATTTCCCTCCTCCTTTGACCATAAAGGAATTAACCTTATACGTTCTACATTTTTGCATAAATCGCGTAACTTTTAAACTTCACAAATAACTGTTAAGTTATCCCGCGTATGAAGAAAACCACATTTTGACATCTCATATCACTTTTAGACTAATTTTAGTCTACTCTAAATAAATTCACGATCGTTTACCTGAAATTTCGTTTTTTTCCGAAAAACTGCGAATTACGCGTTTTTGACCCGTGTTTCCAGCTTTAAGCAGCGTTTTTGCACCCAATGAGACTTATCACTCATTTTATATTTTTAGATGGAGTATAATGATGAGTCTCACCATTCCTGTAAGTTTCGTATTTTTACGATACCCGGTTTTACGTTTTATGGCCTAAAGACTTACGGTTGGCATTTAACGGAACCAAAACTTACTCTAAACTCTTGATATTATCAAAACTTATCATCTAAGACACCTAGACACTATGAGACCGACTTAAGGAGGGGGAGTCATCATATTGGTGGCTTAATCCTAACCATGGATCATTTTGATCATTACAAGTGTCCTAACTTAACCATGGTTAATAATTAACCCAATATATGGTTAACCAAACTTACCCTCCTATAAATAGGAAGTGAAATACATCATAAACTCATTTACAAACTGATTTTGGTCGTTCATACCCTAAACCACTCACATCTTCCATCATTTGAGCTTTAAACTCCAAGTTTTAGCAAGAAAGTTCCAAAGATCAAGCTACTTCATCCAATCTCTAGCAAGTAAGTGATCTTCTTGAGTTTAGATCCACTCAAGTCACTTAGTACTTCATCACCAACTCTTCAAGTTTGCAAGGGTGCCAAGGTGTGGAAAGCTAGCTCAATCCAAAGTCTAAAGTGATCAATCAAAGTCCTATCCTTACTAAGTTACTCCTTTCTATTTTGAAAGCCAAAAGTTGTAAGCAACTTATCACCACCATCATCTCATCTTTATTATTCATAATCTTAACTATTTCATGCTATATATATAGTTACTATGTTGATTCATGATGTACATATACTCAATCACTTGTTTTAATTCACATATTGTCATATAAGTAACAAACTAGAAAACTAGTCATATCCTATACATGTGAGACCATTAAAATCAGTAACATATGGACTATGTAACTTACATAATATGGTAGACAAGATAAAAAGGTAAACATAGCAACTTGAATCACCCGAAACGGACAAACGAGTCAAAAGTTATAGGCAAAAGAAGTTAGCGAAACCTAAACGCCAAAACTGCCATATGGGGACTGCTTGGTTCTGCCATTTTGAAAGTCGTACTTATGGTCCGAATCATAAAAAAGTTAAAACACGAAAGTTGTCCGGAACGACGTTTTCCTTCAATATCAAAGAAGCTCGGACCTTGAAAACGCTTAAATAGGCCAAAAATCTTTCAAAAACAGAAACTGCCGTAAATATAGTCTCACAACTATACTTTTGTCACAACTAAAAGCAAACCAAGACGCCTAATGGCCATTAGCCAAGACCACGGCTACGGCTAAGGCCAAAGCTAAGTCTCAAGACCATGGTAGTCAAGACCAAAGTTACGGCAAGACTATGGCTAAAGCCTCGAGGCTTGTTTGAAACGACGAGAACTTGTAAAAACTAGATAGTTATTAAAACATGATAAACTTTATGTTATAACAATCTTCACTCAAAACATATGTTGTATTTACTAAGTGCTACAATAGTAGGGAGCTTCATGTGAGGGGTTTCATTTGAGTAAAACGTATCGACGAGTTGCTGGATTTACGAATTAAAGTGTCCTAGCTCCTCGAACGTTTACTGCATGACCTCTGAATTATGATGGCCCGAACGGTAGTACGATATCTATAAACTAAATACGTTTTCACATATTAAAGATCTTTCTAAAAACATCAAATGAAAATTGACTACATCATGATCAACATAGGGATATATATAGGATGGTTTATATTTTCCTAAAACATTATTCCAAACTTAAGTCGCAACATTTCATTTTTAGGTTGTACGTAGAAGTCTTCCGACTTATCCATCACATCCGTTAGTACTTAACGTCATCAACTCTTGGTGAGTTCATAGCCCCACTTTCTATTACTTAATTGTTTTACAAACCCTTGGGGGAGATACATGCTTTATTTTAAACCGAACACATTGCTTTCAAATTGTATGCTTATCTGATTGTTTTATTAGTACTAAGTTACCGCATTTGCCAAACATAAGTCCCTAAATCATGAATCATTAATCACTATGTGAGAGTGGGCGCGAATATTGTGAATAGATCTATTGGGATTGACGAATCCCGTTTGTGTTGGCCCGTTAGAGGCAAACAAACGCACTATATTT
This sequence comes from Chrysanthemum seticuspe, assembly GCA_019973895.1. Classification (NCBI taxonomy): domain Eukaryota; kingdom Viridiplantae; phylum Streptophyta; class Magnoliopsida; order Asterales; family Asteraceae; genus Chrysanthemum; species Chrysanthemum seticuspe. The sequence continues at coordinate 337,020,920 of BPTQ01000009.1, forward strand.
GAGTAACATTAGGTAAAAATGGCAATTTTACCTACAAGGGCACGTACCAACAATTTCTCCAATAAAATTTGGAACACGTTAACGCCTTGATTGCATGATGCTTAGTCTAATAATAACTGTTTTGTTTTCAAACCATTGGTGTGAGTCTAATTAACTCACACTACCAACATAATGTGTTCAACCATTAAACAAACTCTATGAATTTCACTCAACCTTTGTGTTGACAGTTTTAAGCATGTATTTCAGGTCCATAATGTTGGGAGCAGGCACGGAAGGGCAAGATCAAGAAGGCTATATAAATAAAGAATTTATCATTCACAAAACATCAAAAACTTTATATTGATGTATTTTGTAATCAATGGAACCAACTGGGACCTATTTTGTAAACTCTGATATATTTGAATGATAAAGCCTTTTTAAAACGACTCCTTTAGAGATCGTTTTCTATTATTATGACTGTTGTGCCATCAAGTAATACCCAGTTTGAATTCCGCTGCATATCTGAATTGGGGGTGTTACACGAACCGAAATAAAAGTTCGGTTTTCGGTTCGGTTATGGTTTTAACAATCCAAACCGAAAACCGAAATTAAATAAATATATATATATTTTTTATATATTTATATTAAAAAAATATATTAAAACACTTTTATAATATATATATAATATTTTTAAGCTTGAAAGTTTTTTTTTTTTCAAAAAATATATATAAATAAATGAATAAATTATTAAATTTAGGTAATTCGGGTTATTCGGTTCGGTTTTCGGTTATTGGAGGTTTGTTTTTCGGTTTTCGGTTCGGTTTAGTTAAATTTAAGTTTGGTTCGGTTTGGTTTTCGTTTATACCCAGAAAAAAAAATTAACCGAACAAACCGGACCGAATAAACCGAACAAACCGATAACCGAACCGATGAACACCCCTATGTATATCTATACTACTTTATAATGCATTTACGACTTCCTATAAAAGGAAGTATTAAAATGTTTAAGACAACACACTTTCTAATAGTAGAAAATGAAGTTACATATGAAGAATTAAGTGTCTTAAATTTATAAAATGAAGTTACATACGAAGAATTAAAAATTTGTAAAATGAAGTTATATATGAAGAATAAAGTGTATTAAATTTGTAAAATGCAATTACATCTAAAGAATTAAGTGACTTAAATTTGTAGATTGTGCGTAATTGCATGGAGCTTTCAATTGCTTAGAAAATTCACTGAAAATTTCTTAAATTTCACCTTCATGATTTGCCTTAATATAAAAAGTATTGCCTCCATTGCATAAGACTAATATATGAGAGTCGCGACCGTGATGCATGATGCCGAAAAATTTAATTCTCCAATGCTTGTACATTTTATGAATATTTTATTAAAACTACATGTATATTAAACACGGTTTGGTACGGGTAACCACAGATATTTTTTTAAAAAATCGAAATCAAACCCGGATAAAAGGGTTTTTCGGTTTCGGGTTTTTTCAGTTTCTTGGGTATCGTCTTTTACGATTACAGATTGAATGGGTTGACTTAGCTAAGAGTTGAAATATGCAACATGAAATTCTTTCAATCCGTAAACTTATTGTCAAAAAATCGCAGTGAATTTAAAAAACATAGTTCATCGAAAATTTATTATTTTAGAGTACCCGCAACCGCAATGCGTGGGCACTTTGCTAGTGTGAACAAATGATTTATCATGATCATATGTAGTCTCTATAATGGAAAATCGTAACTTTAAAGGTTATGAATAAATTTAGGTCTTATGATGTTGTTACCATGAGTTTTAAGGGGTTTATGAAAAAGTAAAACTTATTTTCTAGCATTAACTGATTTCGAGGTTAACATTAGCGGCTATATCTCTAGCCAAAATGACATGGACATGGTTTTGGCTGTGCCAAGTATTAGCCATTATACATATGGCTGTAAACGAACTGAACGTTCAGTGAACATTTCATGAACCGTTCGGTAAGGCTAGAAATACCCATGACCTAGGTCACCCTGTGCCACATCAGCTTTCTGGCAACGGTGACCAGACATGACCAAGTGCCACAGTCGATGACCCAGATTTTTTTTTTTTAATTGTCAAACGTTAACTTTGTGTGCTTAAATATCGGCCATATTAGGCTGGGCACACTCGTGACCCAGGTCACCAGGTGCCACATCAGCTTTCTAGCTTTCTCTTTCCGGCGACCAGACACGACCAAGTTGCCACAGTTGATGACCAAGTAAAAAAATAAAAAAAATAAAAGATAGAAATAAAGAAAGAAAGAAAGTGTGTAAAGTTTTGAAATCGGTTGGATTTTCAACCGATATATGATATTTTGTGCCTCGACCGACTTCATGACCCAAACTCCACACTCGATGCGACCGATTTGGAATCGGTCATTCTTTGATTTTTGGGGTGACCGACCGATTTTTAGTCCTCCACTGCGTCCAACCTTAACACTCGATTTCCAAAAACTTTGTCCGGCGACTGATGTGTGAATTAAACCCACACTCGGTGTGACCGACCTTCATGCTCGGTATATTCAGGTCCACTGCTACTAGCCTAAAAATTTCGTTCATGTTCGTTTATCTATACTACTTATAAAGCATGAAGCACCTTTTCTCCTATTAATTTTCAAGACAATCATTAATGCAATTTTTAAGCAAATACAACACATCAAACATAAATTACAAGTATGTTAAGCACAATTTTAAAACATTATTTCTTATTTACAATTAATACACCCCATAACCAATAAATACAAATGACTAAGCACAATGTATACACAAATGTATCACAAACCTATTCTACTTATAAAGCATGTTAACACTTCCATCCTATTAATTTTTTAAGATTTTTAAGCAAATACAAGTAAAGAAGCATTATTTACAAGTATTTGAAGCACACCTAAAACTAAAAAAATATTATTCAACGGATACAATTAATACACAATTTAATTTATCCATTCATCAAAATATACAATTATTTAACCACAGTGTACAATTTAATTAAGCTTTCAAAACAAAAAAACATTAAATCATCAGCCAAATCTGTTACTTTTACTTTTGCTTCCACACCACCATCTAAATCTATCGCCACCATAGAAAGAAAAAGATGATATCAAGAAAGCAGAAGTTAACAAAAAAACAAAATTCTCGCTATTTGGTAGCGGATCTGTAGAAAAATGTTAAAAATGCTACATATCTTTCTAAAAAACCTTGAAGACATAATAATATACAAGCCAATCCCGGTGAAACGGTTATGTATAAAAAAAAGAATACATTTATCAGAAATTGTCAGCAAATAAAGAAAATCATCTCCAAAGAACTTTTGTTATCTTCACTATGATTGTATATTCAAGAGGGAGTATGTATCATAATATAGAATACATAGAGATGGTAAATCTTTTATTTTTTTTGGCTGAAAGATACAAGGAAGAAGTACGACAAAGATGTCGATATGGAATCTGGTTATGGTGGTTGAGGGTGGAGAAAGTGGGGATGGGTGGTGGCGGGATCGAGCCGTGGAAGGATGGTTTGAGAAAATGCAGAGGACGAGTTTGTGGGTGTGTGGTTTCTTTTGTGTTAACTAAATGACGGGGTAATTTCATGGGGCGTTTATTTTGACGCAAAATTTATGGAAAGCAATATCAATACTAAAATTTAGTTCCTATTTAAAATACACTGTCCCACGATTATCGGTAAGTTGAAAGTTGTAATGGATGGTTTTTTCTTGCTTTGACTTTCCCTGCTAACTAATATATTGATATATACGATTAAAAACTTAGACATACTATATGTTATTGAAAATTACAGAATGTATCAATACGTATACGCCTAAAAATTAAAAGAAAAATACCTAATATATGCTAAACAAAGCATTTTGGTTAACCAAGAAAGGTTAAAAAAACATTAAACTTGAATATATACAGTTAATAATTAATGTTTGTACACTTTTATGACTACTTTTTTAAAAACTACATGTAAATTAAACATTGTTTGGTTCGGATAATCGCGGATATTTGAAAATAAAAACCGAAATCCGTGATAAAAGTGTTTTTTCAGTTTCATTTTCTTGGTTATCATTTTTGCGGTTTCGGATTGAGCGGTCGGCTCGGTTTGTCGGTTTCACATATTTTTTAAACACCCCTATCCATAAAGCTTAACTTAAATCAAATAATCATTTTAAACAACCCAAAAACATTGCTCATCAAAATATTTATTATCGCAATAATATAATGAAAAACATTGTGAATGGTTGAAGAGTTTAAATATGCAACATGAAATTCTTGACATCCGTAAATTTAATTTCACAAAAAATGTAATATATTATAAAACATAGTTCACCGAAATTTTTTATTTCAAGGTACCCGTAGCTAGAATGCGCGGGTACCCTGCTAGTTTATTAAATGAACGAACATGAACAATATTTTATGTTCACTTAGTTAAATGAGTGAACATGAACAAAAGTCGCGTCCGTTCATTAATGTTCGTGAATTTCGATTATGCGTTCATTAACGTTCGTTTATAGTCATTTATTTATTCATTGTATATCATATCTTTTAATTGTATTATCCTAAAATTAGTTTGTTTAAACAAAACAACACTTATAAAATAATACATTGTGCATTATTTAATAAAGTTATGTTTGTTTGTTTATTTTCATTTAAGTTCGATCATTTATGTTCGTTTAGCGTTCGTTTAGTGTCTTGATGAACGAACATAAACGAACATGAACAACTCATTTTCTTAATAAACAAACATGAACAAGAAAACTCGCCCGTTTAAGCCTTCGTGTTCGTTCATTTGTCCGGTTAGAATTAAATGAACGGACATGAACAATGCTCCGTTCGTGTTCGCCCGGTTCGTTTACAGCCCTAATTATACCATCATGGCTAACCACTTCCATTTTAGCTACTTTTCCAACACACAAAAGACAAAACATTTTCATTTATGATTTTTAACCATTTGAAAATAATGAAAGTGGGTAGGGCCAAAATGGTTGTGATGAAGTTAGTTGTGAGGGAGATATATTTTGAGGTTGAAGTGTTGAAATGAGGTGACATGTGGTGGGGCCCAAATGGCTAAAAAATGATAGCCATCATACCTTATGCTCTAAGGGTAACGAGGTGTCACGGAGCCCTCCTAGATATTTGTTCAGTAGTGTCCAATTTCATTAAAACACGGATTTTTCTAAACTACACTCAATCCCAATGTATTGTATTTCTAGTTTTTGCTTATTTAATTAACCAATAAGTTAAAACTGAATTTAATTTTCACTAAACTCAACCATTTTAACTAATAATCGTATATTTTTAAATTATTGCTTATATTAAATTTTTTTAAAATAAATTGAACATCCGATCACTTTTAATTCTGATTCCGTCCATGCATATAGTGTTTTTAATATTCATTTCTCATACCAAGGCCTCCAATACCAAGACCAACATTTAGTCATATATGATTTTTCTGAACCAAAATTTTGAAAAGAAAAATTGTTAAAAATATATAGTAGTGCATATCTATAGAAAGATAATTTAGTTCTCGTCGCGATGGTATGATTTTTATCGCGTAACGATTAACGGTTTGCGAGATATTTAATTTTTTAAAAAAGGGTGAAAATTTATTTTAATAAAAAAATTATTTTAATAAAAGCCATCCCAAGTCGTGATTAAATTGTTACGCATCATCCAACGAAACCACTCGGCCGCGTCTCCTTCGAGATTACAACCCACCACACGTAGTCGCTGCTCGACCGGTGTATTCAAAAGAGTAAAGTACTCGGTGATTGAGAAGATCCAACGATCAGGACCAGTCCCCGAAAACTTCGGCACGTCCAACTGCATGGATTGTGGTAACAGTGATCCTTGATAATCGTCTCCCCTATAATGAGCCTAGAGTAGTCCCCGAGTAGCTTGCAATTCGGCACGTAATGCATCAAATTGTGCCTGGAAAACTGCGGCTTGTTGCTGTGCGAGTAGGTGTGATGCATCGGCGTGATCTTTGAGCAATAACCGAACAATGTTTTCCTCCATGAGATCAATGAAAGAAATGAAACAGTACCTGATTAATAATGAACAGTACTCCGTACGAACAGTAAGTTCCGACAATGAACAGTAACCGATGTTTTTTTTTTTTTTTTTTTTTTTTTTTTTTTTTTTTTTTTTTTTCTCTCGCTCTCTCTCTCAATGAAAGCACCAATTGATACGACCCGTTAAGGTTGTATCAGGATAAGGCACCACTTCAAGCGGGTGCAGGCTCCTTAAGAATTACGGTTAGGAAAAGAGAATTGTTTTTTATTTGAAACGATTATTATTGTTCTCATTATAATAGTTTGGTACTTATAACCTTACAATGATGACCCTTAACCTAATAATGATAACGGGCTTAGCCCACGACAAACATGACCTAACATGACAAATAAAGATAACTTAGCCCACTTGGGTCGTCCCTCCTCTTCAACAGCAGACGTATCATTCCCCACCCCTTCAAAAATCACCTTGTCCTCAAGGTGTTATTTTGAACGGTCGTGATTCCCAGATCCCATGTTCTTCGTTGAATCCCTTTTGATGACACCAAGTACATGTAATAGACACGAAATTGTTTTGCGAGTTCTTCCACAATTGATTCAACATCGATCAACTCCTCATCAGGTTGGACTGCTTCTAATCTACTATCGAAGTTAGCTTGATCCCCAACAGTAGCTTCGAACCCGTTCAACTGATCTGACGTGAACTCAAACGAAAGGAATATACGTGCAAGTGAAAAATCTAACTAATGATTTTTTTTGAAATGAGATATAATGTCCAAAGTATCATCCCACGAAAACTCTGGTTTCATATCAGCCGACAGTTCACCCTCAATCTTTGTAGGATCTATGGCTGACTTAAGAGTTAACTTTTTTGTAGCATCATAGCCTCCAATAACACCAAGACCTTTCCTGTACATAGCAGGGTCCAACCCTTTCTTCCTCAACCAAGACTCGAAAGCTAAGTACTTCCACTTTGTGGCAAGATTTCGGTAAGGCTTGGACCCGATCAAAGAACCAAAAGATACAACAAACCCCCGGGTACTAGAGTTTATAAGTTTCACTTCTTCTATTCCTTCAATATTGATTAAATCCTGAGCTCTTTTCGAGTCGGTATCTTCACAACCTTCTTTCTCAATCTTCAATGTATTATTGACGGTTTGAGCTAATCTTTTAGGTGGTCCTCTTAAAGTTGCTGATATATCAGGATCGGAACCCATCTCGACAAACCCCTTATCTATGTTTTCATATGGCTATGACTCTGCTAAACTAGCTTCTTGTAACTTTAAAACATCACCATTGTCCATCTCGAATGCCATATTTACACCTTCATAACTCTTTTTATCCTCAATCTCAGAGTTTGATTTATTTTCATCTCTAGAAGTTTGATCCACGAAGATAATTGGCTTTTGCAAGAGTGAAACATCCGTTTGGCTTTCACTCAACGCTCTTCAGTGCTAACAAGTTCTTTTACATCTTCCTTTTCATAAATGGCGCAGGTTTCCTAACCATGGTGATACAATAGGATGTTTATGAGTGAACAAACCTGTGACAATGTCGTTTGTTTTGACGGTTGAGGGTGACCATTGGTCTTCCAAACGAGCCTCGGTAATGCGTACCAAGGAAAAAACGTCCCCTAGCGTAGGAGGTCTTGACACTAGGAGTTCCAGTTGTAACGCCGGTTTAAGACCCGAGATATAAAACGAGATAAGTAAATTTTTAGAAATATTCGTTACTTAATACATAAGCTTCTCAAACTCGCTTTCATATTGTGCAACAGTTCCTGTTTGTAACAGTTTTGATAGTGCCCATTGAGGATCTTCATATTCGCATGGCCCAAAACGGTTTTGCACACTCTCCAAAAAGCCATCCCAATTTGTGATTAAATTGTTACGCATCATCCAACGAAACCACTCGGCCACGTCCCCTTCGAGATTACAAGCCACCACACGTAGTCGATGCTCGACCGGTGTGTTCAAAAGAGTAAAGTACTCGGTGATTGAGAAGATCCAACGATCAGGACCAGTCCCCAAAAACTTTGGCACGTCCAACTGCATGGATCGTGGTAACAGTGATCCTTGATCACCGTCTCCCCTATAATGAGCCTGGAGTAGTCCCCGAGTAGCTTGCAATTCGGCACGTAATGCATCAAATTGTCCCTGAAACACCGCGGCTTGTTGCTGTGCGAGCAGGTGTGATGCATCGTCGTGTAACCAAATAATGTTTTCCTCCATGAGATCGATGAAAGAAATGAAACAGTACCTGATTAATAATGAATAGTACTCCGTACGAATAGTAAGTTCCGACAATGAACAGTAACCGTGTACAATTTTTTTTCTTTTTTTTCTCTCTCTCTCTCTCAATGAAAGCACCAATTGATACGACCCACTAAGTTTGTATTAGGATAGGGCACCACTTCAAGCGGGCGCGGACTCCTTAAGAATTAGGGTTAGGAAAAGAGAATTGTGTTATATTTGAAACGATGATTATTGTTCTCATTATAATAGTTCGGATCTTATAACCTTACAATGATGACACTTAACCTAATAATGATAACGGACTTAGCCTACGACAAACATGACCTAACATGACAAATAAAGATAACTTAGCCCACTTGGGTCGTCCCTCCTCTTCAACAGCAGGCATATCACGTGGCCTTTTAAGGTCATTAAAGGGCCTTCAGAGAAGCCAACAATTGCAGTTAAGTACAAGGGAGAAGATAAACAATATGCACCGGAAGAATTATCTGCTATGGTTCTCAAGAAGATGAAGGAGGCTGCAGAAGAGTATATTGGAACAAAGGTAACAGATGTTGTGATCACGTTCCTGCTTATTTTAACAACCAACAGCTAAAGGCAACAAAGGAAGCAGGAACTATTGCGGGCCTCAATGTGTTGCGTTTGTTAAATGAGCCTACATCTGTTGCAATCGCATATGGTGTGGACAATTTCGGTGACAAACAATGGGACAAGGACTGTAGCCTTTTAATGTCTTGTATGTTAATGAACTATGTTTGTTTTATGTTTTTAGGTAATGGGTCAAAAAGGGGCGTAGACATTGGGTTGGGTCATGTTGATCCAAACACCCCTTTAGTTTATTTGGTAGTTATTTTCGTTATGCCTTTTAGTTTGGCAGTTAGGAAAACAATTATGGATTGAATCGACATGATGGTTCACCATCATACTTGTGTCGTTTCATCATATTATGCGCTCTTAAGCTTAATGGATTTCTAATTAATATACACTTGGGCTTCTTATCACTAGAGATATGCCATAATTCATAATTATCTTAACATAAGTCAAATAAAGTATGCCATTAGTAAAAACTGACCATAGCTCAATTGGTCACCAGTTCGAATCCAGTTGGTTGGACTTTTTACAATATTTTTTTATACTTTTATGTAATGAGAAAAACTAGACTAAAATAATACGTAATTAAAGAACTTTTAAAAAATAATATTTCTTTTTAGATAAGGATCTTATCATGTTCATTTAAACATAAGAGTTAATGTTATGCTTCTTATAATTGTACTTTAAATTAAAATAAAATAAATATGTTACAATAATAACAGTGCACAAAAAGCGTAACATTACTTTTCATGTTAAAATAAACATCTTTCTTTTTATACTCCTTTTACATTTTTTATACGCACCTAAAGATAAGATTACTGGCACAAGCTTAATAACTTTAATCAAAACATTATATATACTTTGAACTCCTAAAAAAAGCTTAGCAGAACACCAATCTAATAAGTACCACATTTATGAAGAATCTGAGCTCATTAACAACGATTCGATTCGATAGACAAATAACTGAGATCCGTAGCTTTTTAAAAAGAATTTTGTCTAGTGAATCGAAACCCGTTCACGTGCTCACATTCTTCACATGTATAAGATATGCCTAAGGTATTAAAATTTAATTGGGGGGAAATTGTTGTTTGTGGGAATGAAGGCAGAGAGGGTTTATATAGGGGGTGGGGAATGGGTGTGATTGGTGGAAATGGTGTGGTGCGGATTGGTGACGTGGAATGATTTTGTGGCCGTTGGATTGTGATCCGTGGGAGTTGGGTTTGGCGAATAGGAGAGTGACATGTGGACAGATGTTCAAAAGTGAGTTTTACAACTATCTGTAATAACTGTTTCTTAAATTGAACGAAATGCAGTTGTGATTAGTTATTATTGCACCCAAAGTGTTTGATAAAATGAATGTAGTTATTTTTCCTAGTTCATATACATTTATGATTATTAGCTTAAGCATAATAGTAACATGCTCAACTGATTGCTTAAACTAGTGGCCTACTGGTTAGGCATATGAATGTACTAACAAGAAGAACTCTCACGTCCAAACCTCCCTAGGTACACATCTTTGGGGTTGCCTAGGAAGGGGTTTAAAATGGTTATAAGGCATACTCTAGTTAGGCCGTGTAAATCTTACTCAAAGACTCGCCCTCTTCGGTAATATGCTATTGGACTGATTACTTAAAGTCTTAGCATACTATTGGATTAAGGTGATGTTTAAGGAATATGGCAGTATTAGTTGTGAAAGCTTATTGAGCTAATAGATCATAAGACCCTTCACGAGTGTTTTTTTATAGCTTATTTTCGGGCTTGTGAGCTTATTTTCAGGCTTGTGACCTTATTTTTCATAGACACTTTTTTTTTTTTTTTTTTTTTGGTGCAATTATTGGCCACAATAAGCTCATAAGTCACCAAAAAAAGCGTAGAAAATGGGCTTGTGAAAAGTTAGGCCGTAAAAAATAAACCCAAAACTAAGCTAAAACAAACACCATGTTTATATTCTTTTGCTATTTATTGCTTCAATACTTTACATTATGACTCTATAAAGAAACTGAAACATACAGGAAATTGACATGTTTATCATATTGATACATAAATGACTATGTTTATCATATTGGTACATAAATTATACTCCAACAGAAGTCAGCTTAACATACGTGCTCATATTGGTCTATTGATTAAGAGCTAGATCCGGGTTGATCTTTACAGGTGCTAAGGGCAATGAATTGGACTGTTTTAGATATGCCAACAAACACAGGTAAAAATTACTTTCTAGGTGCATGCAGTATGATACTCTTGGATTGCAACAGCGGTTTCATACTCTTCCTTATGTGATAAAAAAAGAGAGTGGTATTTAGTATAATCATGCATTTTTAGTTTTAGTGAACTAAATGTAATATTTTTTTTGTAAATAAATTTATTATCAGTAAGCTTTTTGACAGATCTTGTCATATATAATTATAACAGTTTAGTAGCTTTTTTTTTTTTTTTTTTTACTCTAATCATCATACTAACAACAAAAAGGTGAGCAGAAATTTGGTGAAATAATATTGAGGTAAATAGCAGGGTGTTTGGCTAAGCTTATATCAAGAGGTTAATAGCTAATTGTATTTTGAGAAAAAAGCAACGTAGCCTATATTGGGCAAGCTTATTTGAAAGGCTTATGAGCTTTGATAGCTAGTTGGGTACTCACTTCAAAGTAGATGATCAAGTCAATAACTAGCATTTAGTTTGCTTCCTTACATTTCTTTCTTTCCAACGGTCCAAACATTTTTTACTTGGAACAAATACGTGAAATTTTAACACGTGTTAGGAGATAATTAATATCTGATTACCGGAAATATCGATTTAATGTCTTTAGCTAGAACAATCGTGTGGTTACTTTTATGAGCAATGTTTCAAGTTTGCTATCCCACATGGATCAAAGAACACATATACTCCATACTTATATATTTTCCTGTGTATGGATTGTCAAATTAGTACTACTACTATATTGTTGGAGTATCAACTTTCACATGCCACACTAACATGTATGAATTTTATACCTCGATAATCGGTACATGTCTCTAATTTTTTATATATCACTTAATTTTTCTCATTTTAAAGGTTTATGAGCATGCATTTAAGAGCATAATTTTTCTCAATTTTCAGGGTTTATGAGCATGTACAGTAAAGTGTATATCCTTAACGTAATAAGTGTTTTAGTTTTATGCTCGTAACGTGATCAAATTTTCCCATTTCAAGTTTTATGAGAATGGTAGCGTTAAGATTAAAAAAAAAATGTTTGTAAAATAACGTAAAAAGACACACAGAAAAAAAGAAAAATATATCTTAAAAGATATCTAGATATGTGCCGGTGGATAAAAAAAATCATGAATAACATAAAACAAATTGCATTTTTGGTTTTTGTGGTTTGGCCAAATTGTATGTTTGGACCCCATCCTTTCAAAATTACAGCCAATGTCTTTATTTTGGACTTTGGCTTGCATATTGAGTTCCTGACCAAAGTTAAATAATTTTAATATCTTTTATATTCTTCCCCTCAAATATTTATATGATTTTGTTTTCTTTTAATTGAACCCACATTTATAAAAACAACACAAGCCATATTTACTAACCCACATTTATAAATAAATAAATAAAAATAACTATTGCATATAATCGCAAAGTTATAATCAAATTAGAAGAAATATTTAACCCAGCAATTGTAATGCTCCAAATTCAAGTTTTTGTGATTTTTATTACTTAACATATAAATATTTCACAAATGAACCAGTTACCAGTAAATTTGTTGCTGAAAAACCGGCCCAAGTCTTAACTGGGTCTTGGCTATGCACCAAATATGGGCTCTTGGGCCTGGTTGGACTTCTACTTAAGCAATACTTTGGGCTTGTTATCACTAGATGTTTTTCATAATACTAATAAAATAATACGTTACCATTTATAAAAAACCGAACATAGCTCAGTTGGTAGAGCGGGGGAATGTAGATACCTTCTCACCGGTTCGAATCCGTTAGGTTGGACATTTTACATTTTTTTTACCGAAAGGGTTCTTATGGTATACATCAGTTTATATGCATACAATGTAGAGTGTAAACATCTATCAGAATTTAAGAAACAAAACTCGTTCTCTTATCTGTAAAAAAATTGTACTTGTGTATTTTCATACTTTCATACAGTTTTTAGTGTGGCTTATTAGCCTACTATTGGATTATGGTGATGTTTAAAAAATATGGCAGCATTAGTTCAACATAACTTAAAAGAATAGACTAGAGGCAGAGCTTTAATGTTAAGCTTATTAAGCTAACATATTATAGAAACCTTAGAGGGTGTTTTTTATAGCTTATTTTCGGACTTATGGGCTTATTTTTCATAGATTTTTTTCCCTTTTTTGCAATTATAAGTCACAATAATAGGGTCATAAGTTGCCAAAAAAGCTTGAAAATGGGCTTATGAAAAGTTAAGCCGTACAAATTAAGCTCTCAAACCAAAAAATAAGTTAAAACAAACACCCAGTTTATATTCTTTTGCATTTATTGCTTCAAGACCTTACATTATAACTCTAAACAAACTGAAACATACAGGAAACGAACAATGAAAGTATTAGCCTGAGCTTAAACAGATCTCGTTTGTCTAGTTGTACTAGAAGTACTAGCCTTGTATAGAGTATACAAAACCGCTACAACAATTAATGACCCTGCTCCAGCTCCCATTCCATAGAATATGGTCAGCCAATCATTCCCATCACCAGATGTATCAGAATTTGGCGAAGATGATGGCACGTGTACAACTGAACTAATGCCAATTTGGTTCAATGGAGGTCCACACAAACCCTTGTTTCCAATATACGAATACTCCTCGAAGCTCTGAAGTTGGGTGCTGGTTGGGATTCTGCCTTCCAATTGATTGTATGACAAATTCAAAGTAGAAAGGAAATTAAGGCTCGTGAATGAAGATGGGATGTTTCCAGTTAATTTGTTCCGTGACATATCTAGTGATTCTAGCTGACTCAAATTACCCATAGATTGAGGGATCGAGCCTGTGAACTCATTATGTGATACATTGAGAAGATACAGGGCTTTGAGTTGGCCAATTGTTTTTGGTATCACCCCTGAAAAACGATTACTTGATATATCAATGGTTTTGAATAATGTCAGGATTTTAACTAACTCCAACTCGAGTCCTTTGACAGTCACTGTCACAGAATCTTGATAGTACCACCCAGTATTTTCTACCACCATAAAGCTGAGTTGCTTATTACTAGTTCTATTCTCAACGGTCATCATAGCTCCCCATTGACTAAAAAAGTATAGTGGGACAACACCACTAAAGTTATTGTGAGCTATGTCTAAAATACGAATATTTGACCAGTTGTGTCGGCCTTCACCGCAATGAACGGATCCATGGAACATGTTTGATCGGAGAACAAGAACATGCAAGTTGGTATTGTTGCCCAAAGAACATGGATAAGTGTCATTTATCATGTTGTTCCCGAGGTTTAACACTTCTAGCATTGTGCAATTGACAAGAGAACGTGGGATCTCCCCTGCCAAAGAATTTCCATGCAGGTCTATAGTGTTCAATCCACAGGTGCATGGAAACGTTCCCTCCATTTGACCCGTGAGACGGTTGTTTGCCAAATTTAGTACCCCGAGACTGCCACCAAATTCTATCAAACACTTTGGTATTCTTCCGGTCAAATGATTTTTTGATAAATCAAGAACCCTTAGGTAAGTAGCATTGCATATGGTGTCAGGGATCGTCCCAGTAAGCAAATTGTTAGAAACCGTTAAGAAAGTGGCAAAGGTGATGTTTTCCCCAATGCTTTCTGCGAGTGACGAGTTGAAAAGATTGTCTGAATAGTCAATGAAGGTAGCACTTTGTGGCGGTATCGCAATCGCCCCACTAAGACGATTGGAATGCAAGTCGAGTATACTAAAATCAGGAAATTTGTAGGGCACTTGGAGGGAAGTTAAGTTGTTATAAGAAAGGTTCATATACGATAGTCTCCCATTACCAACTTCCCATATCCAATTTGGTATTTCTCCTTGAATTTTGTTGTCTGAAAGATCAAGAGATGTCAAATTTGAGTGGTTTCTTAGATTAGGGAACTTCTGAAGATTGCATGAAGCCATTTTCAGTGAGTATAAATTCGGAAGGTGAGACACGAGAGAGCTATTAGTGCTTGTTAAAATCGAAATATTATTGAACGAAAGATCAAGGTCCATTAGGTTGCTCAGACCCTGCAAATCTTTGGTTTCAATTCCACCTGATATCATTTCGTTGTTCAAGTCTAAACCGATAACCCGACCCTTGATGCTGCAGGTGACACCTCCCCACGTGCAGCAATCTGTGGCATTTGGCTTCCAAGACACTAGCTTTGTTGAAAGTGAAGAATCGAACTGGAGTTCGTTCTTCAACTGGATCAAAATCGTTTGGTGGTTTCTTTGACATTGGCCGTAAACCAAAATTGTATCAACCCCAAACAAGATCAGGTAAAAGGATATCAAGAATATCTGAAAGCAGAGTTGGGTTTTCATTATTAACCAAAATTTATACACAAATGAACCGTCTTGCCTATGAAATTTGAAACCTTAGCAACTTTTAGTGCAGAAACGGAAACACTTATCTCCCTTTCTAGAAATGGCTTTAGTTTATATTTGCTAAATCGGTTTAATAATGATCTCATTATAAGCATTTTATTTAAACAATTCTGTTAGATTATATTTTATTTATATTTGTTTCATAGAGTAACTCTAAATTTGATTCAACCTTGGACTTGGTCTATCGAATTTACTAGTCAAGTATTCACAATTAGACAAACTATTGAGTTTGACGTTTACTTTAAAGTCTGTTGAAGGGACAATGAAAAAAAAACAGTCAAGGACTACTAACATTGTTAGTTTATATTGTATACTTAACAAAATAATCATTCACTGTGAAATACTTCCAACTCTGAGAATATTTCCTCTGTTCGTTTCGTGAAAGTTACAACTTTGTTTAATATTGATATTGCTTTTCATCGTTATAAATGAATTGATTGTACTTTATAATGATTTACAGGATTTTTTTATTGAAAAATGTTTGATATTCAATATACGTCGCACATAAATTACACTGTATTCAACGTCTAGCTTCAAATTGGTGAGTTCCAAGATCGGATAAAATGGTTCAAGAGGTAGCTTATCAAGGACGGTCAACCCAAACGGACCTGCTTTGAGCTGTACCAGAATTACACGTTTCGACCCATTACCCAACCCGTCTAACCAACTGAATTTTTCACTTTCAGTACAAAATGGAAGCCACCTGACCATACTCGGGATCTACAGAAACAACTGCAAGTGAACCCATTATATTGGTGTATTAATTAAGAGCTACACCCGGGTTGATCTTTGCAGGTGCTAGGGGCACTGAACTTGACTGTGTGTCATTTCGAAAAATGGCAATAGTTTACTGGGGACACGAGGGGAAAATGTTGATTATATTTGTATATAATTCGCTAAATTTTGTAAATATGCTCTAGTAACAAGTATTTTACTATAACATTTACATTAATTCATATTCTATGTATATTTGTTTTATAATGTAAACTTCCTAGTTGATACTTAATAGTTATTCAACTTTGGAGGCTTGGCTTACTAGCTGAATGGTTCATCACTTCATCGTGGGATGGATGAAGTAGGATATTTTACTTCTGAATATGAGAATAATTAGCCATTTAGCCGGTTCATATTATGAAAGTTACAACTTGGCTCAAAACTAAAATAGCTTATTATCATTATCATAAATAAACTGATTGTAATAAGTTTTTATTTACAGGAATAGTTTTTAGTGAAAGATGATTGAGCATTCAACGCGCATTCATTTGATGGAAATTACAGTTCAAGATGGTTAGGAGCAACGTGCATTTCATACTACTTACTGGAGTTACTGAAGACGGGTCAACCCAAACTGACATGTATCAAGCTATACGAAAATTACTTGTTTCGACCATTTACCCAAACCCGTCTGGCCAACTGATTTTTTCACTTTCCAAATTATACTCCATCAGAAGTCAGCTTAACATACGTGCTCATATTGGTCTATTGATTAAGAGCTAGATCCGAGTTGATCTTTACAGGTGCTCTGGGCAATGAATTGGACTGTTTCAGATACGCCAACAAACACACGTAAAAATTACTTTCTAGGTGCATGCGTATGGTACTCTTGGAGTGCAACATCGGTTTCATACTTTTCCTTATGTGATTAAAAAGAGTGGTATTTAGTATTATCATGCACATTTCATTTTAATGAACTAAATGTAAGAAAAATTTTTGTAATAAGTTTATTATCAGCAAGCTTTTGACCAGATCTTGTCATATATAAGTGTAACAGTTATGTTTTTTTTTTTTTTTTTTACTCTAATCATCATTCTAACAACAAAAAGGTTTTAGTTTTAGTAAAGTGTATCTCTTTAACGTAATAAGTCTTTTAGTTTTATGTTAGTAACGTGATCAAATTTTCCCATTTCAAGTTTTATGAGAATGGTAGCGTTAAAATAAAAAAGAAAAATGTTTGTAAGAAACGTAAAAAGACACACAGAAAAAAGAAAAATATATCTTAAAAGATTTCTAGATATCTGCGGGTGGATAAAAAAGAAATCATGAATAATATAAAACAAATTGCATTTTTGGTTTTTGTGGTTTGGCCAAATTGTATGTTTGGGTCCCATCCTTTCAAAAATGCAACCCGTGTCTTTATTTTGGACTTTGGCCGACATATTTAGTTCCTGACCAAAATTAAATAATTAAAATATCTTTTATATTCTTCCCCTTAAATATTTATATGATTTTGTTTTCTTTTAATTGAACCCACATTTATAAAAACAACACAAACCATATTTACTAACCCACATTAAAAAATAATAATAATAAATAAAAAAGAATAATAAAATAAAATAAATTAACTGTTGCATATAATCACAAAGTTATAATCAAATTAGAAGAAAAATTAAAATGAGAATGATGGCAAGAAGCCACATTCACACATTTCAGATTCACCTACAAAAGTAAATGTATGATGTGAGTTTAGTTAGAATTATAACATAAGACCGGATGTAATAGTCACTATATCATTTTTATCACGTTAGCTTGACCTTTTTTTTTTTATCATGTTAACTTGACATTACCATTCACATCTTCACCAAATATTTAATCCAGCAACCGTAATGCCACAATTCAAGTTTTTATTATATTTATTACTTAACATATAAATATTTCACAAATGAACCAGCTACCAGTAAATTTGTTGCTGACAAAAAGGCCCAAGTCTTTACTGGGTCTTGGCTATGCACCAAATATGGGCTCTTGGGCCTGGATGGACTTCTACTTAAGCAATACTTTGGGCTTGTTATCACTAGAGGTTTTTCATAATACTAATAAAATAATACGTTACCATTTATAAAAAAACGAACATAGCTCAGTTGGTAGAGCGGGGGAATGTACATACCTTCTCACTGGTTCGAATCCGTTTGGTTGGACATTTTACATTTTTTTTACTGAAAGGGTTCTTATGGTATACATGAGTTTGTATGCATACAATGTAGAGTGTAAACATCTATCAGAATTTAAGAAACAAAACTCGTTCTCTTATCCGTAAAACAAATTGTACTTGTGTATTTTCATACTTTCATACAGTTTTTAGTGTGGCTTATTAGCCTACTATTGGATTATGGTGATGTTTAAAAAATATGGCAGCATTAGTTCAACATAACTTAAAAGAATAGACGAGAGGCAGAGCTTTAATGTGAAGCTTATTAAGCTAACATATTATAGAAACCTTAGAGGGTGTTTTTTATAGCTTATTTTCGGGCTTATTTTTCATAGATTTTTTTTCCTTTTTTGCAATCATAAGTCACAATAGGGTCATAAGTTGCCAAAAAAGCTTGAAAATGGGCTTATGAAAAGTTAAGCCGTACAAATTAAGCTCTCAAACCAGAAAATAAGTTAAAACAAACGCCCCGTTTATATTCCTTTGCATTTATTGCTTCAAGACTTTACATTATGACTCTAAAGAAACTGAAACATACAGGAAACGAACAATGAAAGTATTAGCCTGAGCTTAAACAGATCTCGTTTGTCTAGTTGTACTAGAAGTACTAGCCTTGTATAGAGTATACAAAACCGCTACAACAATTAATGACCCTGCTCCAGCTCCCATTCCGTAGAATATGGTCAGCCAGTCATTCCAATCACCGGATGTATCAGAATTTGGCGAAGAGGATGGCACGGGTACAACTGAACTAGTGCAATTTCGGTGCAATGGAAAACCGCATAACCCCTTGTTTGCTAAATAGGATGTCTCCGAAAACGTCTGAAACTGGGAGCCTGTTGGGATTTTTCCTTCCAATTGATTGTATGACAAATTCAAAACAGAAAGGAAGGGAAGGGTGGTGAGCACAGATGGAATTTCTCCTGTTATTCTGTTTGACGACATGTCTAATGATTCTAACTGACTCAAAGTTCCAATAGATGGTGGGATCGAGCCCGTGAACTCATTATGTGATACGTTGAGAAGATACAGTGCTTTGAGTAGACCAATTGTTTCTGGTATCACCCCCGAAAAACAATTACTTGAGATATGATCAATAGATGTGAAGATTGTCAAGATTTTGATTAGCTCCAAGTCAAATCCTTTGACTGTGACTGTAACTGTATCTTGATAGTAGACATCAATGAGCTCAGTCACCTGAAAGCTGAGTTGCTTCGTACTAGTTCTATTCTCAACAGTCATCATAGCTCCCCGTTGACTGAAAAATTCTGGTGGGACCACACCATTAAAGTTATTATGAGCTATGTCTAAAATACGAAGATTTGACCAGTTGTGACGGCCTTCACCGCAATGAACGGATCCATGGAACATGTTTGATCGGAGAACAAGAACATGCAAGTTGGTATTGCTGCCCAAAGAACATGGATAAGTGTCATTTATCTTGTTGTTCCCGAGGTTTAACACTTGTAGCATTCTGCAGTTGACTATAGATCGTGGAATCTTCCCTTCCAAAGAGTTTCCATGCAGGTCTAGAGTGTTCAAGCTACAGTAGTTGCTTAAAAATGCTCCCTCTATTTGACCACTGAGACGGTTGTTTCCCAAATTTAGTACCCCAAGACCTTTATCAATATCTCTATCATACATCCGACTGCGATCAAGCTTGCCACTTAATTCAATCAAACACTGGGGTATTGTTCCATTTAAACGATTGTTTGACAAATCAAGGACCTCAAGGTTGGTAGCATTGCATAAGGTGTCAGGGATCGTCCCAGTAAGCAAATTGTTAGAAACCGAGAAGAAATTGGCAGAGGCGAGGTTTCTCCCAATGCTTTCCGAGATTGACGAGTTGAAAAGATTGTATGAATAGTCCATGAAGCGAGCGCTTTGTGGCGGTATCGGAATCGCCCCACTAAGACGATTGGAATGCAAGTCGATGAATTCAAGATCATGAAAATTGTAGGGCTCTTGGAGGGAAGTTAGGTTGTTATGAGAAAGGTTCAGATACGGGGACAGTCCTCCATTCCCAATTACTTCCCATATCCAATTTGGTATTTCTCCTTGAATTTTGTTGTCTGAAAGATCAAGTATTCCTATATATGAATGGTTTCGTAGATCAGGGAACTTTTGGAGATTGCACGAAGCCAAATTCAACGAGTATAACTTTGGAAGGTGAGACACGATAGAGCTGTTGCTGCTTGTTTTGATTGAAAACTTGTTGTATGAAAGATCAAGGTCCGTTAGGTTGCTGAGACCCTGAAAATCTTTAGTTTCAATTACACCACTCAGGTTGTTTGATGAAAGTGAGAGGATTTCAAGTTGTCCAAGTTCAAAAAATGACCTGGGAATTTCACCTTTCAATTTGTTACTGCCTAAATCAAGCCAGTTCAATAATGGTATGGACGAGCTTGAAAACTGTGGAAGCAGACCATCAAAATTGTTGTTGTAAAGATATATCTCTTGCACATGTTGGCCAGGCTTTCTGGCAACACTTTTGGATTGATACAAGTGATTGTAGATAGTCATTGATATCTCTTGTGTTTGGTAATAAGTAATGTAACTGTAAATGTAAGTAAAACTTGGACAGAATTTATGCAACAAAGTAAATAATATTGATATAGAGTTGATATCTGTTTTGTACAGGATATAACCTATTTATAGGTTTCCAAACGACACAACAACAAATGACAGTTATAAACTAACCATTGTGTCGTTTGAGGAAAGTAACTACCAACTATAATAACTGCCTAATAACTGTTTCAATGCATTGGGTCGTTTTTGACTATATCTGACCCATATGCATACTTAGGACATAATAATAATACACATATTGTCTTTAAAAGTATATGCTAAATAATAACTTATTCTATCTTTGATCTTAAACATAATTAATAGGTAACATTTCCCTCCTAATTATTTTAAGATCAAATCTTCATGAGTGAGTCTTGCTTCCAGTTTCTTCACACAATGATCTCATAATCACTGCTGTCTTCACTGCTTGTATCATGGGCTGTATCTTTCTCTTCATTGCCATACCTTTCAACACCATAGTAGTTCATCTCTTCTCCTTGTGATCCATCTTCTACTGCTTCATTCTTCCAGTTCTGTGGGTCCCTTTCTTCTGCATACTTACTGCATTCTCCCACATCTCTTGTTCTCTCAACACTGGGCATCCTAGCAGTCTCGTGGTAAACACTTATGAGGTCTATGAACTTTCTGTAACAAGCCTTTATGGCTTCATCATCATCAACTGATAATCCTTGTATGCTTGCAATGCCTTTCCATTTGTCACTTAAAGTGACTGCCACATATCCACCAAAGCCTTCTACTATCTTATACAAACTCAGCAAATCTATCTCCTTCTCATGTACAACTGGTGGTATCATGTCTAATGCATCATAATTGAGATGCACCAAATAGAACCACTTTACCAATTCTATAAACTTTCCACTGAATATGCTCCAATTGTTGTAAACAAGACTGTTTTTCTTGAGTAAATTCATAAAGGATAAGAACCTATTACAAGAATTTACCTTAAGAGCATATAGGGTCCCATTCCAACTGATGTAGTCATTGTCCACATAGTCTTGGGTGTCCTCCTTGTTCCAATTCAGTTCTTCAAGTCCCTTAACCAATGAGCATTCATCCTTTGGGTCCAAAGACTCAAAGTAATCATCTAAGTATTTATTATGCTCTCTGATTGGACTCCATTTTTCTTGATTGTTGCCTGCCTCTTGTTCCTTTTCTTTCTCCACAGTGTTCTCATCAAACATGCATTTCAGTGTGCACATGTTGTCTTCAATCTTCAACATGTATCCTTGTTCTTCCAAGAGATCATAACTTAGTATGTTTAATGACACCTCAGGGGTGTATTGAACATTTTGAACAATTATGTCTCCATCTTTTGTGTTGACCACTGCATCACCCACACCATAAGAAAAAACAAATTTTTTCTCTTTTTCATCTCTGCAGATCATCTTAAACTTGTATTCAATTCGTTTGAATTGAACTCTGCTTGGGCAAAGGTGATGTTTATACCCACTGCTAATAAACCAAACTTCATTCCATGACTTGTCCCTTGATCCTTCAACCATATAGTCTGGTTCTATGTGAACCTTTTCTGGAAACTTGGTTTCTTCATCAAGTACTTGGCTGTCAATGGTTGCCTCTTGTTTCACTTCAATGGCTGCAATCTTCTTTCTTTGTTCACATGACCAATATGCATGGCCCCTTTCTCTGCAAATGAAACATCTTGGTTTCTTCTTTTTCTTTGCAGTCTCAACCTTTTGGTTTTGTGCCAACTGAGAAGTGTTATAGGCTTGGTTTTCAAGTACTTTCTTGACAAGCATCTCTTTCCCTTTAGGACTGATGCACTTCTTTCTTGCAGACCACTTGACTAGCCTTGATGGTGTTTCTCTTAACAAGTATCTACCAGTGTAGAATCCTTGATCAATCTTTGGTGTTTGCCTTTCCCATGATCGTATCTTCCCTTGGCTCTGATGCCAATGTTGGCCAGGCTTTCTGGCAACACTTTTGGATTGATACAAGTGATTGTAGATAGTCATTGATATCTCTTGTGTTTGGTAATAAGTAATGTAACAGTAAATGTAAGTAAAACTTGGACAGAATTTATGCAACAAAGTAAATAATATTGATATAGAGTTGATATCTGTTTTGTACAGGATATAACCTATTTATAGGTTTCCAAACGACACAACAACAAATGACAGTTATAAACTAACCATTGTGTCGTTTGAGGAAAGTAACTACCAACTATAATAACTGCCTAATAACTGTTTCAATGCATTGGGTCGTTTTTGACTATATCTGACCCATATGCATACTTAGGACATAATAATAATACACATATTGTCTTTAAAAGTATATGCTAAATAATAACTTATTCTATCTTTGATCTTAAACATAATTAATAGGTAACATTTCCCTCCTAATTATTTTAAGATCAAATCTTCATGAGTGAGTCTTGCTTCCAGTTTCTTCACACAATGATCTCATAATCACTGCTGTCTTCACTGCTTGTATCATGGGCTGTATCTTTCTCTTCATTGCCATACCTTTCAACACCATAGTAGTTCATCTCTTCTCCTTGTGATCCATCTTCTACTGCTTCATTCTTCCACGGATTTCGGTATTCCTCCTCTGAAATTACTCAAAAGCAGCTCAATTCTTGATAAATTCTTTAGATTTCCAATAGATTCGGGTATCTCACCATAAAAGTTTGTTACTCCGATAACTAAACTCTGAAGAGCTCTGTTCACAGGAAACTCTGGTAAAGAACCGTTAAGATTTGTGTTCTTTGATAAATCAAGACTCTGCAGTTTTTGCAACTGAAGGACATTTTTGGGAAATGTTCCAATCAAGTTACATTCAGCAAGATTCAATATTGTCAGATTCTTGAAATTTGAAAAGAAATCCGGAACTGGAGCACTCAGATTGTTCCTAGCCAGACGAATTACCGAAAGTGATTGCAGCTTCTGAAGGGACTCATCTAAAGGGCCTAAAAGTTGACAATTTGACAAGCTTAAAACTTCCATATTAGGCAAAGATGATGATAAACCCTGGCACCAATCGACTTTATTTGATGACATGTTCACATTATCCATATAAAGACCCCTTAGCTGTGTGAGGTTGCGAACAAGTGTGGCTAAACTTGGGTTCTTGAGTTTCAGTAAGCGAGTTTCGTAGGGGTAATTAGAGTAATCATATGTGGGGGAAACTGAAGAGAGATCAAGAATTTCCAGCCTTGTCAGCTGTGAGAGTTCTTCTGGAATCTGGCCTGAAAACATCGAATTCGACAAGTTTAAATACAACAAACTTGCAAGACTTCCGAATCTTGTAGGAATCTTTGTGAAATTTAAGTTATTTTCAGCAAGATTCAGGTTTTCAAGATTCTTTAGACCAAAAAGAACACTGGAATCATTAATTCCACCTGATATCGTTTCATTGCTCAAGTCTAAACCGATAACCTGACCCTTGATGCTGCAGGTGACACCTCCCCATGAGCAGCAATCTGTGGCATTTGGGGTCCAAGTCACCAACTTTGTTGAAAGTGAAGAATTGAAATGGAGTTCGTTCTTCAACTGGATCAAAATCGTTTGGTGGTTTATTTGACATTGGCCTGAAACCAGCAACGTATTGATCCCAAACAAGATCAGGTAAAAAGGTAACAAGAATATCTGAAAGCAGAGTTGGGATTTCATTATGAACTAGGATTTTATGCAAAGGCGATGCTTATGAACCGTCGAGCCTATGAAATTTGGAACCTTATATTTGCTAAATCTGTTTAATTATGATTTCGTGATAAGTATTTTATTTATATTTGTTTCATAGAGTCGAATTTAAGAGTCAAGTATTCACAGTTAGACAAACTATTGACTTTGATGTCTACTTTAAATTCTATTGAAGGGACTATGGTTACCTTAACATTGTGCAACTAACTTCTTGTAGTAAGAAATAAAGATTTAAGATTATTATTGCTTATCATCGTTATAAATGAATTGATTTTACTTTATAATGATTTACAGGATTTTTTTTTTTTTATTGAAAGATGTTTAATATGCAACATACATCGGAGATGAGGTACACTCTATTGATCGCCTAGCTTCTAACTGATGAGTTCAAAGATCGGATAAAATGGTTCAAGAGGTAGCTTATTAAAGACGGTCAACCCAAGCAGACCTGCTTTGAGCTGTACCAGAATTACGCGTTTCGACCCATTACCAACCCGTCTAACCAACTGAATTTTTCACTTTGAGTACAAAACAAAAGTCACCTGACCATAGTAACAATAAAACAGGTGAACAAAAATTTTATATAATAAAGTAGAATGGTAAATAAGAGGGAGTTTGGCTAGGTTTTTTTCTGAGGAGGTTAATAGCTTTTCATATTTTGGATAAGCTAATTTGCAAGGCTGAGAACTAGTCAAGGCAATTTGGTACCACTCTAAAGTAAATGGTCAAGTCAATAGCTAGCATTATCATGCACATGCAACTTGCATTTTGTTAGCTTCCTTGCCTTTGCTATTGTTCACACAAATTGATTGATAAGGCTTGAATGAAGCCAAAACAAGACCCACTGATTTAGAAGCTGTCAATTAGCGACCCAATGAACCAACTTCTAACATCTCATGAAAATCACAGTCAATTTTCTGCATGTCAAAACTTATTACATAGCAATTTCCATTATAAATTTGATAAGGTTTTCTTTTTATAGGCTCGTAGATTCATAAATCATAGCATTATATGTTTGCCTAGTTTTGTTTGGGGTTAATTTGAGGTTGGTTTCGGGTGAATGGCAAATCGAGCAGCTAGCAGTTGATTTTGATCCGGTAGAAATACAATCTGGAGTTCAGTTATGCACATTCAACAAAAGTGGTCTCTTAGAACCCAAATGTCACAAATTGTTGCAATTGGCTAGGTGTCACTTGCAGCACTTTCAATAATACTTATGCAATTATCAAAAGGATGGTTGTGATTGTGAGAACATTAAATCTGCATTTCAAAATTTTGGGTAGTTGGTGGTTGTGACCAGTGTGAATTTACTACTTTGCTAATGACCCGTTTTGTTATGATGCACACATTCATTCTCGATATGCGTCATATACCAAAACGGGTGATTGAAAACCGATCACCAAGCGCTAGAAATTTTGATATGATTTCATACTGCATACACTCATTATAAGCTATTAAGCTTCTCAAAAGAGCTTAAGACAAAGTACTTTGTAGGCGCACACATTGTGATTGCAACAAGTTTGATGCTTTTCCATATATTGTAACAAAAACAGTATTGTCACAAAAAAATATAAGAAGTCTGGGAATAATTCCGATTAGAAGATCTGGAAACAGAATCAAAAAACCGATAGCTACAAAATTTAATACCGCCCATACACGTAGCAGCAACCCGACAGAAAAAAACAGCTTCAGTCTGATGACGTTTCCTTGTTTTTCTTGAGATTTTTCTTCCTCTTCTCGAGAGTATCGACGTTTGCCTTCTTCCGTTGATTGCTAATCTGTTAAAGTAAATGAAACAATAGTTCAGTCGACAATGGAACTTGGTAATTTTCGAATGTTTTTCTTTACAAAGAACGGATATTTAACTAGTGACATAAACGGAAACTAACCTGAATGGCATTATACAATCCCCTCTTTTTACGTGACATAGTTAGCATGGCCATGTCTTCATCATCATTGATAAGCTGTTTTGGAGATGCATCATCCGCGTCATCTTTTTCACCAGTCTTCTTAATCTCAGTAGTATCAGACGTTTGCTGCATCCCTTTCATTTCCATTTTCAGTTCTTGATGGAACTGTTTTTCATCAATCGCCATCTGCATACAACGAAAATCTCATCAATGAGTAGAAGAATATGACGCTGAAAAACGTATAAAGTTTTGTAAAACATGTAACAAACCTTCCGTTTTCTATCAGCAGCTTCTTTAGCTTCAGCCCTATCAATGACTCCTTCGACAAGTAAATGGGCATTATCAAGATCATCCAATTCCGCACCTGGCATTGGAAGGATTTCTTTTCTCGCATCTGCTTGAAGCCTTTTAATCGTATCTGCATACTCGGGTACATACCCTTCTGCTTCATTGTCAACAAATGGAGAAAGATGTGGTGGAAGAACCCTGATTATTCACAAAATAATATGTCAACATTTAGAAAACAAGAATAAAGTACTACGGAGTATATGAATCGAGACAGTTTCAAAACTTACTTTCCAACCATATAATCCTCAGTAGGTAGTATGATTCTTGCGTTTATGCAGTCAAAGACCCATTGTGGCTGTATATAGTCTCTGGAAATAAACTTGTGACTTTGAGTCGGCCTATCAACAATCTGCACAAAATAAAAGTTTCAATAAGATAATGAAAACGACGCTGAATAATACGGAGTAGTCTTCAATTACGTAGCCAAGGGATATTAGCAGATCAGTTATTAGAGATAAATACTTCATCAACAACAAAGTAGGGCATTTATTTATTTTGTTTGTTTTATCAGATATCAGAGCCGGGTCTTACGACATACCTGATAATCAATCTCCTGGTTAGATTCCTCAAATGGAGCTCCATCCCCTTCCCACGAAACCACACCACCGAAAGAGGTTATAACAAAAAGCAACGACTCCCTTGGAACCTGAAAAACACAACGATTCACTTTTAAGCATAATAAAGACAAAGAGAGCTTAAACGTGCAATTTATAATAAGCAATAATAATACATTGATCCTACCTCACGACCCAAGAAGAATGTCTTGTTTTGGAAGAGGGTCTTACAGGCCTTCGTTTCTTCATCATCTTCACTAACAGAAGCAGCGTTTACAACAAGGTTCATCAAGGCACCTGGTTCATTACTAGGAAGTTGGTCCTGAAGCTGGGCGAGTCTAAGCTAAGACTCTTCATCGTTTGTTCCACTTGTCCGGTCTTTAGCATCAACATATCTTGTCAAAGCATATAAATCTGCCAATTATGAAGAAAAGGTTAACATCTCTATAAACAGTACACTCGAGTATAGTGACATATTAACAGTTTTGTCATGAGATAGCAAGTTCATACCAGCTGCTAAAGCTTTCAATCGAGGATCAAGGATAGGTGGATACTTCAAATTAATCGACTCGTAGAGTTTGAAATTGACAAAACCAAGGAGAGTCTGCACAATAAATTGGTGTATTTGTAAGTACGAATAACGCTCGACAGATTACAAAATGCACTCACAACAACAGTACAAAACTCAATAGAAAGGTATGAAACTGTGATCGACAAACCTCATAGAACTCCAAGAAGGTAAGCATAATCTTGTAATCAACATCTTGAGGCATGACTTGCTGGAGCGCATGAGGAGTCAACCATGTGACTTTTTGACCGTCAACCTCAGCCTGAACAAATGTAAATTGGTATATTTAGATTAGGTGAATTACACGTAAACAAAAACTACACAGATATGGCATGATCGTTGTACCTGGTAATATATGCCTTTGACAGATATGAAAGCCTTTCTTAGTTTATGTGTACGAGAGATATACGCCTGCCACTCAAGGCTCAACCTAAAGAAACATATATACCATTGTTATGATACAGAAAAACCTGGCCAACTACGATATAAATCTGAAATCTGTGATCCCACGTACCCTCGACAGTTATGAATTCTCTCAGGTTGAATACTTTCCCTCTCGATAGCAGGTAGTGCAGCAAAAAGATGGACCATAGTGAGACAGTCGTCTAGATCTCTTAACGCATCAATAAACTTGGGATATCTAAAACAAAAGAAAAAAACATCAATCAGTAAGTGATAATAATTTGCAAAACCGAGTAAAAAGGTTATTTATTAGATAAAGTAATACTAACCTTTCACGAATAAGCATATCAAGAGTATAAGTAGGCTTCCGTGTCAATAAGCGTTCAGCAAGATCCTTGTTCTTCTTAGACATGGCTTTCTTTACCTTTTTCTCATATGAGCGCATCTCACGAAACTTCTCAAGAAGTGGCTCATGTTTAAGAAACGCGATATCTTTCATGTGATAATAGGTATGGTGGTTTCCCTTCACCTTCTTCTTTGGATCCCGTGGGAAAACGCCTTTGAAGATACATAATTTCCTATTGAAATGTACACCCAAGATTTGATATGTTATAAGCAGAACATGCACATACAGAAACATGTCATATTACATAACGATTATACACATGAGCTATTTTTTTATAACTATACATTCTTCTAGAGGGTGTTTGTTTTAGCTTATTTATCGAGCTTTTGATCAAATGTAACTTTGAACAAGCTCATAGTCTCCCTTTCTTGACTTAGAGATTGTCAAGTGACCTTGTGGCTTATTTGAGATGATAAGCTCAACTTGCAAACCTCACACGCGCAAAAAAGGGCTTGCGAGCTTTTCCAATTAACATAAGCTCATACACCCACTAACTATACCAACACAAACATGAAACAAAAATGCAGATACATCAATTAACATAAAAACAAAAATGCAGATACAGTAAACTGTACTTATGAAGAAATGAATAAAACCTGAAAACTTTGAGCGGAACTTGAAGGTACTTAACAGCTTGCGACCTTGTTACATATCTAGCCGCATTACCTTCCTTCTTCTTTCCCTATAAAATTCAATTAAAAAAAAGATCAAATATACAACCTTTTCATTATAGTACAGTACAAAACATAAAATTAAGAAGGTATTCAGATAAGCTTATTTGAAATCAGAAAAGCTGATAAGCTCAACTTTTTTTTGCTTATGAGCTTATCCACATGAGCTAATGGACTACTATAAGTAATAAGTACAAGCTGATAAGCTCATAAGACAAAAAAAAATTGAGCTTATGAATTTATTAAACTTGTATCCACTTCAGCTTATAAACTTAAATAATCCATAAGCTCAGAAACTCTAAAAACTGGGCTTATTCTCGAGGTCTTTGTCTTAGCTTATTTGATGGACTTAGAGCTTATTACAAGTTTGTTAAACACATAAGCTCAACATTTTTAGCTTATGAAGCTTATCAACTTGAGTTTATGAGCTTGAATAAGGTATAAGCTCAATTTTATAAACTAAAAAGCCACAAAAAACTGAGCTTATGAGCTAATCAAACTTGTAAGCTAAAAAACTAAGCTTATCGGCTTTCTCAACTTCAAAAAATCCCATAATCCTAAACAACTTTTTCGTCACTTTACACTAAAAAAAAACATCATTTTAAGTTTTAGATAAGCTCATAAACTCTAAAAACTTGGCTTTTTTTCAAGGAATGCTTGTAATAGCTTATTTGATCAACTTACAGCTTATTGCGAGTTTAACAAGCTCATAAGCTCATTTTTTGGGCTTATGAGCTTACCAAGTTGAGCTTATGGGTTTAAATAAGCTATAAGTTCAAGCTAGCTCAAAAGCAAAAACAAACAAAGCTTGTGATCTTATCAAACTTGTAAATAATAAGCTCAACCTAAGAACTTAAATAAGCTAGAAGACAAAAAAAAGTTTTCCAAGTTGCTAAGCTTATAAGCCCTGAACTGAGCTTATTGGCTTTCCCAATTTTGAAAAATCCCGAGAAATAAGGTAATACAATTATACAAACACCCCCCCCCCCCCCTAACTGCCTTTTTATCAAATCAACATATACTTCAAACTAAAGTAAAAAGCAACTAAATATACATAAAAATTAAAAGCAATAAAACGAGAAAGATCATTTTGCTCAAATTACAATAAAAACATCAAATTTATCAAACTATGGGCCTGTTTGGCTAAGCTTATTAATCGTAAGCTCACTTGGGCTTATTTTTTATAAGCTCCAAATTTACGGCTTATTTTGAGACTTGTCAGCTTATATATAAGTTTATTATAAGCCATAAAATTGGAGCTTATAAAATGTAAGCCAAAATTTCATGATAAACTTATATAAACCTACAAGTCTCAAAATAAGCCGTAAAATTGGAGCTTATAAAAAATAAGCCCAAATGGGCTTATGTTTAAAAGCATAGCCAAATACCCCCTACAAGCTCATAAGCCACAAAAAGTAAGCTTATGGGGTTATCAACCTTTGTAATAAGCTCACAAGTCCATAAATAAAGCTAGAAAACTAATCTTATTGGCTAATCCAAACACCCGCTAACAGCATATGGGCCAAAATGAGCAGGAAAAAAAACCCACGAAATTTATAAAACATAAAGATTGAATAAATGGTTAATTTGAGCTTATCCAACTTGTAATTAGCTCAGTCTATAAAAACCCTCAAGTTGAAAAGCTCATAAGCCCTGAAAATAAGCTTATTTTCGTTCCCACTTTCACAAAAAGCCAGAAATAAGCTAACCCAAACACCCCCTATAACAAAAAGCATCAAACTTTACAACATATGAATCAAAATAAGCAGTTATAAAAAAAACCCATGACTTACAGCAGGTCTTTAATGTTTCGGCATGGTGGTTTTGGTAATTTGGGGGCTGTCAGCTCTGTGTTTGATAAGAGCACCCAATTTTCACCATTGTGAGAGAGAAAAAAAAATGATTCCAATCAATTGGGTTTCTTTTAATCAGTTGGGTTTTGTTCAAAACAAGAAAAAGATTGAATCTTGTACTAGTGGTAATGGTAATTTAGTGAAAGTGAGGAAATGGGAGTGTTTGGGAATGAGGTTAGTGGAAGCTTAAAGAGATGTTGAAGATGATAAGCAAAAGCAGCAGCAGCAGCAGCATTTTTTATTGGGTTAGTAAAAGTGGGTATGTTTGGTAATTTATGTAAAGATTGTTTGTTTATTTGTGTTTTTTTATAAATTGTTTTGAATAAAAAAAATAAAGTTGTAGTGGTGGCCCTCAAATGAAGTGGTTGAGGTTTGTTATGGATTGTAATATACCTATTGAATTAGAATTAAGAGATGATCGAATTATTTATGATCGAATTAAGAGGTTGAGGTTTGTTATAATTGAGGAGGGGGTTTGTTGCGGTTAGTTGTAGAAAAATTTGATGATGATGTTTTAAGGGTTATACTTTTTTGTGTTGTAAAAATGATGACAGGTATAAGTTGGGGGTTTGGGCCTGGTTTATGGGCTTATTTGGGCTGTTTAAATGGGTCAACTCGTATGGGCCTCTTTATATAATTGGGTTAGTTAAAATGTATAACTATTTTATAATGTATTTAGACTTTCTATAAAAGGAAGTATTAAAATGTTTAAGACAACACACTTTCTAATAGTAGAAAATGAAGTTACATATGAAGAATTAAGTGTCATAAATTTATAAAATGAAGTTACATACGAAGAACTAAAAATTTGTAAAATGAAGTTATATATGAAGAATAAAGTGTATTAAATTTGTAAAATGCAGTTACATCTAAAGAATTAAGTGACTTAAATTTGTAGATTGTGCGTAATTGCATGGAGCTTTCAATTGCTTAGAAAATTCACTGAAAATTTCTTAAATTTCACCTTCATGATTTGCCTGAATATAAAAGGTATTGCCTCCATTGCATAAGACTAATATATGAGAGTCGCGACCGTGATGCATGATGCCAGAAAATTTAATTCTCTGATGCTTGTACATTTTATGAATATTTTATTAAAACTACGTGTATATTAAACACGGTTTGGTACGGGTAACCACAGATATTTTAAAATAAATTCGAAATCAAACCCGGATAAAAGGGTTTTTCGGTTTCGGGTTTTTTCAGTTTCTTGGGTATCGTCTTTTACGATTACAGATTGAATGGGTTGATTTAGCTGAGAGTTGAAATATGCAACATGAAATTCTTTTAATCCGTAAACTTATTGTCAACAAATCACAGTGAATTTAAAAAACATAGTTCATCGAAAATTTATTATTTTAGAGTACCCGCCACCGCAATGCGCGGGTACTCTGCTAGTGTGAACAAATGATTTATCATGATCATATGTAGTCTCTATAATGGAAAATCGTAACTTTAAAGGTTGTGAATAAATTTAGGTCTTATGATGTTGTTACCATGAGTTTTAAGGGGTTTATGAAAAAGTAAAACTTATTTTCAAGCATTAATTGATTTCGAGGTTAACATTAGCGACTATATCTCTAGCCAAAATGACATGGACATGGTTTTAGCTGTGCCAAGTATTAGCCATTATACATATGGCTGTAAACGAACTGAACGTTCAGTGAACATTTCATGAACCGTTCGGTAAGGCTAGAAATACCCGTGACCTAGGTCACCCTGTGCCACATCAGCTTTCAGGCAATGATGACCAGACATGACCAAGTGCCACAGTCGATGACCCAGATTTTTTTTTTAATTGTCAAACGTTAACTTTGTGTGCTTAAATATCGGCCATATTAGGTTGGGCACACTCGTGACCCAGGTCACCATGTGCCACATCAGCTTTCTCTCTCTGGCGACCAGACACGACCAAGTTGCCACAGTCGATAACCAAGTAAAAAAATAAAAAAATAATAAAAAATAGAAATAAAGAAAGAAAGTGTGTGTGTAAAGTTTTGAAATCGGTTGGATTTTCAACCGATATATGATTTTTTGTGCCTCGACCGACTTCATGACCCAAACTCCACACTCGATGCGACCTATTTGGAATCGGTCGTTCTTTGATTTTTGGGGTGACCGACCGATTTTTAGTCCTCCACTGCGTCCAGCCTTAGCACTCGATTTCCAAAAACTTTGTCCGGCGACCGATGTGTAAATTAAACCCCCACTCGGTGAGAACGACTTCAAAGTCGGTCAACCTACCTTCATGCTTGATATATTCAGGTCCACTGCTACTAGCCTAAAAAGTTCGTTCATGTTCGTTTATCAATCTCCCCACATATATAATAGAGGAACATGCCAAGTCACAAATGCCACTTGGCAAGCATGAATGCCATGCTGGCAGGATTTAATTAGGTGTCAATGCCACCTATTTTACTCCACACGCTCCACACACACAAACACAACAAAGAACACACGCCTCCTTCAAGCTGTTACTCCCAATCTGGATCTTCAGCAACACAATCAATTCAATTTCTGTCTCCCAAAATTAAACTCCACATACGTTTCAAACAATAAATCAATCTTAACCCTAAACCAGTCTTGATTCATTCGTTGAAATTCACCAAATCATCCTATTTTTGGTCATGATTCAAAATTATTTATTGTAATGGTTTTTAATTGTTCCAGAGTGATATGGTGATAATGAAAAGATTGATATCAATCCTATTCTTGAATATCATTCTTAACCCTAAACCACCCGCCTATAAATTGGACGATTGTGTTGGTGTTGTTCATATCACAATCATTCGGTCGGAAAAACCACTATCTCACAATGACTTTTGGATACCAAAGTAAGTTTTTTAACTTTCTCATAATCTTTTTGATACCCATCTTATGCGTATAAATGATAACTGTTATGAATGTGTTTGTAATTAGATGCATATTTGTAATTAGATGCAGAATAATTTTGAAAAGAAGTCGGTTGTAATTACCAATTCATATATTGTAATTAGATGCAAAATATTTTTGATGAATGCATTTGATTGAAAAGTGTAACCATTAGTATCACTAATATGTGTTGAAAGTTTATTTTAACTTGAGGAAAAATTAGTATAACTTGCCAATGTCATGAATCCCTTATATTTTAGATGCAGCTAGATGTTACTAATTTGGATGCTTTTTACCAACTGTATCGTTTCGCAAATATCTGTTTTGGATGCTTTTTACCAACTGTGTCGTTTATTTCATACATGTATTTATATTCAGCCTTCTTTCCAAAAGTCATTGTTTTGTAAAGCTCATCACTTTTTCAACATTTGCAGAAGATTCCATTACTGAAGCTGAAAGCAATGTTAGTAACAACGTTAAGAGTTCTGCAGTGAATGATAAGGGAAAAAATGCTGCATCTCAGAGTGATTTGGAATTCACTTCCTTGGATCAAATAGATCCAATGCTTGATAACATAAAAATCAAAGGAAGGTGTATTTCAATGTGGCATAGCCATCCTGCTGGGAAACCAAAGCAACCGTACAGTTTTGATATCGTGTTACAAGATATGCAGGTACTTTTAAAAATATCATCTTTATAATCACATACAATATGTATTTTTAATTTCATACCATGTAGCTT
This sequence comes from Chrysanthemum seticuspe, assembly GCA_019973895.1. Taxonomy (NCBI): domain Eukaryota; kingdom Viridiplantae; phylum Streptophyta; class Magnoliopsida; order Asterales; family Asteraceae; genus Chrysanthemum; species Chrysanthemum seticuspe. The sequence continues at coordinate 337,055,827 of BPTQ01000009.1, forward strand.
AATCTTAACACATTCTAACCAATTTTTGCAGGGTAATCGCATCCAATGTACTGCACGGAACAATGACATGTATCGGTTTGAACCCCTTTTCCAACAGGGTCATTGTTATATCATTACTGATTTCAGTATTGGTGAGAACAATGGTATACTACCATTGTTGAATCACAAGTACAAAATAACATTTTTTCAGTCAACCAAAGTTACACGGATTGACCACTTTGACGATGATATCTTCGGATTCAAATTAGAACCTTTTAGTCAGATTCTGAGTAAGAAATACAATGAAAAGGAGTCGGTTGGTAAGCTTACTTACTTAACACACACTATTTTTATTCCCACAAAAATTCAAATACCACGCCGTCAGTTTAGCTTACATTATATTCTTGAAATGCAGATGTCATTGGAGCTATTGTAGCAATTGGTGATATTATGCAAGTTCCAAATACTCTTGTGAAAAAAGTCAGATGCACTATTGTCATTGAAGACAAAGAGTATGAATTATTTGAAACATTCATTCTACATTAAAACTTATACGCTTTATGTACAGTTTAGAATATTACATTCCTAAAACTTATAATTGTTTGTTGTTCTATTTTCAGGGGAACAAGAGTTAAATGTACTTTCTGGGACAGCTGGGCTGAAATGTTTAATCAGTATGCTAACAATGAGGATATCGGTCTGGTCATTTTTGTTTTGCAGCTTGCAAAAGTGAAATATTTCCGAGGTAACACTAACTATTTCTTTTGAAACAAATAAATACTACCAAATAACTGTACCATGAAATTAGTATTTGTAATTTGTTAACCCGCTCAGTATTTGTACTTTCTATTCAGATGAGCCTGCAGTCCACAACTCACTTTTCGGAAGTAGGATTTTCATTAACAAGGAAATCCCGGCCATCACATCATTCAAGGAAATGTAAGCTATTCTATATTTTTGTTTAATTACCGAATATGTTTACCAAATGCGTCATTTAGTTAACAGTTAATTTTGTAATCAATTTAGGTACACATCCAAAGAAGGTTACGCTGACGGTGACCATAAGATTGAGGTATTCACCCCTCCTGTTGACAAGATCACACCTGATATGTTTTTTAAACACACGGTCAGTCGTCAGATCAACTATCGTTGGTATCCCAGCTCTCCAACCAGTAAGCAATCACTATTCAATTATACAACCAAACTCTTTCGACAGCATTTACATAGCTTTTTGTTATTTTACATCCACAAACATAATATTTATCTTTATCATTGACAGGGCACTGAAATTGTACTTTATGCAAAAGTTCATCGAATCCACAAAGAACACGGCTGGTGTTATGATGCATGTAAAAGGTGCAACAAGATGGCAAAACAATCTACATCTTCAGGTTCCAAAAAGGCATACAGTTGCGCTTATCATGAGACAATTTACCAGGTGGTTCCAAGGTAACAATTTTACTCTCCCTTTATTATATATTATTAAAACCTTTACATTTTAATTACAGTTTTACTTTTAAATTGAAATAATACAATGTTTATTACAAAATTAGGTTCAAGTTGATATTGAGGGTTATTGATGAAACCGGATCAGCACCATTTGTTGTTTTTGACACAAATATTAGCAAGATGTGTAATGGTGTTTCCGCGTATGAATTAATGACCAAACATGGGCAGAACACAGCGGAGTATTTCCCTGATGAATTGAATGTTATTGTTGGCAAAAAATACCTTTTTAAGTTCACCTACACGCAGCATAATGTAAACTCCAACAGCTAAGTTTACACTGCCAAGACCGCGTCCGATGATGCTGATTTAATTGCTCACTTTAAGGAAGGACTTGCTGATGGACATGTATCAATTTTAATTCCAAAACTTCTTGCTCAATTTTTTTATCCCTAATATATTTTGTTAAGGCGTTAATTTCATATTATTGCAGGATGTGGATGATTAGTATAAAACTCCTGATAACAGTTATTCTGCACATTCTGTTGGCTTGGATGCAACGGGTTTTAACATCAATAAGTTCCTACTCAAAACACCAGATAATCAATCTCAATATTCAACAACCCTTAGTGCTGCAGCCTCTGCAAACATCTAGAAATTTCTGCTTGAAACGCCAGATAATGAAACTCAATCCACAACAAGCCGTACTGGTGCGATGCAGTCGGAAAAGAATAGTGCATCTAGAAAAAACTGTTAGTGGTGAAAAGAATGATGAATCACCAGGAAGCAAAGGAGTGAACAAGTAACAAGATATCATTGACCTGGATGACTTGCCATATGAAGATGAGGCCTCAGCAAGTGCCAAGAAACCCCTTCTTGCAACCGTCAAAATTGAGAAAGACGAGTGATTGCCGTTCCATTGATCTTCTCCATGTTTATTTCATTCCATTCGTACTAAATGTGTTTTGATGTTAAGACTTTACACATTTTTATTTCCTTTGGTCGCTTTTTACGGATTTGCTTAAGGTTTTAATTTCAATTTTATGTACAATAAGTTGGCTAATGCAGTATGTACTATGCCATGGTTATCCTATTATCAGGCATGGAGATTTGATCAATATATTTGTTTTCAATACATTTTTTTCAGATGTTACTCCTTATTATCTGTTTGATATTACCCCTTTTTTTATGCTTTACCTGTATATCGACACACTATCCTTGTGGCTCACCAGTGCATACTACCTGAAATGCAGATGTTGCATTGACAGTTATTACACACTTGAAAACACTGTTCTTTTGACATCATCATTTTGACTACTTTTTCCAGGACTATATTCATGTATGTGACCCATCCAGATGTGAAGATCACACCTGACAAGTTTTGTAAGCTGCCGGTCTGATCAGCGGTTCGTGGTTTCCGACTTCTCCAACTAGTAAGCATTTCCTATTCAACTATTAGAATCTTTATCTAACTTCATGTATTACATACACTGTCAGTATACATCTTACCATACTCTGCTTTTATAAGCCTCATTTTTAGGAGTATTCCTTGGTTACATTTACTTCACACATGTTAAAACAATCAAACTGCAAATCACACATTTCACTATATCAATAGCCACTTCATTTAGATATTTGCCCTGTCCACTTCCATCAATCATACAACCTTATTATTAGACTCTTTGATATTTTGACTCAAATATCATAATTGTAATATACAATTACAAATAAAATTAAAATATATCTTTCCATTTTTATGTAAACAGTACTATATATATGAATCTTTTAAAAATCGAAATTCTTCTAATATAACTGAAAATTAAATGTTTGAATCTTCATTTAAAAATAATAATTCAAACATATCATTTCCAACTATAACAATCAGTCTAAGCATTATATAAACTCTCAACATCAACACACAAAACACCAAACAAAACTGTTTTCTAAAATTCCTTAAAGAATATCTTGTGGATCATCACAACTCACCAAAGGTAAAACTGCTTTTTACCAATTTGTTACAATGTTCAATATATAGTCATACAAAACTGCATTTTACTAATAGTTTATACTTATTCTTTGTCATTTATACATTCATTACAATACAGAAAGAAGATATTTCAAACTCACCTAATGGTTTTTGGATTGAAGAGCCACCTGTTATCATTCTCTCAGATGATGAAATGGTAATATATAAGTTACTCATACCTAATGAAAATTAGAACTGCATATTCACTGTAACTTATATTCTATTAATTCCAGGAAATCCCCGAGAAGATTGCATGTCACCTACTATTCAATGATTCTTCACATGAGCCTATCAATGGTGGTCATGTTGTCGATCCTCAAAGTGACAAAGAGAATTTTATTTGTATCAATAAAGGATATCTATTCCATCCTATGCTGGAATACAATTATGTATTAAACAATATTGCTAACAGATTAAAAAAAAACAATTATAGGTAAGACATATCTATACAAAACAATGACATCGTGTCTTCGCTCGGAAGGAAAAATTGTTCTTAATGTTGCATCAAGTGGTATCGCAGCACTCCTTTTGGATGGAGGAAGAACTGCACATTCAAGATTTGTAATTCCCATTAACTTCTCTGAGGAGTCCATGTGTTCTATCAGTGCGGACAGTGATTTGGCTGATTTATTACGCAAAACAAGTCTAATTATATGGGACGAAGCACCAATGGTCCACAGACATTGTTTTGAAGCATTCGACAGAACCATGCGCGATATATGTAGATCAAACCCTTCACAACCATCTGACCAAGTTTTTGGAGGTGATCTTTTGACAACATATATTTGCACTCATATTGTAACGCCCCGACCCGAGAAGGGTAAATGAATCACAAATAATGGTGTCATATCAAAGCAAATATAAATATCCAAAAGAAGTCTTAACATAAATTCGGAAATAATTCAAGTCAACATGACTTCAATACATAGGTCCCAGCGGAAAATAAACACCAATGAAATATCTGAAATAGTAAAGTCTTAATTGGCATCATAAGATCAAAGCTAAATATCTCTAAGGTAAGTCCACTCATGCACTCATCCCAAAGCAAAACCCAACTTCCAGCATAGATACCTGTCGCGGAAGAAAAGAAATGCGGCTGAGCTTCAAAAGCTCAGTGAACAGATATAAAAGCAAAGCGAATACGAAACGATATCGAATGCGAAATATAATGAACGAAAGACAGCAAAATCATAATCATTTTCAAAGTATAAATCATAATTATCGAATAAAGTTTATAGTTAACTACCACGAGCCCAGAAACAAATATCATATCATAATCATATTCACATAAGGCAACATTTGTAGGGGAGACCTACCAGAGTTATGAAGGACGTGCATGCACGCAACATCAATCATCAAATAACATATAACAGATCTAGGATGCATCCATACGCCCCACAGACAAATATTGGTTATATAACATAATTGAGCTCATGAAAGATAACAGATAAGGGACGTGGCAGAACATCACTCTACTGCCCTAGAGTCATGTCAGAGGTGCATCACTGACACGGACATGGAACCCCCATGACTAGTGAAATATTTGGCTCGGGTGTCAAACTATCTTAGGTCAAATCAGAATGTCAAAACATGACACAGATCATACTTTATCATAAGGTTAATCATATTTCCAAAATCAGAGTTTTCATATCATATAGTTCAAAATCAGATGTTTCATAATTTAGAAATCAGAGTTCAGATAAGCAACAGCTCAAACAAAACAGAATGGGGTTCATAGCAAAGGCTTAGGAAACCCTAATATAAAAGCTAACAAAAAGAAAATGTTATAAGGAACCTTTACTGAAAAGGTCAGAATATATGTACCTTATTCCAAAGCAAATGACCGAAAAGCAGAAATACGGAAAGCAAAGGATTACTCCTTCTTCACAGAACCTATACACATTAACGGTCGTACATGTTATTTATGATTCCATAATCGTCGAAATGATCTTTTGATGTTTGGTGTTTATACTTAATGTATTCAGTGATCTTCATACTTTAGGGTTTTATGATTAATTGAGACTTAAGTGTTTTATAATCAATATTGTAGATTAAGGTTCATTATGTCATTTATTAAAGTTTAGGGTTAAATGTGAAAATAGTTTAAACGTCATAACTCACACATGAAATAACGAATTAATACACTCTTAGTTTCAAACCCTAATCGACTATCATTTATGTTCTAGGGTTTTCTCATTCTTTAATATCACATTAATGCGCATTTACTTTACATGTTACGTCATTTAATGACTCGTTACTTTGACCTAGCACGCAATGAAAACAACCTTCTTTTTATGCTTCACCATGCACGCACTCACACATGCAAATACTTACTCATACTCAAATCGACTCACACAACTCATTAACTCTTGTTTATTTAATCAACGCCTTCATGACCTTAACCATACGTTACTTATATACATATTATACGTCAACTCTTATACCCATGCACGTTTATGATTTCATGTGACAACAAAAGTTACTTATTATCCGGATTAGATACACATCGACACACACATGCACAATAGCTTCGAATAGATATGAACACGTACTACGTTTACACATCGAAAAGCTCACTTGACTCACAACACATGCGCATGGTACACGGTTCACAATTCAATTTGTTCGGCTTGCATGGTTCGACTCACACGTCACTTAGGGTTTAGGTTTTGCATGTTCTTTACTCGTTTAACACATGTTCAAAAACCCTCACATGGTTAGGCTACCACATAGGTTTCGGCTAATATGTTTTACGCAAACCCTAACTCTTCTACGTACCTTACATATTCACGTTTGCATGTTTTACCTTGGCCGATTCATTATCTATGTGGTTCGGTTTTCTTTTATCTCAACATACTTAAGATCCGATCCATACAATACGTATTACATAACATGTTCTCTAATATTTATAAGGTTCAATTCATATTTATTTGTTTCGGTTCTATATAGGCTCGACAAAACATAAGCTCGACTAAAACAAAACATGATACAATATATATTAACGTAAGGTGTTATCAAAGGAAGACGAATAGAATACGTTATACCTTAGCTTTGTTGGAAACAAAACTCTCGACACCAAGGGGGTTAGGGCTTCGACCGAATAGAACAAGAAAAGAAAAGAGGCAAAACTAGGGTTCCAAATTGTGTTAATGAGTTTGTATATATAGGTGGTATAAATTTGGTTAGGCTTGAGAGGGTGTGGGCTTCGACTTGGGTCCAACCAAACACAAACAACACCCCTTTGGGCTCTCGGCTTCTTGATCCAAACGAACAAACAACACGCCCATCTTGGGCTCACCATTAAACTAAAACAAGGCCCAACAATTTTAGCGAGACGTTTAACTTTCGTCGTACAATGTCGATCACGTACACATATTCGTTAAGTTTTAATTATTCGTAAGTTGGATTTTAATTTCGTTAAATGAATATAAACGTATTTTACATATTTTATAAATTTCGATTTCAAGGGTATTTTAGTCTTTATCTATGTTTTAGATTTTCAGGTTTTACATATTCGTCCATTGTCTATAAATGATTCTTAACTCTTTTTTGCGATGTACAAATTTCAGGTAAGGTGGTTGTTTTTGGAGGTGATTTTCGTCAAGTACTACCGGTGATTCCTAATGATAGCAGACAAGATGTAGTCCATGCATCCATCAACTCTTCATATTTGTGGGAACATTGTACTGTCATGAGACTAACTGTTAACATGCGTTTGTCTGCCGGAACAACCAGCGAGGAACAAAGGAAAATTAAAGAGTTTGCAGATTGGATACTTGACATTGGCAATGGAAAGATAGGTGGAAAAATGATTGTGAGGCTGATGTAGAATTCCCGGATGACATGCTCATTCCAGATTCCGAAGATCGTGTTGGTTCAATAATTCGTGAAACATACCCTGATCTTATATCCAACTTGTGGAATCCAGAATACTTTCAGGAAAGAGCAATATTAGCACCAACACACGAAATGGTTGACGTAATCAACAAAAATATGCTTGATAAAATAGAAGGCGAGGAAAATATTTACTACAGTTCAGACAGTGTATCACCAACAGATTCTGATTCAAACTTTATCGAAGAAGCATACACACGAGAATTCTTAAACACCATCAAAATGTCGGGTGTTCCTCATCACGAACTTACTCTTAAAGTTGGTGCTCCAGCAATGTGTATGAGGAACATAGATCAAAGAGCTGGTTTGTGTAATGGTACTAGAATGCAAATCCTTCGAATGGGTACGAATATTATAGAGACAAAGATAATATCCGGTGGCAATGTCGGAGCTATTTGCGCAATACCAAGAATGATAATTACCCCATCCGACAACAAAATTCCCTTTAAACTCAACAGACGACAATTCCCCATCCAAGTTTGCTTTGGAATGACTATAAACAAGAGTCAAGGACAAACACTGTCACAGGTTGGACTTTTTTTAGAGAAGCCGGTTTTTTCACACGGACAACTGTATGTAGCGGTTTCAAGTGTTAAAACAAAAGAAGGCTTGAAGGTTCTTTGTTGCGACATCGATGGTATCTACACATATAAAACAACAAACGTTGTTTACAAAGAAGTGTTACACAAAATTTGAATTGTCTTTTATTAATAACTATAATGTTTAGTAAACACTTTTAGTATTTAGTATTCCTTTTCATGTGGTTTATATCTTCATTAAAAATTTTACATTTAACTTTTTCATTTACATATACCTTCAATGTTTTTAAATAATGAAATATGATATACATTAATATTTTTTACCATAACACACTATGATATATCAATCCATTAAAACCATTAACGTCATTCGTTTTAACGAAAAATTATTACAAGTAATTGAAATATTTATATAAATTGCATCTATACCAACTCTACCAATGAAATTTACTAATATTAAACAACGTACATGAGACTAGCCCGGCCATCGGCCGGGTCATGAGACTAGTACTACTTATAAAGCATGAAGCACCTTTTCTCCTATTAATTTTCAAGACAATCATTAATGCAATTTTTAAGCAAATACAACACATCAAACATAAATTCCAAGTATGTTAAGCACAATTTTAAAACATTATGTCTTATTTACAATTAATACACCCCATAACCAATAAATACAAATAACTAAGTACAATGTATACACAAATGTATCACAAACCTATTCTACTTATAAAGCATGTTAACACTTCCCTCCTATTAATTTTTTAAGATTTTTAAGCAAATACAAGTAAAGAAGCATCATTTACAAGTATTTGCAGCACACCTAGAACTAAAAAAAATTATTCAAGAGATACAATTAATACACAGTTTAATTTACCCATTCATCAAAATATACAATTATTTAACCATAGTGTACAATTTAATTAAGCTTTAAAACAAAAAACATGAAATCATCAGCCCAATCTGTTACTTTTACTTTTGCTTCCACACCACCATCTAAATCAACCCCCACCATAAAAAGAAAAAGATGAGATCAAGAAAGCAGAAGTTAACAAAAAAACAAAATCCTCGCTATGTATCATGATATAGAATACATAAAGAATGTAAATCTTTTTTTTATATATAATTTTGGCGTGTGGCTGAAAGATACAAGGAAGAAGTCCGACAGAGATGTCGATATGGAATCTGGTTATGGTGGTTGAGGGTGGAGAAAGTGGGGATAGGTAGTGGTGGGATCTGTAGAAAATGTTAAAAATGCTACATATTTTTTTAAAAAACCTTGAAGACATAATAATATACAAGCCAATCCCGGTGAACCGAATTTGTAAAAAGAAAATAATACATTCATCAGAAATTGTCGGTAAATAAAGAAAATCATCTCCAAAGAACTTTTGTTATCTTCACTAAGATTGTTTATTTAAGAGGGAGTATGTATCATGATATAGAATACATAAAGATGGTAAATCTTTTTTTTTTTTTTTTTTAAATAATTTTGGTGTGTGGCTGAAAGATACATGGAAGAAGTCCGACAGAGATGTCGATATGGAATCTAGTTATGGTGGTTGAGGGTGGAGAAAGTGGGTATGGGTGGTGGCGGGATCGAGCCGTGGAGGGATGGTTTGAGAAAATGCAGAGGACGAGTTGTGGGTGTGTGGTTTCTTTTGTGTTAACTAAATGATGGGGCAATTTCATGGGGCATTTATTTTGAGGCAAAATTTATGGAAAGCAATATCAATACTAAAATTTAGTTCCTATTTTAAATACACTGTCCTACGATTATTGGTAAGTTGAAAGCTGTAATGGATGGTTTCTTCTTGATTTGACTTTCCCTGCTAACTAATATATTGATATGTATGTGATTATAGTTTCAAAAAAAACTAGACATACTATACGTCCAATGGTTGGAGCACTTGTGCTTGAGTCAATTGACCCAGGTTCAAGTCTCATCCTTGGCAAACTTTACAACATATGAACCAAAATAAGCAGTTATAAAAAAAACCCATGACTTACAGCAGGTCTTTAATCTTTCGGCATGGTGATTTTGGTAATTTGGGGGCTGTCAGCTCTGTGTTTGATAAACCCTAATGTTTTATGGGTTATACTTTTTGTGTTGTAAAAATGTTGACAGGTATAAGTGGGGGGGGGGGGGGTTTGGGCCTGGTTTATGGGCTTATTTGGGCTGTTTAAATGGGTCAACTCGTATGGGCCTCTTTATATAATTGGTTAGTTAAAATGTATGTATATGTGAAAAAATGATTTATCATGATCATATGTAATGGAAAATCGAACTTTAAAGGTTGTGAATAAATTTAGGTCTTATGATGTTGTTACCATGAGTTTTAAGGGGTTTATGAAAAAGTAAAACTTATTTTCTAGCATTAACTGATTTCGAGGTTAAGATTAGCGGCTATATCTCTAGCCAAAATGACATGGACATGGTTTTGGTTGTGCCAAATATTAGCCATTATACATAAGGCTGTAAACGAACTGAACGTTCAGTGAACATTTCATGAACCGTTCGGTAAGGCTAGAAATACCCATGATCTAGGTCACCCTGTGCCACATCAGCTTTCCGGCAACGGTGACTAGACATGACCAAGTGCCACAGTCGATGACCCAGTTTTTTTTTTTTTTTTTTTTTTTTTTTTTTTTTTTTTTTTTAATTGTCAAACGTTAACTTTGTGTACTTAAATATCGGTCATATTAGCACTCGATTTCCAAAAACTTTGTCCGGTGACCGATCTGTGAATGAAACCCACACTCGGTGTGACCGACTTCAAAGTCGGTCGACCGACCTTCATGCTCGATATATTCAGGTCCACTGCTACTAGCCTAAAAAGTTCGTTCATGCTTTATTACAAAAAATGTAATAAATACAAATGACTAAGCACAATGTATCACAAACCTATACTACTTATAAAGTATGTTAACACTTCCCCCGTGTTAATTTTTTAAGATTTTTAAGCAAATACAAGTAAAGAAGCATTATTTACAAGTATTTGAAGCACACCTAAAACTAAAAAAATATTATTCAATGGATACAATTAATACACAATTTATTTTATCAATTCATCAAAATATACAATTATTTAACCACAGTGTACAATTTAATTAAACTTTCAAAACAAAAAACATTAAATCATCAGCCCAATCTGTTACTTTTACTTTTGCTTCCACACCACCATCTAAATCTACCGCCACCATAGAAAGAAAAAGATGAGATCAAGAAAGCAGAAGTTAACAAAAAAAACAAAATTCTCGCTATTTGATAGCGGATCTATAGAAAAATGTTAAAAATGCTACATATTTTTCTAAAAAACCTTGAAGATATAATAATATACAAGCCAATCTAGGTGAACCGGTTCTGTATAAAAAAAAAGAATACATTCATCAGAAATTGTCGGTAAATAAAGAAAATCATCTCCAAAGAACTTTTGTTATCTTCACTATGATTGTATATTCAAGAGGGAGTATGTATCATAATATAGAATACAAAGAGATGGTAAATCTTTTATTTTTTTTTGCTGAAAGATACAAGGAAGAAGTACGACAAAGATGTCGATATGGAATCTGGTTATGGTGGTTGAGGGTGGAGAAAGTGGGGATGAGTGGTGGCGGGATCGAGCCGTGGAGGGATGGTTTGAAAAAATGCAGAGGACGAGTTGTGGGTGTGTGGTTTCTTTTGTGTTAACTAAATGATGGGGTAATTTCATGGGGCGTTTATTTTGACGCAAAATTTATGGAAAGCAATATCAATACTAAAATTTAGTTCCTATTTTAAATACACTGTCCCACGATTATCGGTAAGTTGAAAGTTGTAATGGATGGTTTTTTCTTGCTTTGACTTTCCCTGCTAAATAATATATTGATATATACGATTAAAAACTTAGACATACTATATGTTATTGAAAATTATAGAATGTATCAATACGTATACACCTAAAAATTAAAAGAAAAATACCTAATATATGCTAAACAAAGCATTTTGGTTAACCAAGAAAGGTTAAAAAAACATTAAACTTGAATATATATAGTTAATAAGTAATGTTTGTACATTTTATGACTATTTTTTTTAAAAACTACATGTAAATTAAACATTGTTTGGTTCGGATAATCGCGGATATTTGAAAATAAAAACTGAATTCGATCCGTGATAAAAGTGTTTTTTCAGTTTCGGTTTCTTGGTTATCATTTTTGCGGTTTCTGATTGAGCGGTCGGCTCGGTTTGTCGGTTTCACATATTTTTTAAACACCCTTATCCATAAAGCTAAACTTAAATCAAATAATCATTTTAAACAACCGAAAAACATTGCTCATCAAAATATTTATTATCGCAATTATATAATGAAAAACATTGTGAATGGTTGAAGAGTTTAAATATGCAACATGAAATTCTTGACATCCGTAAATTTAATTTCACAAAAAATGTAAAATGTTATAAAACATAGCTCACCGAAAATTTTTATTCCATGGTACCCGTCGCTGCAATGCGCCGGTACCCTGCTAGTTTATTCAATGAACGAACATGAACAATATTTTACGTTCGCTTAGTTAAATGAGTGAACATGAACAAAAGTCGCGTTCGTTCATTAATGTTCGTGAATTTCGATTTTGCGTTCATTAGCCTTCGTTTATAGTCATTTATTTATTCATTGTATATCATATCTTTTAATTGTATGATCCTAAAATTAGTTTGTTTAAACAAAACAACACTTATAAAATAACATATTGTGCATTATTTAATACTCCCTCTTTCCCATATTAAATGTCCACTTTGATTTTTCAAAGTCATTCTTGTACAACTTTGACCTTAGATAATTTCGTGTGTGGTAAACAATACTTAATGCAAAATATATGGATGTATTGAGTTTTAAACGTATTTTCATTTGGTATAATTTAGATCAAATGCTATATAACACAAACAAAAATATTGAAGGTCAAAGTTGAAAATGAAAGACTTCAAAAGTCAAAACTGGACATTTAATATTGGACGAAGGTAGTAAAAGTTATGTTTGTTTGTTTATTTTCGTTTATGTTCGATCATTTATGTTCGTTTAGCGTTCGTTTAGTGTCTTGATGAACGAACATGAGCAACTCGTTTTCTTAATAAACAAACATGAACAAGAAAACTCGTTCGTTTAAGCCTCGTGTTCGTTCATTTGTTCGGTTAGAATTAAATGAACGGACATGGACAATGCTCCGTTCGTGTTCGCCCGGTTCGTTTACAGCCCTAATTATACCATCATGGCTAACCACTTCCATTTTAGCTATTTTTCCAACACGCAAAAGACAAAACATTTTCATTTATGATTTTCAACTATTTGAAAATAATGAAAGTGGGTAGGGACCAAATGGTTGTGATGAAGTTAGTTGTGAGGGAGATATATTTTGAGGTTGAAGTGTTGAAATGAGGTGACATGTGGTGGGGCCCAAATGGCTAAAAAATGATAGCCATCATACCTTATGCTTTAAGGGTCATGGGGTGTCACGGAGCCCTCCTAGATATTTGTTCGGTAGTGTCCAGTTTCATTAAACACGGATTTTTCTAAACTACACTCAATCCCAATGTATTGTATTTCTAGTTTTTGCTTATTTAATTAACCAATAAGTTAAAACTGAATTTAATTTTCACTAAACTCAACCATTTTAACTAATAATCGTATATTTTTAAATTATTGCTTATATTAAATTTTTTTAAATAATTTGTACATTCGATCACTTTTAACTCTGATTCCGTCCATGCATATAGTGTTTTTAATAGTCATTTCTCATACCAAGGCCTCCAATACCAAGACCAACATTTAGTCATATATGATTTTTGTGAGCCAAAATTTTGAAAAGAAAATTCGTTAAAAATATATAGTAATGCATATCTATAGAAAGATAATTTAGTTCTCGTCGCGATGGTATGATTTTTATCGCGTAAGGATTAACGGTTTGCGAGATATTTAATTTTTTAAAAAAGGGTGAAAATTTATTTTAATAAAAAAATTATTTTAATAAAATCCCTCCCAAGTCGTGATTAAATTGTTACGCATCATCCAACGAAACCACTCGGCTGCGTCTCCTTCGAGATTACAACCCACCACACATAGTCGCTGCTCGACCAGTGTATTCAGAAGAGTAAAGTACTCAGTGATTGAGAACATCCAACGATCAGGACCAGTCCCCGAAAACTTCGGCACGTCCAACTGCATGGATTATGGCAACAATGATCCTTGATCATTGTCTCCCCTATAATGAGCCTGGAGTAGTCCCCAAGTAGCTTGCAATTCGACACGTAATGCATCAAATTGTGCCTGAAAAACCGCGGCTTGTTGTTGTGCGAGTAGGTGTGATGCATCGGCGTGATCTTTGAGCAATAACCGAACAATGTTTTCCTCCATGAGATCAATAAAAGCAATGAAATAGTACCTGATTAATAATGAACAGTACTCCATATGAACAGTAAGTTCCGACAATGAACAGTAACCGATGTATAGTTTTTTTTTCTCTCTCTCTCTCTGTCTCAATGAAAGCACCATTTGATACGACCCGTTAAGGTTGTATCAGGATAGGGCACCACTTCAAGCGGGCGCGGGCTCCTTAAGAATTACGGTTAGGAAAAGAGAATTGTTTTTTATTTGAAACGATGATTATTGTTCTCATTATAATAGTTCGGTACTTATAACCTTACAATGATGACCCTTAACCTAATAATGATAACGGGCTTTGCCCACGACAAACATGACCTAACATGACAAATAAAGATAACTTAGCCCACTTGGGTCGTCCCTACTCTTCAACAGTAGACGTATCATTCCCCACCCCTTCAAAAATCACCTTGTCCTTAAGGTGTTATTTTGAACGGTCGTGATTCCCAGATCCCATGTTCTTCGTTGAATCCCTTTTGATGACACTAAGTACATGTAATAGACACGAAATTGTTTTGCGAGTTCTTCCACAATTGATTCAACATCGATCAACTCCTCATCAGGTTGGACTGCTTCTAATCTACTATCGAAACTGATCTGACGTGAACTCAAACGATAGGAATATACGTGCAAGTGAAACATCTAACTAATGATTTTTTTTAAAATGAGATATAATGTCCAAAGTATCATCCCACGAAAAATCTGGTTTCATATCAGCCAACAGTTCACCCTCAATCTTTGTAGGATCTATGGCTGACTTAAGAGTTAACTTTTTTGTAGCATCATAGCCTCCAATAACACCAAGACCTTGCCTGCACATAGCAGGGTCCAACCCTTTCTTCCTCAACCAAGACTCGAAAGCTAAGTACTTCCACTTAGTGGCAAGATTTCGGTAAGGCTTGGACCA
The DNA here is from genome assembly GCA_019973895.1 of Chrysanthemum seticuspe. Classification (NCBI taxonomy): domain Eukaryota; kingdom Viridiplantae; phylum Streptophyta; class Magnoliopsida; order Asterales; family Asteraceae; genus Chrysanthemum; species Chrysanthemum seticuspe. The sequence goes on from BPTQ01000009.1 coordinate 337,071,031, forward strand.
GATCAAAGAACCAAAAGATACAACAAACCCTCGGGTACTACAGTTTATATGTTTCACTTCATCTCTTCCTTCAATATTGATTAAATCCTGAGCTCTTTTCCAGTCGGTATCTTTACGACCTTTTTTCTCAATCTTGAATGTATTATTGACTGTTTGAGCTAATCTTTTAGGTGGTCCCCTTAAAGTTGCTGATATATCGGGATCGGAACCCATCTCGACAAACCCCTTATCTATGTTTTCATATGGCTGTGACTCTGCTAAACTAGCTTCTTGTAACTTTAAAACATCACCATTGTCCATCTCGAATGCCATATTTACACCTTCATAACTCTTCTTATCCTCAATCTCAGAGTTTGATTTATTTTCATCTCTAGAAGTTTGATCTACGAAGATAATTGGCTTTTGCAAGAGTGAAACATTCGTTTGGCTTTCACTCAAACTCTCTCCAGTGCTAACAAGTTCTTTTACATCTTCCTTTTCCATAAATGACGCAGGTTTCCTAACCATGGTGATACAACCCGGATGTTTCTGAGTGAACAAACCTGTGACGATGTCGTTTGTTTTGACGGCTGAGGGTGACCATTGGTCTTCCAAACGAGCCTCGGTAATGCGTACCAAGGAAAAAACGTCGCCTAGCGTAGGAGGTCTAGACACTAGGAGTTCCAGTTGTAACGCTGGTTTAAGACCCGAGATATAAAACGAGATAAGTAAATTTTCAGAGATATTCGTTACTCGATACATAAGCTTCTCAAACTCGCTTTGATATTGTGCAACCGTTCCTGTTTGTAACAGTTTTGATAGTGCCCCTTGAGGATCTTCATATTCGCATGGCCCAAAACAGTTTCGCACACTCTCCAAAAAGCCATCCCAAGTTGTGATTAAATTGTTACGCATCATCCAACGAAACCACTCGGCCACGTCTCCTTCGAGATTACAAGCCACCACACGTAGTCGCTGCTCGACTGGTGTGTTCAAAAGAGTAAAGTACTCGGTGATTGAGAAGATCCAACGATCAGGACCAGTCCGCAAAAACTTCGGCACGTCCAACTGCATGGATCGTGGTAACAGTGATCCTTGATCATCGTCTCCCCTATAATGAGCCTGGAGTAGTCCCCGAGTAGCTTGCAATTCGGCATGTAATGCATCAAATTGTCCCTGAAACACCTCGGCTTGTTTCTGTGCGAGCAGGTGTGATGCATCGGCGTGTAACCGAACAATGTTTTCCTCCATGAGATCGATGAAAGCAATGAAACAGTACCTGATTAATAATGAACAATACTTCGTACGAACAGTAAGTTCCGGCAATGAACAGTAACCGATGTACAATTTTTTTCTTTTTTTTTCTCTCTCTCGCTCTCTCAATGAAAGCACCAATTGATACGACCCGCTAAGGTTGTATCAGGATAGGGAACCACTTCAAGAGGTCGTGGGCTCCTTAAGATTTAGGGTTAGGAAAAGAGAATTGTTTTTTATTTGAAACGAAGATTATTGTTCTCATTATAATAGTTCGGTAATTATAACCTTACAATGATGACACTTAACCTAATAATGATAACGGACTTAGCCTACGACAAACATGACCTAACATGACAAATAAAGATAACTTAGCCCACTTGGTTCATCCCTCCTCTTCAATAGCAGGCGTATCACGTGGCCTTTTAAGGTCATTAAAGGGCCTTCAGAGAAGCCAACAATTGTAGTTAAGTACAAGGGAGAAGATAAACAATATGCACCTGAAGAATTATCTGCTATGGTTCTCAAGAAGATGAAGGAGGTTGTAGAAGAGTATATTGGAACAATGGTAACTGATGTTATGATCACCGTTCCTGCTTGTTTTAACAACCAACAACTAAAGGCAACAAAGGAAGCAGGAACTATTGCGGGCCTCAATGTGTTGCGTTTGTTAAATGAGCTTACATCTGCTGCAATCGCATATGGTATGGAAAATTTCGGTGACAAACAAAGGGACAAGGATTGTAGCCTTTTAATGTCTTGTATGTTAATGAACTATGTTTGTTTTATGTTTTTAGGTAATGGGTCAAAAAGGGGCGTAAAAATTGGGTTGGGTCTTGTTGATCCAAACACCCCTTTAGTTTATTTGGTAGTTATTTTCGTTATGCCTTTTAGTTTGGCAGTTAGGAAAACAGTTATGGATTGAATCGACATGATGGTTCACCATCATACTTGTGTCGTTTCATCATATTATGCGCTCTTAAGCTTAATGGATTTCTAATTAATATACACTTGGGCTTCTTATCACTAGAGATTTGCCATAATTCATAATTATCTTAACAAAAGTCAAATAAAGTATGCCATTAGTAAAAACTGACCATAGCTCAATTGGTCACCGGCTCGAATCAGTTGATCGGACTTTTTACAATATTCTTTTTTATACTTTTATGCAATGAGAAAAACTGGACTAAAATAATATGTAATTAAATAACTTTTAAAAATTTATATTTCTTTTTGGATAGGTATCCTCTCATGTTCATTTAAACATGAAAGGTAATGTTATGCTTTTTATGATTATACTTTTAAATTAAAATTAAATAAATGTATTACAATAATAACAGTGTACAATCACAATCACAAAAAGCATAACATTACCTCTCATTTAAAATCAACATCCTTTCTTTTTATGGTAGCGGATCTATTAGAAAGGGAGTAAAGTTTAAAAAGTATAAAAAGTAATATTAACCGTTGGATCTGTAGATCTGGACTCCACTAAAAAAATACAACCACTCACCATTAGGGGTATTCTCGTCACTTAATACCCTCTTTCTATTTATCATATTTCTCTCACAATCACCAAAAAAACACACACTCACCATCAGATATGCTAACACCGAACAACTAACACCGCCATAAGATCTAGCACCACCATCAACGACGCCACCACCTTCATTGTCGTTACAAACAACCATTGTCGCCGTCATCTTCAAACACAGTCCCCTACCATCACCGTCACCAAAAAACACACACTCACCGTCTCCGGCGAAACAACAATCTTACCCTCTTTATTTCTCATCTGATCAAATTTAGTGTAATCGAAACGTTTTTCCGGCGACGTTGAAACTCCGGCGACCGTTAAAGATGATGATGATCAATAGAGAGAATTTAGTGATAACGTGCGTCGTTAAGGAAAGAAAGAAGAACCAGTGATTTATTTTGGATAAATAAGTGGCGTGGCTGAAAGGGAGTATATGCTAGCTGAATGTGCTATTTTTTATCTTGTTTTTTGAGTCACGGAAATTGGCCACACAAGTGTTGGAAAAGTATATTGCTACTATTTTCATTTTGATTTAAATAAACGTGTCGGGATTTAGTTTTTAACTGTTTAGTTTTAAATAAACGAATTGTTCATCAGTTTTATTGTTCATCAATAAAAACTTGTTCATCAGTTGTCTAAAAGAAATCGCAATGTTCATCTGTTAGAGTCACAATGTTCATCAGTTAGTTTTCTTTGATGTTACATTATAATGTTCATCAGTTTTCTTTGATGTTACATTATAATGTTCAGCAGTTTTCGAAAAAATAACGTTCATCATTTATTTTTGATATTGTTCATCAGCTATTTTTGATAACGTTCATCAGCTATTTCATCAATAAAACGAGTTGTTCATCAGTTTTATTTAACTTTGTTCATCAGTTTTATTTCATCAATAAAATGAGTTGTTCATCAGTTTTATTTCATCAATAAAACGAGTTGTTCATCAGTTTTATTGTTCATCAGTTCTATTTAACTTTGTTCATCAGTTTTATTTCATCAATAAAATGAGTTGTTCATCAGTTTTATTGTTCATCAGTTTTATTTCATCAATAAAACGAGTTGTTCATCAGTTTTATTGTTCATCAGTTCTATTTAACTTTGTTCATCAGTTTTATTTAATCAATAAAATGAGTTGTTCATCAGTTTTATTGTTCATCAATAAAAAATTTGTTCATCAGTTGTTTAAAAAAATCGTAATGTTCATCTATTTGAGTCACAGTGTTCATCAATTAGTTTTCTTTAATGTTACATTATAATGTTTATAGGTTTTCTTTAATATTATATTATAATGTTCATCAATTACATCATTTGTTCATCGGTTTTTTTAAACAAATTGTTCATCAGTTTTCCAAATAAAAAAATTACATTGTTCCTCAGTTAGGTACAATCAGTCTTGTTCATCCGTTTGTCTTTCTTTCTTTTTTTTATCAGTATTCAAAAAAAAAATATTAATGTTCATTAGTTATTTTTTATATTGTTCATCAGCTATTTTTTATAACGTTCATAAGTTGTTTTTTATATTTTTCAACAGTTTTCGATAAAATAACGTTCATCAGTTCTTTTTGATATTGTTCATCAGTTGTCTAAAAGAAATCGCAATGTTCATCTGTTAGTTGTTCAGCAGTTCATCGTTTAGTCTTGTTCATCAGTTACTATTGTTCACCAATAAAAAAAGATATTCATCAATTCTTTTAAATTTTGTTCATCGGTTTATCGGTATTCAAAAAAAGTCATAATGTTCATCAATTGTCGAAAAAATCATAATGTTCATTAGTTATGGTCACAATGTTCATCAGTTTATTATTTGGTTGTTCATAAGTTAAAAATAAACCAAAAATAACAAAATATGTATTTTGGTAAATAATTAGTGCATTTGAATGTACTTTTATAAGAAAATCTGTTTTAGGCATTTTATCAAACACTTTGTATGCACTAAATATGACTAAGACGCCATCATTAACGTGCAATATCTCACTCATATTATATCGGATTTGAGTGATTCAAATTTCTGAGTAAAAAATGGTCAAAAGCCTACAATTTTCATGTTTTAAGTTTTGTAAAATTCGGCTTTTAAACTAGTCAAAATTAAAGCCGAAAATACCAAAAATTTCAAGAAAATCAACACTCACTTAAAAGTTGAAAAAAAAAGTTACGATTTATATATCAAAATGCATACCAAATTAAAGAGAATCAAATTTAAAAAATTATGGTGAAATCGGTTTTTTATAAAAGTTTGTCGTTTGAAAGTTATTTACGTTTGAAGTTTTGGGGTGAAATAAAAAACCATGTAAAAAGGACCAAAATGCCCCCTAACCAAATTTAATAAGAAAAAAAAGAGGGATTGGATAGAGGACACATGTCAATCAATGATAAGCTCTTTCTAGCCTTTTTATTTTTTTTCACTGATCTCAACTCTTCTTTTTATACTCCTTTTACATTTTTTTATAATCACCCAAAGATAAGCTTACTGAAACAAGCTTTAATAAGCTTAATCAAAACATTATATATACTTTGAGCTCCTTAAAAAAAACTTAGCAGAAAACCCATCTAATAAGTACCACATTTATGAAGAAAGTGAGCTCATGAGCGAGCTAGGATTCGATTCGATAGACAAATAACTGAGATCCATAGCTTTGTAAAAGGAATCTCTGTCTAGTGAATCGAAACCCGTTCACATGCTCACATTCTTCACATGTACAAGTATGAGTAGGTATTAAAATGTAGTCTTGTGGAAATTGTGTGGTGCGGATTGCTGACGTGGAATGATTTTGGGGCGTTGGATTGTGATCCGTAGGAGTTGGGTTTGGCGAATAGGAGGGTGACATGTGGAGAGATGGATAAAAGTAAGTCTTACAACCATGCTTTATCTGTTTCTTAAATTGAATGAAATGCAGTTGTGATTAGTTATTGCACCCAAAGTGTTTGATAAAATGAATGTACATTTATGATTATTAGCTTAAGCATAATAGTAACATGCTGAACTGATTGCTTAAACTAGTGGCCTACTGGTTAGGCATATGAATGTACTAACAAGAAGAACTCTCACGTTCAAACCTCACTAGGTACGCATCTTCGGGGTTGCCAAGGAAGGGGTTTAAAATGGTTATAAGGCATACTCTAGTTAGGCCATGTAAATCTTACTCATAGACTCCCCCTCTTCGGTAACATGCTATTGGACTGATTACTTAAAGTCTTAGCATACTATTGGATTATGGTGATGTTTAAGGAATATGGCAGTATTAGTTTTAACAATGAGTATAGATGAGAGGAAGAACATTAGTTGTGATTTGTGAAAGCTTATTGAGCTAATAGATCATAAGACCCTTCACGAGTGTTTTTTATAGCTTATTTTCGGGCTTGTGAGCTGATTTTTCATAGACATTTTTTTTCCTTTTTTGCAATTATAGGCCGCAATAGTCACCAAACAAAGCGTAGAAAATGGGCTTGTGAAAAGTTAGGCCATACAAGTTAAGCTAATAAACAACACCCTGTTTATATTCTTTTGCTATTTATTGCTTCAATACTTTACATTATGACTCTATAAAGAAACTGAAACATACAGAAAATCGACATTGAAAGTAATAGCTCGAGCTAAACCGATCTCGTTTGTCTAGTTGTACTAGAAGTATTAGCCTTGTATAGAGTATACAAGACCGCTGCGACAGTTAATGATCCTGCTCCAGCTCCTATTCCGTAGAAAAAGGTCTGCCAATCATTCCCATCACTAGATGCGTCAGAATTTGGCGAAGATGATGGCACAGGTATAGCTGAACTAATGCAAATTTGGTTCAGTGGGAAACCGCATAATCTTTTGTTCCCTAAATATGATGCCTCCGAAAACGTCTGAAACTGGGAGCCTGTTGGGATTTTTCCTTCCAATTGATTGTATGACAAATTCAAAAAAGAAAGGAAGGGAAGGGTGGTGAGCACAAATGGAATTTCTCCTATTATTCTGTTTGACGACATGTCCAATGCTTCTAACTGACTCAAAGTTCCAATAAATGGTGGGATCGAGCCCGTGAACTCATTATGTGATACGTTGAGAAGATACATGGCTTATGGGCTTATTTTCATGGATTTTTTTTTTCCTTTTTTGCAATTATAAGTCACAATAGGGTCATAAGTTGCCAAAAAAGCTAGAAAATGGGCTTATGAAAAGTTAAGCAGTACAAATTAAGCTCTCAAACCAAAAATAAGTTAAAACAAACACCCCGTTAATATTCTTTTGCTATTTATTGCTTCAAGACGTTACATTATGACTCTAAAACAAACTGAAACATACTGGAAACGAACAATGAAAGTATTAGCCTGAGCTTAAACAGATCTCGTTTGTCTAGTTGTACTAGAAGTACTAACCTTGTATAGAGTATACAAAACCGCTACAACAATTAATGACCCTGCTCCAGCTCCCATTCTGTAGAATATGGTCAGCCAATCATTCCCATCACTAGATGCATCAGAATTTGGCGAAGATGATGGCACGGGTACAACTGAACTAGTGCAATTTCGGTTCAATGGAAAACCGCATAACCCCTTGTTTGCTAAATAGGATGTCTCCAGAAATGTCTGAAACTGGTAGCCTGTTGGGATTTTTCCTTCCAATTGATTGTATGACAAATTCAAAACAGAAAGGAACGAAAGGCTGGTGAGCACAGATGGGATTTCTCCGGTTATTTTGTTGGACGACATGTCCAATGCTTCTAACTGACTCAAAGTTCCAATAGATGGTGGGATCGAGCCTGTGAACTCATTATGTGATACGTTGAGAAGATACAGGGCTTTGAGTTGGCCAATTGTTTCTGGTTTCACCCCTGAAAAATGGTTATTTGATATATCAATGCTTGTGAAGAGTGTCAGGATTTTGACTAGCTCCAACTCAAATCCTGTGACAGTGACTGTCACAGTATCTTGAAAGTAAACATTAACAAACTGCCTCACCCTATAGCTAAGTTGCTTCGTACTAGTTCTATTCTCAACAGTCATCATAGCTCCCCATTGACTGAAAAATTCTGGCGGGACCACACCATTAAAGTTATTGTGAGCTATGTCTAAAATACAAAGATTTGATGAGTTGTGACGGCCTTCACCACAATGAATGGATCCATGGAACCTATTTGATCGGATAACAAGAACATGCAAGCTGGTATTGTTGCCCAAAGAACATGGATAAGTGTCATTTATCATGTTGTTCCCAAGGTTTAACACTTGTAGCATTCTTCAGTGGACAATAGATTGTGGAATCTTCCCTTCCAAAGAGTTTCCATGCGTGTCTAGAGTGTTCAAGCTGTAGGTTATTGGAAATGTTCCCTCGATTTGACCAGTCAGACCATTGTTTGCTAAGTTCAGTGCCCCGAGATCATTACCAAATTCAATCAAACACCGTGGGATCCTTCCGGTTAATTGATTGTTTGACAAATCATAAACCCCTAGGTAAGTAGCATTGCATATACTATCAGGGATCCTCCCAGTGAGCAAATTGTTAGAAACCGAGAAGAAGTAGGCAATCGCCCCACTAAGACGATTGGAATGCAAGTCGAGTACACTAAGAAAATAAGGAAAATTGTAGGGCTCTTGGAGGGAAGTTAGGTTGTTATGAGAAAGGTTCAGATACGAAAGTCCTCCATTCCCGACTTCCCATATCCAATTTGGTATTTCTCCTTGAATTTTGTTGTCTGAAAGATCAAGAGTTATCAAATTACAGTTCAAGATGGTTAGGAGCAATGTGCATTTGATACCACTTACCGGAGTTACTGAAGACGGGTCAACCCAAACTGACATGTATCAAGCTGTACCAAAATTACTTGTTTCGACCCGTTACCCAAACCCGTCTGGCCAACTGATTTTTTCACTTTCCAAATTATACTCCAACAGAATTCAGCTTAACATACGTGCTCATATTGGTCTATTGATTAAGAGCTAGATTCGGGTTGATCTTTACAGGTGCTAAGGGCAATGAATTGGACTGTTTTAGATACGCCAACAAACACAGGTAAAAATTACTTTCTAGGTGCATGCACTATGATACTCTTCCTTATGTGATAAAAAAAGAGTGGTATTTAGTATAATCATGCTTTTTTAGTTTTTGTTAGGATCAGGGGAGAACAATCAGTAGCAAAACAATAGGAGATCAGACAAAAGTTTCTTGTATTACAAATAAAAGGATACAAGATGAGTGTGTATAGAAATGAAAAGGATTAGCCCTTATTTATACTAATGGCTAATATGATTCTAGAAGCTTCTAACCTAAATATCCTAGATATTTCATAATATAATTTCTACTAATCTCTAGATAATTCTTCTTAGGTATCTCATTTTCTAGATTCTTCTTAAGAAAATGCCAAAAAGACCAAAATACCCTTTAGACCAAAATTACTAAACTACCCTTAGGACTAACAGTCAAACATCTAACAATCTTCGGTAACATGCTATTGGACTGATTACTTAAAGTCTTAGTATACTATTCGATTATGGTGATGTTTAAGGAATATGGCAGTATTAGTTTTAACAATGAGTATAGATGAGAGGAAGAACATTAGTTGTGATTTGTGAAAGCTTATTGAGCTAATAGATCATAAGACCCTTCACGAGTGTTTTTTATAGCTTATTTTCGGGCTTGTGAGCTGATTTTTCATAGACATTTTTTTTCCTTTTTTGCAATTATAGGCCACAATAGTCACCAAACAAAGCGTAGAAAATGGGCTTGTAAAAAGTTAGGCCATACAAGTTAAGCTAATAAACAACACCCTGTTTATATTCTTTTGCTATTTATTGCTTCAATACTTTACATTATGACTCTATAAAGAAACTGAAACATACAGAAAATCGACATTGAAAGTAATAGCCCGAGCTAAACCGATCTCGTTTGTCTAGTTGTACTAGAAGTATTAGCCTTGTATAGAGTATACAAGACCGCTGCGACAGTTAATGATCCTGCTCCAGCTCCTATTCCGTAGAAAAAGGTCTGCCAATCATTCCCATCACTAGATGCGTCAGAATTTGGCGAAGATGATGGCACAGGTATAGCTGAACTAATGCAAATTTGGTTCAGTGGGAAACCGCATAATCTTTTGTTCCCTAAATATGATGCCTCCGAAAACGTCTGAAACTGGGAGCCTGTTGGGATTTTTCCTTCCAATTGATTGTATGACAAATTCAAAACAGAAAGGAAGGGAAGGGTGGTGAGCACAAATGGAATTTCTCCTATTATTCTGTTTGACGACATGTCCAATGCTTCTAACTGACTCAAAGTTCCAATAAATGGTGGGATCGAGCCCGTGAACTCATTATGTGATACGTTGAGAAGATACATGGCTTATGGGCTTATTTTCATGGATTTTTTTTCCTTTTTTGCAATTATAAGTCACAATAGGGTCATAAGTTGCCAAAAAAGCTAGAAAATGGGCTTATGAAAAGTTAAGCAGTACAAATTAAGCTCTCAAACCAAAAATAAGTTAAAACAAACACCCCGTTAATATTCTTTTGCTATTTATTGCTTCAAGACGTTACATTATGACTCTAAAACAAACTGAAACATACTGGAAACGAACAATGAAAGTATTAGCCTGAGCTTAAACAGATCTCGTTTGTCTAGTTGTACTAGAAGTACTAACCTTGTATAGAGTATACAAAACCGCTACAACAATTAATGACCCTGCTCCAGCTCCCATTCTGTAGAATATGGTCAGCCAATCATTCCCATCACTAGATGCATCAGAATTTGGCGAAGATGATGGCACGGGTACAACTGAACTAGTGCAATTTCGGTTCAATGGAAAACCGCATAACCCCTTGTTTGCTAAATAGGATGTCTCCAGAAATGTCTGAAACTGGTAGCCTGTTGGGATTTTTCCTTCCAATTGATTGTATGACAAATTCAAAACAGAAAGGAACGAAAGGCTGGTGAGCACAGATGGGATTTCTCCGGTTATTTTGTTGGACGACATGTCCAATGCTTCTAACTGACTCAAAGTTCCAATAGATGGTGGGATCGAGCCTGTGAACTCATTATGTGATACGTTGAGAAGATACAGGGCTTTGAGTTGGCCAATTGTTTCTGGTTTCACCCCTGAAAAATGGTTATTTGATATATCAATGCTTGTGAAGAGTGTCAGGATTTTGACTAGCTCCAACTCAAATCCTGTGACAGTGACTGTCACAGTATCTTGAAAGTAAACATTAACAAACTGCCTCACCCTATAGCTAAGTTGCTTCGTACTAGTTCTATTCTCAACAGTCATCATAGCTCCCCATTGACTGAAAAATTCTGGCGGGACCACACCATTAAAGTTATTGTGAGCTATGTCTAAAATACAAAGATTTGATGAGTTGTGACGGCCTTCACCACAATGAATGGATCCATGGAACCTATTTGATCGGATAACAAGAACATGCAAGCTGGTATTGTTGCCCAAAGAACATGGATAAGTGTCATTTATCATGTTGTTCCCAAGGTTTAACACTTGTAGCATTCTTCAGTGGACAATAGATTGTGGAATCTTCCCTTCCAAAGAGTTTCCATGCGTGTCTAGAGTGTTCAAGCTGTAGGTTATTGGAAATGTTCCCTCGATTTGACCAGTCAGACCATTGTTTGCTAAGTTCAGTGCCCCGAGATCATTACCAAATTCAATCAAACACCGTGGGATCCTTCCGGTTAATTGATTGTTTGACAAATCATAAACCCCTAGGTAAGTAGCATTGCATATACTATCAGGGATCCTCCCAGTGAGCAAATTGTTAGAAACCGAGAAGAAGTAGGCAATCGCCCCACTAAGACGATTGGAATGCAAGTCGAGTACACTAAGAAAATAAGGAAAATTGTAGGGCTCTTGGAGGGAAGTTAGGTTGTTATGAGAAAGGTTCAGATACGAAAGTCCTCCATTCCCGACTTCCCATATCCAATTTGGTATTTCTCCTTGAATTTTGTTGTCTGAAAGATCAAGAGTTATCAAATTACAGTTCAAGATGGTTAGGAGCAATGTGCATTTGATACCACTTACTGGAGTTACTGAAGACGGGTCAACCCAAACTGACATGTATCAAGCTGTACCAAAATTACTTGTTTCGACCCGTTACCCAAACCCGTCTGGCCAACTGATTTTTTCACTTTCCAAATTATACTCCAACAAAATTCAGCTTAACATACGTGCTCATATTGGTCTATTGATTAAGAGCTAGATTCGGGTTGATCTTTACAGGTGCTAAGGGCAATGAATTGGACTGTTTTAGATACGCCAACAAACACAGGTAAAAATTACTTTCTAGGTGCATGCACTATGATACTCTTCCTTATGTGATAAAAAAAGAGTGGTATTTAGTATAATCATGCTTTTTTAGTTTTTGTTAGGATCAGGGGAGAACAATCAGTAGCAAAACAATAGGAGATCAGACAAAAGTTTCTTGTATTACAAATAAAAGGATACAAGATGAGTGTGTATAGAAATGAAAAGGATTAGCCCTTATTTATACTAATGGCTAATATGATTCTAGAAGCTTCTAACCTAAATATCCTAGATATTTCATAATATAATTTCTACTAATCTCTAGATAATTCTTCTTAGGTATCTCATTTTCTAGATTCTTCTTAAGAAAATGCCAAAAAGACCAAAATACCCTTTAGACCAAAATTACTAAACTACCCTTAGGACTAATAGTCAAACATCTAACAATCTTCGGTAACATGCTATTGGACTGATTACTTAAAGTCTTAGTATACTATTCGATTATGGTGATGTTTAAGGAATATGGCAGTATTAGTTTTAACAATGAGTATAGATGAGAGGAAGAACATTAGTTGTGATTTGTGAAAGCTTATTGAGCTAATAGATCATAAGACCCTTCACGAGTGTTTTTTATAGCTTATTTTCGGGCTTGTGAGCTGATTTTTCATAGACATTTTTTTTCCTTTTTTGCAATTATAGGCCACAATAGTCACCAAACAAAGCGTAGAAAATGGGCTTGTAAAAAGTTAGGCCATACAAGTTAAGCTAATAAACAACACCCTGTTTATATTCTTTTGCTATTTATTGCTTCAATACTTTACATTATGACTCTATAAAGAAACTGAAACATACAGAAAATCGACATTGAAAGTAATAGCCCGAGCTAAACCGATCTCGTTTGTCTAGTTGTACTAGAAGTATTAGCCTTGTATAGAGTATACAAGACCGCTGCGACAGTTAATGATCCTGCTCCAGCTCCTATTCCATAGAAAAAGGTCTGCCAATCATTCCCATCACTAGATGCGTCAGAATTTGGCGAAGATGATGGCACAGGTATAGCTGAACTAATGCAAATTTGGTTCAGTGGGAAACCGCATAATCTTTTGTTCCCTAAATATGATGCCTCCGAAAACGTCTGAAACTGGGAGCCTGTTGGGATTTTTCCTTCCAATTGATTGTATGACAAATTCAAAACAGAAAGGAAGGGAAGGGTGGTGAGCACAAATGGAATTTCTCCTATTATTCTGTTTGACGACATGTCCAATGCTTCTAACTGACTCAAAGTTCCAATAAATGGTGGGATCGAGCCCGTGAACTCATTATGTGATACGTTGAGAAGATACATGGCTTATGGGCTTATTTTCATGGATTTTTTTTTTCCTTTTTTGCAATTATAAGTCACAATAGGGTCATAAGTTGCCAAAAAAGCTAGAAAATGGGCTTATGAAAAGTTAAGCAGTACAAATTAAGCTCTCAAACCAAAAATAAGTTAAAACAAACACCCCGTTAATATTCTTTTGCTATTTATTGCTTCAAGACGTTACATTATGACTCTAAAACAAACTGAAACATACTGGAAACGAACAATGAAAGTATTAGCCTGAGCTTAAACAGATCTCGTTTGTCTAGTTGTACTAGAAGTACTAACCTTGTATAGAGTATACAAAACCGCTACAACAATTAATGACCCTGCTCCAGCTCCCATTCTGTAGAATATGGTCAGCCAATCATTCCCATCACTAGATGCATCAGAATTTGGCGAAGATGATGGCACGGGTACAACTGAACTAGTGCAATTTCGGTTCAATGGAAAACCGCATAACCCCTTGTTTGCTAAATAGGATGTCTCCAGAAATGTCTGAAACTGGTAGCCTGTTGGGATTTTTCCTTCCAATTGATTGTATGACAAATTCAAAACAGAAAGGAACGAAAGGCTGGTGAGCACAGATGGGATTTCTCCGGTTATTTTGTTGGACGACATGTCCAATGCTTCTAACTGACTCAAAGTTCCAATAGATGGTGGGATCGAGCCTGTGAACTCATTATGTGATACGTTGAGAAGATACAGGGCTTTGAGTTGGCCAATTGTTTCTGGTTTCACCCCTGAAAAATGGTTATTTGATATATCAATGCTTGTGAAGAGTGTCAGGATTTTGACTAGCTCCAACTCAAATCCTGTGACAGTGACTGTCACAGTATCTTGAAAGTAAACATTAACAAACTGCCTCACCCTATAGCTAAGTTGCTTCGTACTAGTTCTATTCTCAACAGTCATCATAGCTCCCCATTGACTGAAAAATTCTGGCGGGACCACACCATTAAAGTTATTGTGAGCTATGTCTAAAATACAAAGATTTGATGAGTTGTGACGGCCTTCACCACAATGAATGGATCCATGGAACCTATTTGATCGGATAACAAGAACATGCAAGCTGGTATTGTTGCCCAAAGAACATGGATAAGTGTCATTTATCATGTTGTTCCCAAGGTTTAACACTTGTAGCATTCTTCAGTGGACAATAGATTGTGGAATCTTCCCTTCCAAAGAGTTTCCATGCGTGTCTAGAGTGTTCAAGCTGTAGGTTATTGGAAATGTTCCCTCGATTTGACCAGTCAGACCATTGTTTGCTAAGTTCAGTGCCCCGAGATCATTACCAAATTCAATCAAACACCGTGGGATCCTTCCGGTTAATTGATTGTTTGACAAATCATAAACCCCTAGGTAAGTAGCATTGCATATACTATCAGGGATCCTCCCAGTGAGCAAATTGTTAGAAACCGAGAAGAAGTAGGCAATCGCCCCACTAAGACGATTGGAATGCAAGTCGAGTACACTAAGAAAATAAGGAAAATTGTAGGGCTCTTGGAGGGAAGTTAGGTTGTTATGAGAAAGGTTCAGATACGAAAGTCCTCCATTCCCGACTTCCCATATCCAATTTGGTATTTCTCCTTGAATTTTGTTGTCTGAAAGATCAAGAGTTATCAAATTACAGTTCAGGATGGTTAGGAGCAATGTGCATTTGATACCACTTACTGGAGTTACTGAAGACGGGTCAACCCAAACTGACATGTATCAAGCTGTACCAAAATTACTTGTTTCGACCCGTTACCCAAACCCGTCTGGCCAACTGATTTTTTCACTTTCCAAATTATACTCCAACAGAATTCAGCTTAACATACGTGCTCATATTGGTCTATTGATTAAGAGCTAGATTCGGGTTGATCTTTACAGGTGCTAAGGGCAATGAATTGGACTGTTTTAGATACGCCAACAAACACAGGTAAAAATTACTTTCTAGGTGCATGCACTATGATACTCTTCCTTATGTGATAAAAAAAGAGTGGTATTTAGTATAATCATGCTTTTTTAGTTTTTGTTAGGATCAGGGGAGAACAATCAGTAGCAAAACAATAGGAGATCAGACAAAAGTTTCTTGTATTACAAATAAAAGGATACAAGATGAGTGTGTATATAAATGAAAAGGATTAGCCCTTATTTATACTAATGGCTAATATGATTCTAGAAGCTTCTAACCTAAATATCCTAGATATTTCATAATATAATTTCTACTAATCTCTAGATAATTCTTCTTAGGTATCTCATTTTCTAGATTCTTCTTAAGAAAATGCCAAAAAGACCAAAATACCCTTTAGACCAAAATTACTAAACTACCCTTAGGACTAACAGTCAAACATCTAACAATCTCCACCCTTAGGACCAAAATTACTAAACTACCCTTACTAAACTACCCTTTGTAGCGCCATATTTCCAATTATCAATATTGAGCAAATCCAGACAGTGACGAAATTTGCTCAAAGGAACCGGTTTAGTAAACACATCTGCAGGATTGTCTTTGGTGCCAATCTTCTTCACTTTGATTCTTCTTTCGGAACGAATGAAGTGATAACGAACATCAATGTGTTTAGTCCGGTCATGGTAAACTTGATCTTTAGCCAAACAGATAGCACTCATGCTATCACAAAACACGATCGCTTGATCTTGAGGGAAACCAGGATCTTCAATCAGACCTTTCAGCCAAATTCCTTCCTTAGCTGCATCCGTTAAAGCCATATACTCCGCTTCGGTAGTAGATAAAGCGACTGATGGTTGTAATGTAGCTTTCCAACTTACAACCGAACTTCCAATAGTGAATACATAGCCTGTTAAGGATCTTCTAGCATCAAGATCAGCAACATAGTCCGTATCTGAGTATCCGGCAACCAAATATTCACGTTCACCACCGTAAATAAGGCCAACATCAGATGTCCCTTTTAAATAACGAAAAATGCGTTTCACCGCATTCCAATGCTCTTTTCCAGGATGCGCCATATACCGTGACACAACACTCATTGCGTGAGCTATATCCGGTCTAATACAAACCATAACATACATCAAACTCCCAATAGCACTAGCATAGGGTATTCGGGACATATACTCTATCTCTGCTTCGCTTTGAGGTGCACAAGCAGTGGATAAACGAAAATTGGCCGAGGAAGGAGTATTTACCGATTTTGCCGAACTCATGCCAAAACGAGAAATAATCTTCTCAATGTAACTTTTCTGTGATAAGAAAAGCTTACCATGTTTTCTGTCTCGAATTATTTCCATGCCCAAAATCTTTCGAGCTGCTCCCAAATCTTTCATATCAAACTCCGTATTGAGAAGGATCTTCAACTTCTTAATCTCCTCCATATCTTTTGCCGCTACGAGCATATCATCAACGTACAAGAGTAGGTAGATAAGTGATCCCGACGGTGCCCTTTTATGATAGACACAACAGTCATAAGCACTTCTACTAAAACCATGCTTCACCATAAAGCTGTCAAATCTCTTGTACCACTGTCTCGGCGACTGTTTCAAACCATAGAGAGATTTTCGGAGCTTACAAACATAGTCTTCTTTGCCCTGAACAACGAAGCCTTCGGGTTGGCTTATATAAATTTCTTCTTCAAGGTCACCATGAAGAAATGCAGTTTTTACATCTAATTGTTCCAACTCCAAGTCATGATGTGCTACTAAGGATAGTAACACATGAATAGATGTATGACGTACTACTAGGGAGAAAATCTCATTGTAATCGATTCCCTCCTTCTGGCTAAATCCTTTCGCGACCAAACGTGCCTTGAATCGAATGTTGTCCGAGCCCGATAAACCGGGTTTCTTCTTGAAAACCCATTTACAACCAATAACTTTTCTTCCTTCAGGAAGTTTTACCAATGCCCATGTATTCTTCTTATGAAGAGATTCAATCTCTTCACCCATAGCCGCACTCCACATATCAGAATCCTTAGAAGTAATATCTTCTTGATAAGTAGCCGGTTCAAGAGACTCTACCTCTTCTGCTACTTGCAATGCATACGCGGCATAGTCCTGAAAGCCAAAACGACTAGGAGCTTTTGCATCTTTACGAGGTCTATCAAGGGCTATAGATCTATATTGCTCATGTTCCAAATGTGCTGAATTTGGAGGATCATCTAGTGAAGTAATATCGTGGTCCGTATCTTCTGGAACTTCATGCTCCACGTCCACCTGTTTAGCAACATGCTCCACCTTTTCGGAAGCACCCTCTTCAAGCTTCGATTCAACCGAATCTTGCTTTAAACGAAACAAGTGATCCTCGTCAAATGTCACATCTCGGCTAAGAATGACTCTTCTTTTCGATGGTGACGAGATTCGATAGCCTTTAACCCCGTCACCGTATCCCATAAAAATGCCTTTATTGGCTCTTGGATTTAACTTACCGTCACTAACATGATAATATGTGGGGCATCCAAAAACACGAAGCTTTGAATAATATGCAGTTTTCCCAGTCCAAACTTCAATTGGAGTCTTGCAATCAATAGCGGTGGCAGGAGACCTGTTGACTAGATAGCAAGTTGTATTAAGTGCTTCAGCCCAAAAACTTCTATCTAATCTGGCATTTAACAGTAAGCACCAAGTTCTTTCTAACAGTGTCTTGTTCATTAGTTCAGCTACCCCGTTTTGTTGAGGAGTGTAACGAACAGTGTAATGCCTAGCAATTCCTTCATCTCGACAAAAGGCTTCAAATTCTCTTGAACAAAATTCCAAACCATTATCAGTACGAAGACGCTTAATATTCCTTCCAGTTTGGTTTTCAATCAGAATCTTCCAATGCTTGAATTTTCTCAAACGCCTCACTCTTGTGTTTCATCATAAACACCCACGTCATTCTTGAGAAATCATCAATGATTGAGAGAAAATACCGAGCACCACCGAGAGAAGGTACTCGAGAAGGCCCCCAACAATCAGCATGAAGATAGTCGAGAGTACCTTTTGTTTGACGAGTTGCTTTCGAGAAACTAACCCGCTTTTGTTTTCCCATAACACAATGCTCACAAAACTCCAAGTTCGCAACTTTGTGGTTGTCAAGGAGTCCTCGCTTACTCAAAATGACCATGCCTTTCTCACTCATGTGACCAAGACGCATATGCCACAACTTTGTCAAATCTGAATTACTCTTCTCTGTACACGAAACAGAAGCAGAACTTGTGATTGTGTCACCTTGTAAAGTGTAAAGAGATGAAGTATCTTTAGTTGCTTTCATAACCACCAAAGCTCCTTTCGAAACACGAAGGACACTATTCTCACTAGTGTATTTGAAACCTTTCGAGTCAAACACACCTAGCGAGATCAGTTTTTCTTTGAGATCTGGAACATGACGAACATCGGTGAGCGTTCTAACAACTCCATCGTGCATTCTAATCTGATTTGTTCCGATTCCAACAACTTTACATGGTGAATCATTGCCCATAAAGACATGCCCGCCATCAAACTCTTCATATGTCACAAACCAATCCCGATTGGGATTCATATGAAAAGAACAAGCAGAATCCATGATCCAAGCAAGTGGTGTACCTTTATAGTCAGCAACTGACAATACCAACTCGCGTTCCGAACCCGAGTCATCTTTAGCAACCGCGGCTACCTAGCCTTTCTCCTTGAGCTTAGGACATTGGTTCTTCCAGTGGCCTTCCTTATGGCAATAACCCAAGTATCTCGAGGATTTGACCCTCGAGACCTTGACTTCGATCTATCTTTATATCTACCTTTTCCTTTGCCTCTTTCTGTTTGATGCCTGCCTCTATCCTGGCTCGTAATTGACAAGCCAACGGGTTGAGATTCCGAAATTCCTGATGCTTGATGGCGAAGCTCTCGTGAATGCAAACTGGATCGAACATCTTCCAATGTAATAGTCTCTTTACCAACAACAAAGGAATTTACAAAGTTCTCATACGAGGGAGGTAACGAAACAAGCAGAATAAGAGCAGCATCTTCATCATCAATCTTGACATCAACATTCTTCAAATCCATCAGGGTGGAATTTAAAGCATCAAGATGATCTTTTAATGTCGAGCCCTCTTTCATCCACAATGAAAACAACCGTTGCTTTAGTAACAACTTATTCATCAATGACTTGGTCATGTAAAGCTTTTCTAGTTTCTTCCACACACCCGCAGCCGTTTCCTCATCCGCAACCTCGTAAAGAACCTCATCCGATAAAGATAGCAAAATAGTAGAATGCGCCTTTTCATCTAGTGAGTTGAATTTTGCATCGGTCATATCAGCCGGTTTGGGACCGGCTAGAGGTGCCTGATAAGGTTTTAAAAGGTACCATTTTGAGGGGTCGTTTTAGCCCTTATTTGATCACTTTTGTATCCGTTATTGCTTAATATCGTTCCTTTTCACTTTTTTGGTCTCTTGAAGGCAAAACGCTGGAATGGCATTTATTTGGACGAAAAGGCGCGAATATACGAAGAAAATGGCCAAAGTCAGAATTGAGACACTCAAAGCTGCTGAAAATAGAAGGCGACGGCGTCACTGCTTAACTGCGACGCCATCGTAGGATTTTGTGACGGGTCAGAAGACAAAACTAGTATTTTCAAGAGATGGCGTTGGGCTTTAAAGGAGTAGACCGTCGCAACTCAGACGGCCTAGATGTGACCCAGACGGCGTAAGAAGCTGAAGAGGACGGCGTCACAGGCATAAGGTGACGCCGTCGCAAGGTTAACGTGGCCAAGACGAAACCCTAATGACGGCGACACGACGGCGTCACGAAACATAAGGTGACGCCGTCGCATATGTAATCTTATATATAGAATATGAATTTTTCAGTTTTAAGGGGAGTCTTTTGGAGTGAAAACCTAAAACCGAACCAAAGGTGTCTTGTACAGTATTTTAGGGTTCTAAACCCTATTTTACATCAAGATAAGTATTTACTTCATCAATTAAATTATGTCTTTGATTATTTGTGTGTATGCTTGCATGTTCTCCATGTCCGGCTGATTTATTTGTGTGTTTGCTTAGGAAGTATGAAACTTAATTATTGAATATTGATTGGTTGTTTCTTATCTTAGTTGGTTAATGATCTAGTAATGCGATAGGTCATTAGTTGTGTACTTAATGCTTGATTCATCTTTGTGAACCTTAGAATATGATTACCTGAGTAGTTGTAGGCTAAACCATCCAAAGAGTGCTTTAGAGTAAGAGTTTATCATCCCTAGTGGGTTTTGTAGATGAGTGATAAGGTTTTAAAAGGTACCTTTTTGAGGGGTCATTTAAGCCCTTATTCGATCACTTTTGTATCCGTTATTGCTTAATATCGTTCCTTTTCACTTTTTAGGTCTCTTGAAGGCAAAATGCTGGAATGATGCTTATTTGGACGAAAAGGCGCGAATATACGAAGAAAATGGCCAAAGTCAGAATTGAGACACTCAAAGCTGCTGAAACATAAGGCGACGGCGTCACTGCATATCTGCGACGCCGTCGGGAAGGAATTTTGCGACGGCTCAGAAGAAAAATTGCATGTTTTCAAGGGACGACGTCAGGTTCTAAAGGAATAGGCCGTCGCTACTCAGACGGCCTAGATGCAGCCAAGACGGCGTCAAAGCTGAAGGGGACGGCGTCACAGTCATAAGGTGACGCCGTCGCAAGGTTTACGTGGCCAAGACGAAACCCTAATGACAGCGACACGACGGCGTCACGAAACATAAGGTGACGCCGTCGCAGATGTAATCTTATATATAGAATCCGAATTTTTCAGTTTTTGTGTGTAGTCTTTTGGAGTAAAAACCTAAAACCGAACCAAGGCTTTCTTGTGCAGTATTTTAGGGTTCTAAACCCTATTATACATCAAGATAAGTATTTACTTCATTAATTTAATTATGTCTTTGATTATTTGTGTGTATGCTTGCATGTTCTCCATGTCCGGCTAATTTATTTGTGTGTTTGCTTAGGGAATATGAAACTTAATTATTGAATATTGATTGGTTGATACTTATCTTAGTTGACTAATGATCTAGAGTGCGCTAGATTATTCGTTGTGTACTTAATGCTTGACATTTCTTTGTGAACTTTAGAATATAATTATCTAGGTAATTGTAGGATAAAGTATTCAAGGACAACCGTAGAGTAGGCGTCTATAAATCACTAGAGGATTTGTAAACAAGACCCTTTGGTAATTTCAAAGAGTTAGGGAAATAAGCACGCCCTATAGCCTTAGAATCACAACGCAACTAGGAATAAGGACGTGACAAATCAACCATCAATAGGAGATAATTAAGGAGTAGTAAAACCTAAGTAAACACATCTTTAAACTATCATACGAGTACACATCAATTAGACATAGACTATCACAACCTTAGCTTAGATAATTAGATAATAGTAGAGTAATCGGTAGAAATACCAACCCCCCAAATCCAATACCCGAGATTCGTACCTTTTCATTTTCTAAAAAAACATAAAAAGATAAAAAATAATCTTCCTCAACCTCAACCTTAGCGTAGTAACTTCTCACTAGCATTCCTATTCCCCTAGAGAACGATATCAATACCCGTGGCTTACCCTAATTACTACACTACAACGATTAGGTTCACTGCCTAGGGTGTTATAAAACTTGCTCGAAGAAAAGGAAGTTTCCTTGACCCCGAACGACGCGTGTAGCGTTATCAAGTTTTTGGCGCCGCTGCCGGGGAATAGAATAGCTAGTTAGTAGTCCACCTCGTTTAGGTTTCTTTGCTTGATTCCTATCAAGTAAATTTTTCTCATTTTTTAGCTTTCTCTTAATCTATCCCCCTTCTTAGTAACCTTTGTTCGTAACCCCATCACTTTTCATCATGGAAGGTGGTAACCAACCAATGTCGCTCAAAACCCAACCCAATAACCAACACCAACGTCGAAGCCGCTATGTGAGTAGAAACACCGACCTTCCGGATTTGCAGAAAACATTCGATAGTACAATCAGAGAAGCTGTTGAGAAAGTAGTCAGCGCTGCTATAGTTGGCTCTATGATTAGCAGTAATTCGGACAATGGCATAACCAACAACAAAGTGGACGAGGAAAATAGTGCGTACTTCAATCTTTACCCCACTAAGGAAGAGGTTGCGTACCATCAATACATAATCAATGATCCACGATCACCTATCATTAGGATATGCCCTAAGATTAGGAGAGGAAATCCCTGGAACCTAAAAATTCCTTGTATGATCGGATATAGGAGTATCGACCACGCTTACATAGATACGGAATCTCCCATCAATATAATGTCGTCTGCTGTTTACAATGACATTATGAATGAGCAACTCAATATTAGGAGAGACCCTAAATATCCGGGAGGAATTTGCAACTTTGTGGGAAGAGTCAAAGATGTGCATGTCTTTATAGGAAATTTCACCTACCTTGTTGATTTTATGATCCTAGAAGATGTAGGATGCGTCATTGACTATAGCCTATCCCAAGTAGTGCTAGGGAAACCGTTTGTTGAGACATCTAGGATGGGCCATAACAAGCATGATGGAACCGTTAGGTTTAAGGAGGGAACCAATGAGATTACCTATAGGATGCCTTGGAAAACAACTGAGTATGGCCACTTGTCCATTTATGATCGAGACAACATCAAAGCTTTTGAGGACAAAAGCAAGGAAGATGTTGAAAAGGGTTATAAATTCATGTGGGAAAGAAGGAGGCATTATTATAAGGATTGCTTGACCCTAGGGCCTAGGTATAGAGTCGATGAAAATTTTGTCAACATGATAGAATTCTCATTGAGAATGCAAAACGAGGCAACGTAGGGATAGGACTACGAGTCTAGCTACAAGACTCTTAAATAAAGAAAAGCGCTTCGTGGGAGGCAACCCATGATTAATTGTTTGCTTGTTAGTGTCATATATCTTTTATTAATTGTTTGTCCTCATATTTGAAATTGTAAAAATGCTTTATTTTGTTTTTAACCTCGTCTTAATTACATATAAAGGTATTTTACATAAAGGATAAGTGTAGGGAGGATTACACACGTTTTCATAAGAAACGTGAACATGAGAATAACAATTAACTAAAAGATATATATGTTTGTTTGTTCGAGTCAAATGCTTGTATCGAGTCATAATGGATGTTTTTGCAGAAGTTTTTCCAGATTCTAAAGATGTAAATTTTCCAGAATTTTTTCCAGAAAATCGCAGACCAGTTTTTGTCAGGATAACCTGACGGCGTCAGGATTGCAACCTGACGGCGTCAGGAAGGAATAAAAACATCAGCTTACTTTTTCTCGTTTTCTGAGCTACTTGTAAAATTTTGGAATTTTCCAGATCTTAACTTTCAAAACAAATTCTGTAAACATCCATTCCACAAGCATTATATCCTAGTTTAAATCGAGTCTTATGTATATTATTACCGCCAATTTTACGCGAAGGTTTCGTTTGTTTTCTTCTAGTGTGCAGGTTTAGTTTATCAAGAAGAAGTTACACAAGTTTGGAAGGAGCCTTTCACGCAAAAACTCTTCTTGGAAAAGATTTAACCACCACTTTTTACGGATCCTACCGAGCTAATCAGGGGAGTATTAGTTTCTTTCGTTTTTAATTACCTTCTATTATCATAACTTTGATACTTTCGGGGAACATTGGGGACAATGTTCAGTTTAAGTGTAGGGAGGGAAAATAAACGGGAACTTTGAAACTATGCTTATCCTTGACTGTTTGCTTTGTCCAAGTGTATTTGTGTAATAAACCATGAGAAAATGTAGGTTAGGGTAATTTTAGCCAAATTTAAAATTTTTTCATGACATATAAGAGTGGGCCATTAGTCTTAACAAAAGCGTCTCATGGATAGGAAATTGCATGACTAGCACAAAAACCCTTTACCACCTAAATTCCACCCAAAATGTGAGGATCGCCCTTAGATTAGTAGGAATTAAAGCATTCATCTTTAATGCTTAGAGTGTGAACCGGTAGTATATTAGATTCTAGAACTTGTTTTGTGATGCATTCCGAGATCGCTAGTGAGACTACACTTGTGTAGTTAGGAATAACTAAATGATAAGAGGCATTAGGATAAACCCTTGTTTGATACCTGTAATATAATTACTTCTTCCATATCGGTTGAGTAATTCCCCCATACCCTTTGCGTTGTACTCATCTTTAGTACACGATACCCCTAGTTAACCCCTCAGAGCCTATCCTTTTCGCGGTTCTCGTGATGTTTCGGTTTTTCCGGAATATCAATGAAGAGCATTGTTTACACCCCACCCCCAAATATACACCCAAATCGCCTTAGCCTACCTTTATTGCACTCACTTTTAGTGCAAATTTATGTTATCACCCAAAACCCTTAGTTCAATTATCTGGTTGCTTGCATGAGTTGCTAAGTCGAGTCATATCCCTTGTATACAGTTTTGGGATGATTGGGATTCATGGGAAAAGTTAAAGTTTATGAAACATAGGAAAGAGAACGTTAAACTCAAATTCCCTTTGTTTGCATAATAATGTACTCCAAGTGTTTTGATCTTTTCAATTCGGGTCAAATTAGTGTTAGAATAATAAAAACTCAAGTGTAGGGATGTGTCTATAAATCCCTATCATTTTGATGTACCGTAGAGGATGGTAGAGTAAAAGTGTATGCAAAAAAAAAAAAAAAAAAAAAAAAAAAATTATAAAAAAAAAAAAAAAAAAAAAAAAAAAAAAAAAAACATACGGGCTACCATCCTACATCTATCTTTTAAATTATGTTTTGTTTATTTTCGTTGCCTAGAGTTTTAGAGTGTCGAGTCTTGGCTTAGCAACGCCATTCTTCGTATACTTGCAACATAGAGATTTTTGACTATCCACCAATATATAGCCTATCCCACCAAACCCTTATTTCCCTACCGTAAGCCTAACGTTACAACCCTTTAAAGACCTCTTTGATAGTCTTTCCTAGGTGCTTACGCCAAAGCGATGGAGGTTTGATCTATTCTCAAGCCTATGGTAATCTATGTACTAGGACCGGTTAATGAGTGTTTATCTTCCATTTCCGATTTGTTATATTTCTTATATACACCCGAGAGAGATGTGAGTATCCAAACACCCCATGTGAGGTGCTAGTATGTAATTTCCGTGCTTGTTATGACTTTTGCGGGGCTTATATGTGTTGTGGACCGTTTTGAATGGATGCTTCATGACCCCTAACTTATAAATTAATTGGCTAAAAGCACATTTGCTTGAGGACAAGCAAATACCAAGTGTAGGGATATTTGATAAGGTTTTAAAAGGTACCTTTTTGAGGGGTCATTTAAGCCCTTATTCGATCACTTTTGTATCCGTTATTGCTTAATATCGTTCCTTTTCACTTTTTAGGTCTCTTGAAGGCAAAATGCTGGAATGATGCTTATTTGGACGAAAAGGCGCGAATATACGAAGAAAATGGCCAAAGTCAGAATCGAGACACTCAAAGCTGCTGAAACATAAGGCGACGGCGTCACTGCATATCTGCGACGCCGTCGGGAAGGAATTTTGCGACGGCTCAGAAGAAAAATTGCATGTTTTCAAGGGACGACGTCAGGTTCTAAAGGAATAGGCCGTCGCTACTCAGACGGCCTAGATGCAGCCAAGACGGCGTCAGAGCTGAAGGGGACGGCGTCACAGTCATAAGGTGACGCCGTCGCAAGGTTTACGTGGCCAAGACGAAACCCTAATGACGGCGACACGACGGCGTCACGAAACATAAGGTGACGCCATCGCAGATGTAATCTTATATATAGAATCCGAATTTTTCAGTTTTTGTGTGTAGTCTTTTGGAGTAAAAACCTAAAACCGAACCAAGGCTTTCTTGTGCAGTATTTTAGGGTTCTAAACCCTATTATACATCAAGATAAGTATTTACTTCATTAATTTAATTATGTCTTTGATTATTTGTGTGTATGCTTGCATGTTCTCCATGTCCGGCTAATTTATTTGTGTGTTTGCTTAGGGAATATGAAACTTAATTATTGAATATTGATTGGTTGATACTTATCTTAGTTGACTAATGATCTAGAGTGCGCTAGATTATTCGTTGTGTACTTAATGCTTGACATTTCTTTGTGAACTTTAGAATATAATTATCTAGGTAATTGTAGGATAAAGTATTCAAGGACAACCGTAGAGTAGGCGTCTATAAATCACTAGAGGATTTGTAAACAAGACCCTTTGGTAATTTCAAAGAGTTAGGGAAATAAGCACGCCCTATAGCCTTAGAATCACAACGCAACTAGGAATAAGGACGTGAGAAATCAACCATCAATAGGAGATAATTAAGGAGTAGTAAAACCTAAGTAAACACATCTTTAAACTATCATACGAGTACACATCAATTAGACATAGACTATCACAACCTTAGCTTAGATAATTAGATAATAGTAGAGTAATCGGTAGAAATACCAACCCCCCAAATCCAATACCCGAGATTCGTACCTTTTCATTTTCTAAAAAAACATAAAAAGATAAAAAATAATCTTCCTCAACCTCAACCTTAGCGTAGTAACTTCTCACTAGCATTCCTATTCCCCTAGAGAACGATATCAATACCCGTGGCTTACCCTAATTACTACACTACAACGATTAGGTTCACTGCCTAGGGTGTTATAAAACTTGCTCGAAGAAAAGGAAGTTTCCTTGACCCCGAACGACGCGTGTAGCGTTATCAATGAGACCCTTTGGTAAGTTCAAAGAGTTAGGGAGAAACGCATACCCTACAACTTTAGACACACAACGCAACTAAGAATAAGGATGTGACAACTCAACCATCAATAGGAGATAATTAAGGAGTAGTAAAACCTAAGTAAACACATCTTTAAACTATCATACGAGTACACATTAATTAGACATAGACTCCCACAACCTTAGTTTAGATAATTAGATAATAGTAGAGTAATCGGTAGAAATACCAACCCCCCAAATCCAATACCCGAGATTCGTACCTTTCAATTTCATAAACTATAAAAATACAAAAATAATCTTCCTCAACCTCAACCTTAGCGTAGTAACTTCTCACTAGCATTCCTATTCCCCTAGAGAACGATATCAATACCCGTGGCTTACCCTAATTACTACACTACAACGATTAGGTTTACTGCCTAGGGTGTTATAAAACTTGCTCGAAGAAAAGGAAGTTTCCTTGACCCTGAACGACGCGTGTAGCGTTATCAAGTTTTTGGCGCCGCTGCCGGGGAATAGAATAGATAGTTAGTAGTCCACCTCGTTTAGGTTCTTTGCTTGATTCCTATCAAGTAAAGTTTTTCTCATTTTTTAGCTTTCTCTTAGTCTATCCCCCTTCTTCGTGACCTTTGTTCGTAACACCCATCACTTTTCATCATGGAGGATGATAACCAACCACCACTCATCAAACCACCACCAAATGACCCACCAAGAGCCTATACTCTTGGTGAATACTTAAGACCAAGCCACCTAGGCTATAGGAACACCATTGAGCTTCCCGACCAAGCCCAAACTACGGCCCTGTGATCCGACACCATCCGGTTGGTGCAAAACGGATATGCATTCCATGGACTTCGTTCTGAAGATCCAAATCAGCATCTGAGGGTTTTCCTCAAAATTGTCGATTCCATCGACCTTGATGCTACTACTCGGGAGACCACGCGCCTGCGTCTCTTCCAATTCTCTCTACGGGACCAAGCTAGTAATTGGCTTGAGCGACTTCCCGCCGGCTCTATCTCAAGTTGGGATGATCTTACCTCTCGCTTCCTTGCTCAATTTTTCCCTCCGGGGAGAACCACTAAGCTTAGGAATGACATCTTGATGTTCCAACAACGTCAAGGTGAATCTCTCTACGAAGCATGGACCCGATTCAAGGACTTACTTCATAAAGTCCCTCATCACGGCATTGATCTTTGGCTCCAAGTCCAAATCTTTTATGATCATGTCAACTTCCCCACTAAGCGATCCATTGACCAAGCGGCTGGTGGAAAACTTAGTGATCTCACCGCGGAAGAATCATGGGGTATAATAGAGGACCTTGCCCTCTACGATAACGAAAGTTGGGACGACCCCCGTGAGCTACCTAAAACCGTCAAGGCAATCTCCTTGCCTTCCATCAACTCACAACCTTCCGACCGTAGGATGATCGAACTTGAAGATCAAGTTAACTTCCTCATGAGTTCTTACGAAAATCCTAAGTCTTCACACCATGTGAACAAAGTTTCTTCCTCGTGTGAGCCGTTTTGTGATCCTCCTAACCAACAAAATGTCGAAGGGATGCTGCAAAACCTAGTTGCATCCCAAGAAACCCAAATGGCTAAGCTCTCGGACCGCTTTAACCATCAACAAGCCGAGATGGATAGGAAAATAGACAACCTTTTGAAAGCCATAACTAATAGTGATAAGAAGGTTAGTGCTATCTCAACTCCCGAGCCTTTAGGTATAGAGATTAAGGATCCAAGCAAGCTAATTAAGCACGTCCAATTCGTCAATACCATCTCCTTAGTGAAACCGGATAGAACAGATGACGAAGAAGACCAAAAACTTGTGGATGATGAAACACCCGAGGAAGTAGATGAAGTAGACATTGACTATTTCAACAAATTTCCTACGGAAGAAGAACTATCCCGCCACCCTCACTTAGTGCGTGACCTCCGTCACATGTATGTTAGGAAAAGCCCTAGAATCAAGTTTGGGAACCTTTGGAATCTTAACATACCATGTTGCATAGGACACCTTTTTGTGGCAAAGGCCTACATTGATCGCAAATCCCCAATTAACATAATGACTAGCACCTACTACAATTGGATAATGAAGAAGCCTATCCCAACTAGGCAAGACCCCGATAATCCTAGTGATAAGTGCAATTTTCTTGGTAGAGTTAAGGAATTGCCCGTCTATGTAGGTAGTTTCACGTTCCCTACGGACTTCATAATTGTGGATGATATTAGCACAGCCATAGACCCTAGCTTGTCCCACGTTATTCTAGGAAAACCTTTTATAGAAAGCACCGGGATGACCTATGCCCCTCTTTAGGAGTAGTGTGATTCAAGGATGAGACCGACGACATAGCTTACCAAATGCCGTTTAAGATTGAGAAGTTTTCATCACTCTCTAATGATGAAAAGGAACTTAAACTGTCGGTCTATTACAGGAATGATGAGGATAGGGAAAAGGGATTAGATTATGTTATGGCTAAGATTTTCGGGTTCTATAAAGATTGTTTGAACTTAGGACCGAAATATAGGACCGAGTGGGGAGAGGACGAACTCTTAGAGAGGTGCATCATAGGACACTTCTACAACATGGAATCCCCCGATAGAGACCGTCAAGAGGGCGGTGATGCAAAAACGTAGGAGCACGACTTCGAGTCTAGCTACAAGACTCTTAAATTAAGAAAAGCGCTTCGTGGGAGGCAACCCATGCTTAATTGTTTGCTTGTTAGTGTCATATGTCTTTTATTAATTGTTTATCCTCATGTTTAAATTTGTAAAAATGCTTTATTTTGTTTTTAACCTCGTCTTAATTGCATATAAAGGTATTTTACATAAGGGATAAGTGTAGGGAGGATTACACACGTTTTCAAAAGAAACGTAAACATGAGAATAACAATTAACTAAAAGATATATATGTTTGTTTGTTCGAGTCAAATGCTTGTATCGAGTCATAATGGATGTTTTTGCAGAAATTTTTCCAGATTCTAAAGATGTAAATTTTCCAGAATTTTTTCCATAAAATTGCAGACCAGTTTTTGTCAGGATAACCTGACGGCGTCAGGAAGGAGCAAAAACAACTGATTACTTTTTCTCGTTTTCTGAGCTACTTATAAATTTTTGGAATTTTCCAGGTCTTAATTTTCTTAGAAATTCTGTAAACATCTATTCCACAAGCATTATATCCTAGTTTAAATCGAGTCTTATATATATTATTACCGCCGATTTTACGTGAAGGTTTCGTTTGTTTTCTTCAAGTGTGCAGGTTTAGTTTGTCAAAAAGAAGTTACATAAGATTGGAAGGAGCTTTTCACGCAATAATTCTTCTTGGATAGGATTTAACCACCACTTTACACAGATCCTACCGAGCTAATCAGGGGAGTATTAGTTTCTTTCGTTTTTATTTACCTTCCATTATCATAACTTTGATACTTTCGGGGAACATTGGGGACAATGTTCAGTTTAAGTGTAGGGAGGGAAAATAAAACGAGAACTTTGAAACTATGCTTATCCTTGATTATTTGCTTTGTCCAAGTGCATCTGTGTAATAAACCATGAGAAAATGTCGGTTAGGGTAATTTTGGCACCAAATTAAATTTTTTTTCATGACATATAGGAGTGGGCCATTAGTCTTAACAAAAGCGTCTCATGGATAGGAAGTTGCATGACTAGCACAAAAAACCCTTTACCACCCAAATTCCACCCAAAATGTGAGGATCGCCCTTAGATTAGTAGGAATTAAAGCATTCATCTTCAATGCATAGAGTGTGAACCGGTAGTATATTAGATTCTAGAACTTGTTTTGTGATGCATTCCGAGATCGCAAGTGAGGCTACACTTGTGTAGTTAGGAATAACTAAATGATAAGAGGCATTAGGATAAACCCTTGTTTGATACCCGTAATATAATTACTTCTTCCACATCGGTTGAGTAATTCCCCCACACCTTTTGCATTGTACTCATTTTTAGTACACGCTACCCCTAGTTAACCCCTCAGAGCCTATCATTTTCGCGGTTCTCGTGATGTTTCGGTTTTTCCGGAATATCAATGAAGAGCATTGTTTACACCCCACCCCCAAATATACACCCAAATCGCCTTAGCCTACCCTATATGCACTCACTTTTAGTGCATTATTGTTATCACCCAAAACCCTTAGTTCAATTATCTGGTTGCTTGCATAAGTTGCTAAGTCGAGTCATATCCCTTGTATACAGTTTTGGGACGATTGGGATTCATGGGAAAAGTTAAAGTTTGTGAAATGACGGGAAGGGAACGTTAAATTCAAATTCCCTTTGTTTGCATAATAATGTACCCCAAGTGTTATGATCTTTTCAATTCAGGTCAAATTAGTGTTGGAGTAATAAAAACTCAAGTGTAGGGATGTGCTATAAATCCCTATCATTTTGATGTTACCTTAGAGGATGGTAAAGTAAAAGTGTATGAAAAAAAAATAGAAAAAGAGAAAAAGAAAAAAAAAATAGAGTGAAAAAAAAAACATACGGGCTACCATTCTACATCTATCTTTTAAATTTATGTTTGTTTATTTCCGTTACCTAGAGTTTTAGAGTGTCGAGTCTTGGCTTAGCAACGCCATTCTTCGTATGCTTGTAACATAGAGATTTTTGACTTGCCACCACTAAAAAGCCTATCCCACCAAACCCTTTATTTCCCTACCGTAAGCCTAACATTACAACCCTTTAAAAGACCTCTTTGATAGTCTTTCCTAGGTGCGTACGCCAAAGCGATGGAGATTTGATCTATTCTCAAGCCTATGGTAATCTATGTACTAGGACCGGTTAATGAGTGTTTATCTTCCATTTCCTATTTGTTATATTTCATATATACACCCGAGAGAGATGTGAGTATCTAAACATCCCATGTGAGGTGCTAGTATGTAATTTCCGTGCTTGTTATGACTTTTGCGGGGCTTATATGTGTTGTGGACCGTTTTGAATTAATGCTTCATGACCCCTAACTTATAAATTAATTGGCTAAAAGCACATTTGCTTGAGGACAAGCAAATAACAAGTGTAGGGATATTTGATAAGGTTTAAAAAGGTACCATTTTGAGGGGTCGTTTTAGCCCTTATTTGATCACTTTTGTATCCGTTATTGCTTAATATCGTCCCTTTTCACTTTTTAGGTCTCTTGAAGGCAAAATGCTGGAATGACACTTATTTGGACGAAAAGGCGCGAATATACGAAGAAAATGGCCAAAGTCAGAATCGAGACACTCAAAGCTGCTGAAAATAGAAGGCGACGGCGTCACTGCTTAACTGCGACGCCGTCGTAGGATTTTGTGACGGGTCAGAAGACAAAACTGGTATTTTCAAGAGACGGCGTCGGGCTTTAAAGGAGTAGACCGTCGCAACTCAGACGGCCTAGATGTGACCCAGACGGCGTCAGAGGCTGAAGAGGACGGCGTCACAGGCATAAGGTGACGCCGTCGCAAGGTTAACGTGGCCAAGACGAAACCCTAATGACGGCGACACGACGACGTCACGAAACATAAGGTGACGCCGTCGCATATGTAATCTTATATATAGAATCCGAATTTTTCAGTTTTAAGGGGAGTCTTTTGGAGTGAAAACCTAAAACCGAACCAAAGGTGTCTTGTACAGTATTTTAGGGTTCTAAACCCTATTTTACATCAAGATAAGTATTTACTTCATCAATTCAATTATGTCTTTGATTATTTGTGTGTATGCTTGCATGTTCTCCATGTCCGGCTGATTTATTTGTGTGTTTGCTTTGGAAGTATGAAACTTAATTATTGAATATTGATTGGTTGTTTCTTATCTTAGTTGATTAATGATCTAGTAATGCGATAGGTCATTCGTTGTGTACTTAATGCTTGATTCATCTTTGTGAACCTTAGAATATGATTACCTGAGTAGTTGTAGGCTAAACCATCCAAAGAGTGCCTTAGAGTAAGAGTTTATCATCCCTAGTAGGTTTTGTAGACGAGACCCTTTGGTAAGTTCAAAGAGTTAGGGAGAAACGCATACCCTAAAACTTTAGACACACAACGCAACTAAGAATAAGGACGTGACAACTCAACCATCAATAGGAGATAATTAAGGAGTAGTAAAACCTAAGTAAACACATCTTTAAACTATCATACGAGTACACATTAATTAGACATAGACTCCCACAACCTTAGTTTAGATAATTAGATAATAGTAGAGTAATCGGTAGAAATACCAACCCCCCAAATCCAATACCCGAGATTCGTACCTTTCAATTTCATAAAATATAAAAATACAAAAATAATCTTCCTCAACCTCAACCTTAGCGTAGTAACTTCTCACTAGCATTCCTATTCCCCTAGAGAACGATATCAATACCTGTGGCTTACCCTAATTACTACACTACAACGATTAGGTTCACTGCCTAGGGTGTTATAAAACTTGCTCGAAGAAAAGGAAGTTTCCTTGACCCCGAACGACACGTGTAGCGTTATCAGTGCCCAAATACCTTGTTGCTTCAATAAGGCTCGAACCTTAACTCGCCACAAACTGAAGTTGCTTTTGCCATTGAACTTCTCAACAACACTAACCGATGATGATGGCTGAGAGGACATTTTTATCTAATAAGGGGTTTTCTAAAATTTACTAATGTTCTCTAACCTCCCATGATACAAATTCTGATCTTCCACAACACAAATTCTGGTCTTGATTTCTCCTACCTTCAAACCCGATCGAACAGCAAACACCAAACACCAAAACGAAGAACAGATCCAAAATGATATCAAGATATTGAATCTTGAAAATCAACCAGAAGCTTGCTTCAAACACGATCGGTTAGCTCTGATACCAATTTGTTAGGATCAGGGGAGAACAATCAGTAGCAAAACAAAAGGAGATCAGACAAAAGTTTCTTGTATTACAAATAAAAGGATACAAGATGAGTGTGTATACAAATGAAAAGGATTAGCCCTTATTTATACTAATGGCTAATATGATTCTAGAAGCTTCTAACCTAAATATCCTAGATATTTCATAATATAATTTCTACTAATCTCTAGATAATTCTTCTTAGGTATCTCCTTTTCTAGATTCTTCTTAAGAAACTGCCAAAAAGACCAAAATACCCTTTAGACCAAACTTACTAAACTACCCTTAGGACTAACAGTCAAACATCTAACACTTTTTGTGAACTAAATGTAATATTTTTTTTTGTAAATAAATTTATTATCAGTAAGCTTTTTGACAGATCTTGTCATATATAATTATAACATTTTTTTTATATACTCTAATCATCATCATACTAACAACAAAAAGGTGAGCAGAAATTTGGTGAAATAATATTGAGGTAAATAGCAGGGTGTTTGGCTAAGCTTATATCAAGAGGTTAATAGCTAATTGTATTTTGAGAAAAAAGCAACATAGCCCATATTGGGCAAGCTTATTTGAAAGGCTTATGAGCTTTGATAGCTAGTTGGGTACTCACTTCAAAGTAGATGATCAAGTCAATAACTAGCATTTAGTTTGCTTCCTTACATTTCTTTCTTTCCAACGGTCCACACATTTTTTACTTGGAACAAATACGTGAAATTTTAACACGTGTTAGGAGATAATTAATATTTGATTACCGGAAATATCGATTTAATGTCTTTAGCTAGAACAATCGTGTGGTTACTTTTATGAGCAATGTTTCAAGTTTGCTATCCCACATGGATCAAAGAACACATATACTCCTTACTTATATTCTTTTTTGTGTATGGATTGTCAAATTAGTACTACTAATGTATTGTTTGAGTATCAACTTTCACATGCCACACTAACATGTATGAACTTTATACCTCGAGTATCAACTTTCACATGCCACAGTAACATGTATGAACTTTATACCTCGATAATCGGTACATGTCTCTAATTTTTTATATATCACTTAATTTTTCTCATTTAAAAGGTTTATGAGCATGCATTTAATAGCATAATTTTTTTTTTGATTTTTAGGGTTTATGAGTATGTATTGTAAAGTGTATATCCTTAACATAATAAGTGTTCTAGTTTTATGTAGTAACATGATCAAAATTTCTCATTTCAAGTTTTATGAGAATAGTAGCATTAAAATAAAAATGACAAATGTTTGTAAGGGAAAAAAAATATTAAAAGATTTCTAGATATATGCCGGTGGATAAGAAAAGTCATGAATAACATAAAACTAATTGCATTTTTGGATTTTGTGGTTTGGCCAAATTGTATGTTTGGACCCATCCTTTCAAAAATGCAACCAAGAGTTGAGATCAATATAGATTTCATATTTGCTATAGATTCAATAAATCAATCTTAGTCATTCATTTTTTATCAAAATTAATAAAACTACCATTTTAACCCTTTTTTTAAAAACAACATACCTTGCACAGGTTAAATTTAAACTGCAAAAAACACACCATCGCAACGAGAATTAAATAATCTTTCTATATATATGCACTTCTTTATATTTTCGACAAACTTTTTTTTTCAAAAATTCCGCCCAGAAAAATCATATATTATTTTTAAAAATCGAATCATATATGATTTGTGAAAATCATATACGATTTTTACAAATCACATATGATTTTCAAAAATCATATATGATTTGTAAAAATCAAATCATGTATGATTTTCACAAATCATATATGATTTTCTGGGCCGAAATTTTGAAAAAAAATCGTTAAAAATATATAAAAGTGCATATCTATAGAAAGATAATTTAATTTTCGTGGCGATGGTATGATTTTTTTTCACGTAACGATTAACGGTTTGCGAGATATTTAATTTTTAAAATAGGGTGAAAGTTTATTTTATTTATTTTTATTAGAAAAATGAATGGCTATGATTGGTTTATTAGATCTATGGTAAATTTGAGATCTATATTGAACTTTTGCTATGCAACCAATGTCCTTATTTTGAACTTTGGTTTGCATATTCGGTTCCTCACTAAAGTTAAATAACCAAAGTTAAATAATTAAAAAATTCTTTATATTCTTCCCTTTAAATATTTATATGATTTTTCTCTTTCTTTTGATTGAAGTACTGATTATTGAACTCACATTTATAAAAACAACACAAATCATATATACTAACCCACGTTTATAAAAAAGAAAATTAACTATTGCATATAATCACAAAGTTATGATCAAATGAAAAAAAAAATTAAAATGAGAATGGTGACAATAAACCACAAATACACATTTGAGATTCACCTACAAAAGTAAATATATGATATGAGTTTATTTAGAATTATAACATAAGACGAGATGTAATAGTCACATATTATTTTTATCACGTTAGCTTGACATTACCATTCACATCTTCACCAAATATTTCACCAGCAACTGTAATGCCCCAAATTCAAGTTTTTATGATTTTTATTACTTAACATATAAATATTTCACAAATGAACCAGTTACCACCAGTATATTTGTTGCTGACAAACAGGCCCAAGTCTTGACTGGGTCTTGGCTAAGCACCAAGTGTGGGCTCTTGGGCCTGGAAGGACTTCTACTTAACCTATACTTTGGGCTTGTTATCACTAGAGATTTGTCAAAATACTAATAAAATAATACGTTACCATTTATAAAAAACTGAACATAGCTCAGTTTGTAGAGCGGGGGACTATAAATACCTAGCTCATCGGTTCGAATGTAGAGTGTAAACATCTATCAGAATTTAAGAAACAAAACTCGTTCTCTTATCCGTAAAACAAATTGTACTTGTGTGTTTTCATACTTTCATACAATTTTTTTAGTGTGGCTTATTAGCCTACTGTTGGATTATGGTGATGTTTAAAAAATATGGCAGCATTAGTTCAACATAACTTACAAGAATAGACAAGAGGCAGAGCATTAATGTGAAGCTTATTAAGCTAACATATTATAAAAACCTTAGAGGGTGTTTTTTATAGCTTATTTTCGGGCTTATTCTTCATAGATTTTTTCCCCTTTTTTGCAACTATAAGTCACAATAGGGTCATAAGTTGCCAAAAAAGCTTGAAAATGGGCTTATGAAAAGTTAAGCAGTACAAATTAAGCTCTCAAACCAGAAAATAAGTTAAAACAAACACCCCGTTTATATTCTTTTGCATTTATTGCTTCAATACTTTACATTATGACTCTAAACAAACTGAAACATACAGGAAACGAACAATGAAAGTATTAGCCTGAGCTTAAACAGATCTCGTTTGTCTAGTTGTACTAGAAGTACTAGCCTTGTATAGAGTATACAAGACCGCTACAACAATTAATGACCCTGCTCCAGCTCCCATTCCATAGAATATGGTCAGCCAGTCATTCCCATCACCGGATGTATCAGAATTTGGCGAAGATGATGGCATGGGTACAACTGAACTAATGCAAATTTGGTTCAATGGAGGTCCACACAAACCCTTGTTTCCTATATACGAATATTTCTCGAAGCTCTGAAGTTGGGTGCTGACTGGGATTCTGCCTTCCAATTGATTGTATGACAAATTCAAAGTAGAAAGGAAATTAAGACTCGTGAATGAAGATGGGATATTTCCAGTTAATTTGTTCCGTGACATATCTAATGATTCCAGCTGACTCAAATTACCCATAGATTGAGGGATCGAGCCTGTGAACTCATTATGTGACACATTGAAAAAACACAGTGCTTTGAGTTGACCGATTGTTTCTGGTATCACCCCTGAAAAACGATTACTTGAGATATCAACGGATGTGAAGAGTGTCAAGATTTTGACTAGCTCAAACTCCAATCCTTTGACCGTGACTGTCACAGAATCTTGATAGTACCACCCATCAGATTGTGACACCATAAAGCTGAGTTGCTTCGTACTAGTTCTATTCTCAACAGTCATCATAGCTCCCCATTGACTGAAAAAGTAGGGTGGGACAACACCACTAAAGTTATTGTGAGCTATGTCTAAAATACGAAGATTTGACCAGTTGTGTCGGCCTTCAGCGCAATGAACAGATCCATGGAACCTGTTTGATCGGAGAACAAGAACATGCAAGTTGGTATTGTTGCCCAAAGAGCATGGATAAGTGTCATTTATCTTGTTGTTCCCGAGGTTTAACACTTGTAGCATTCTGCAATTGATTATAGATCGTGGAATCTTCCTTTCCAAAGAGTTTCCATGCAGGTCTAGAGTGTTCAAGCTACAGGTTGTTGGAAACGTTCCCTCGATTTGACCAATCAGACCATTGTTTGCCAAGTTCAGTACCCCGAGATCATTACCGAATTCAATCAAACACCGTGGTATCCTTCCGGTTAAATGATTGTTTGACAAATCAAGGACCTGAAGGTAAGTAGCATTGCATATACTGTCAGGAATCCTCCCAGTGAGCAAATTGTTAGAAACCGATATGAAATAGGCATTGGTGAGGTTTCTCCCAATGCTTTCCGAGATTGACAAGTTGAAAAGATTGTCTGAATAGTCGATGTAAGTGCTTTGTGGTGGTATCGGAATCACCCCACTAAGACGATTGGAATGCAAGTCGAGTACATAAATATCAGGAAAATTGTAGGGCTCTTGGAGGGAAGTTAGGTTGTTATGAGAAAGGTTCAGATACA
Source organism: Chrysanthemum seticuspe (assembly GCA_019973895.1). Classification (NCBI taxonomy): domain Eukaryota; kingdom Viridiplantae; phylum Streptophyta; class Magnoliopsida; order Asterales; family Asteraceae; genus Chrysanthemum; species Chrysanthemum seticuspe. The sequence goes on from BPTQ01000009.1 coordinate 337,109,514, forward strand.
ACAGTCCTCCATACCCAACGTCCCATATCCAATTTGGTATTTCTCCGTGAATTTTGTTGTCTGAAAGATCAAGCTCTTTTATATTTGATTGGTTTCGTAGATCAGGGAACTTCTGAAGATTGCAGGAAGCCAAATGCAACGATCTTAACTTTGGAAAGTGAGACACGATAGAGCTGTTGCTGCTTGTTATGATTGAAAACTTGTTATATGAAAGATCAAGGTCCGTTAGGTTGCTGAGACCCTGAAAATCTTTAGTTTCAATTACACCACTCAGGTTGTTTGATGAAAGGAAGAGGTATTCAAGTTGTCCAAGTTCAAAAAATGACCTGGGAATTTCACCTTTCAATTTGTTACGTCTTAAATCAAGCCATTTCAATAATGGTGTGAACGAGTTTGAAAACTGTGGAAGCAGACCATCAAAATTGTTGTTGGAAAGATCTATCCCTTGCACATTTGGCAGAGAGAACAAAGATGAAGGTATGCTTCCATTGAAACTATTGAATTCTAAATCAACCGAAATAAGATTATTAAGATCTTGAAAGTGATCGAAAGGAATCATACCCGATAAACCATTATTTGAGAGGTCGATGTGTGTTAGATTCTTGCAAAGCCGAAATGACGGGATTTTCCCGATAAACTTATTCGACGACAAGTCCACATAGGAGAGTTGAGTGAGTTTTTTCATGGACTCAGGTATAGGTCCTGTGAAATTGTTCAGCTGCAGTTTTATCCAGGATAACTTATCAAGATTTCCAATAGATTCTGGGATTTCGCCAATAAACTTGTTTGAAGACAAGTCTAGGTATGACAATTGAGTGAGGTTTTCGATGGATTTCGGTATCTCACCGTAAAAGTTTGTTCCGCTGATCACTAAACTCTGAAGATCTCTGTTCACAGGAAACTCTGGTAAAGAGCCGTTAAGATCTGGGTTTTCTGATAAATCAAGACTCTGCAACTTTTGCAACTGGAGGACATTTTTGGGAAATGTTCCAATCAAGTTACAATCAGCAAGATTCAATATTGTCAGATTCTTGAAATTTGCAAAGAAATCCGGAACTGGAGCACTCAGATAGTTCGAAGCCAGACGAATTACCGAAAGTGATTGCAGCTTCTGAAGGGACTCGTCTAAAGGGCCTAAAAGTTGACAATCTATCAAGCTTAAAACTTCCAAATTAGGCAAAGATGATGATAAACCCTGGCACCAATCGAGTTTATGTGATGACATGTTCACATAATCCATATAAAGACCCCTTAGCCGTGTAAGGTTGCGAACAAGTGTGGCTAAACTTGGCTTCTCGAGTTTCAGTAAGCTACTTTCAAAATAGAAAGGCTCCGAGATATGGAGAATCTCTAACCTAGTCAGCTGTGACAATTCTTCAGGAATCTGACCATAAAACCCCGAATACGACAAGTTCAAATAAGACAAACTTGCAAGACTCCCAAATCTTGAAGAAATCGGTATATCGTCAAACTCATTTGCAGCAAGGTTCAAGCTTTCAAGATTCTGTAAACCAAATAGAGCACTGGAATCAGTAATTCCACCTGATATCGTTTCGCTGCTCAAGTCTAAACCGATAACCTGACCCTTGATGCTGCAGGTGACACCTCCCCATGAGCAGCAATCTGTGGCATTTGGCTTCCAAGACACTAGCTTTGTTGAAAGTGAAGAATTGAACTGCAGTTCGTTCTTCAACTGGATCAAAATCGTTTGGTGTTTTATTTGACATTGGCCTGAAACCAACAATGTATTGATTCCAAACAAGATCAGGTAAAAGGGTAACAAGAATATCTGAAAGCAGATTTGGGTTTTCATTATGAACCAAAATTTTGACACAAAATGATGTTTATGAACACTCGAGCCAAATCTGCTTAATTATTTAAAAAATTTATTTAGATTATATTTTATTTAGATCATATGTTTATGAACACTCAACATGGCTTTGGTCTTTCGAATTTACTAGTCAAGTATTCGCAATTAGACAAACTATTGACTTTGACGTTTACTTTAAATTTACTAGTCAAGTAGCGAAAAAAAAACAGTTAATGACTACTTTGTATTAATATTACTATTGCTTATTGTACAAAATAATCCTTCAAGCAGAAATTCTTCTGAATCTGAGAATATTTACTCCATTCGTTTCATGAAAGTTACAACTTTGTATTAATATTACTATTGCTTATTGTGATCGTTATAAATGAATTGATTTACAGGATTTGTTATTATTGAAAAATGTTTGATATTCAACATGCGTCGGAGAGAAGTACCCTATTTTGATTGCATAGCTTCTAACTGATGAGCTCAAAGATCAGATAATGTGGTTCAACAGGTGGCTTATTAAAGGCTGTCAACCCAAAAGGACCTGCTTTAAGCTGTACCAGAATTACGCTTTTCGACCCATTACCCATCCCGTCTAACCAACTGGATTTTTCACTTTCAATGCAAAACGGAAGTCACCTGACCATACTCGGTATCTACAGAAACAACTGCAAGTGATCTTTGCAGAGGTAAAATATCTTTTCTAATGTGCATGCACTGTCATACTAACAACAAAACAGGTGAACAAAAAATGTATATAATAAAGTAGAATGGTAAATAAGAGGGAGTTTGGCTAGGTTTTTTTCTGAGGAGGTTAATAGCTTTTCATATTTTGGATAAGCTAATTTGCAAGGCTGAGAACTAGTCAAGGCAATTTGGTACCACTCTAAAGTAAATGGTGAAGTCAATAGCTAGCATTATCATGCACATGCAACTAGCATTTTGTTAGCTTCCTTGCCTTTGCTATTGTTCACACAAATTGATTGATAAGGCTTGAATGAAGCCAAAACAAGACCCACTGATTTAGAAGCTGTCAATTAGCGACCCAATGAACCAACTTCTAACATCTCATGAAAATCACAGTCAATTTTCTGCATGTCAAAACTTATTACATAGCAATTTCCATTATAAATTTGATAAGGTTTTCTTTTTATAGGCTCGTAGATTCATAAATCATAGCATTATATGTTTGTTAAAAAACTAGTTCCCAGTGAGAAGCCGGCTCTGCTTTCAAGCACTCATGATAACCTTTTGCCTAGTTTTGTTTGGGGTTAATTTGAGGTTGGTTTCGGGTGAATGGCAAATCGAGCAGCTAGCAGATGATTTTGATCCGGTAGAAATACAATCTGGAGTTCAGTTATGCACATTCAACAAAAGTGGTCTCTTAGAACCAAGATGTCACAAATTGTTGCAATTGGCTAGGTGTCACTTGCAGCACTTTCAATAATACTTGCGCAATTATCAAAAGGATGGTTGTGATTGTGAGAACATTAAATCTGCATTTCAAAATTTTGGGTAGTTGGTGGTTGTGACCAGTGTGAATTAACTACTTTGGTAATGACCCGCTTTGTTATGATGCACACATTCATTCTCGATATGCGTCATATACCAAAACGGGTGATTGAAAACCAATCACCAAGCGCTAGAAATTTTGATATGATTTCATACTGCATACACTCATTATAAGCTATTAAGCTTCTCAAAAGAGCTTAAGACAAAGTACTTTGTAGGCGCACACATTGTGATTGCAACAAGTTTGATGCTTTTCCATATATTGTAACAAAAACAGTATTGTCACAAAAAATATAAGAAGTCTGGGAATAATTCCGATTAGAAGATCTGGAAACAGAATCAAAAAACCGATAGCTACAAAATTTAATACCGCCCATACACGTAGCAGCAACCCGACAGAAAAAATCAGCTTCTTTTTCTTGAGATTTTTCTTCCTCTTCTCGAGAGTATCGACGTTTGCCTTCTTCCGTTGATTGCTAATCTGTGAAAGCAAATGAAACAATAGTTCAGTCGACAATGGAAATTTTCGGATGTTTTTCTTTACAAAGAACGGATATTTAACTAGTGACATAAACAGAAACTAACCTGAATGGCATTATACAATCCCCTCTTTTTACGTGACATAGTTAGCATGGCCATGTCTTCATCATCATTGATAAGCTGTTTTGGAGATGCATCATCCGCGTCATCTTTTTCACCAGTCTTCTTAATCTCAGTAGTATCAGACGTTTGCTGCATCCCTTTCATTTCCATTTTCAGTTCTTGATGGAACTGTTTTTCATCAATCGCCATCTGCATACAACAAAAATCTCGTCAATGAGTAGAACAATATGACGCTGAAAAACGTATAAAGATTTGTAAAACAAATAACGAACCTTCCGTTTTCTTTCAGCAGCTTCTTTTGCTTCAGCCCTATCAATGACTCCTTCGACAAGTAAATGGGCATTATTGAGATCATCCAATTCCGCACCTGGCATTGGAAGGATTTCTTTTCTCGCAGCTGCTTGAAGCCTTTTAATGGTATCTGCATACTCAGGTACATACCCTTCTGCTTCATTGTCAACAAATGGATAAAGATGCGGTAGTATGATTCACAAAATAATATGTCAACATTTAGAAAACAAAATTAAAGTACTATATCAATCGCGACAATTTCAGAACTTACTTTCCAACCATATAATCCTCCGTAGGTAGTATGATTCTTGCGTTTATGCAGTCAAAGACCCATTGTGGCTGTATATAGTCTCTGGAAATAAACTTGTGACTTTGAGTCGGCCTATCAACAATCTGCACAAAATAAAAGTTTCAATAAGATAATGAAAACAACGCTGAATAATAATAGTCTTCTATTACGTAGCCAAGGAATATTTGCAGATCAGTTATTTATTGTGTTTGTTTTATCAGATATCAGAGCCAGGTCTTACGACATACCTGATAATCATCTCCTTCCCACGAAACCACACCACCGAAGGAGGTTATAACAAAAAGCAACGACTCCCTTGGAACCTAATCAACACAGCGATTCACTTTTAAGCAAAATAAAGACAAAGAGAGCTTAAACGTGCAATTTATAATAAGCTATAATAATACAATGATCCTACCTCACAACCCAAGAAGAACGTCTTGTTTTGGAAGAGGGTTTTACAGGCCTTCGTTTCTTCATCATCTTCACTAACAGAAGCAGCGTTCACAACAAGGTTCATCAAGGCACCTGGTTCATTACTGGGAAGTTGGTCCTGAAGCTGGGCGAGTCTAAGTTCAGACTCTTCATCGTTTGTTCCACTTGTCCGGTCTTTAGCATCAACATATCTTGTCAAAGCATATAAATCTGCCAATTATGAAGAAAAAATAAGTTACATCTCTATAAACAGCACACTCGAGTATATCGACATAACAAGAGTTTGTCATGAGATAGCAAGTTCATACCAGCTGCTAAAGCTTTCAATCAAGGATCAAGGATAGGTGGATACTTCAAATTAATCGACTCATATCGAAGGTATGAAAGTGTGATTCAACAAACCTCATAAAATTCTAAAAAGGTGAGCATAATCTTGTAGTCAACATCTTGAGGCATGACTTGCTGGAGCGCATGAGGAGTCAACCATGTGACTTTTTGACCGTCAACCTCAGCCTGAACAAATGTAAATCGGTGTATTTAGATTAGGTGAATTACAAGTAAACAAAAACTACACAGATATGGCACGATCATTATACCTGGTAATATATGCCTTTGACAGATATGAAAGCCTTTCTTAGTTTATGTGTGCGAGATATATACGCCTGCCACTCAAGGCTCAACCTAAAGAAACATATATACCATTGTTATGATACAGGAAAAGCAGTCCAACTACGATATAAATCTGAAAACTGTGATCCCAGCGTACCCTCGACAGTTATGGATTCGCTCTGGCTGAATACTTTCCCTCTCGATAGCAGGTAGTGCAGCAAAAAGATGTACCATGGTGAGACAGTCATCTAAATCTCTTAACGCATCAATAAACTTGGGATATCTAAAACAAAAGAAAAAAACGTCAATCAGTATGTAATAATAATCGGCAAAACCGAGTAAAAAAGTTATATATTAGAGAGTAATACCAACCTTTCACGAATAAGCATATCAAGAGTATATGTAGGCTTCCGTGTCAATAAGCGTTCAGCAAGATCCTTGTTCTTCTTAGACCTTTTTCACAAGAAGTGGCTCATGTTTAAGAAACGCGATATCTTTCATGTGATAATAGGTATGGTGGTTGCCCTTCACCTTCTTCTTTGGATCCCGTGGGAAAACCCCTTTGAAGATACATAATTTCCTATTGAAATGAACACCCAAGATTTGATGTGTTTTAGCTTCTATAGAGAGCTTTTGATCTTATGCAACTTCTCAAAATTCACATAAGCTCATACGCCCACTAAATATACTACCACAAACATCCCTCTAGTGCACCTAATAATCATCAACTAAAATAAAAACACAAGTGCACATACGGTAAACCGTATTTATGAAGAAATGAATAATACCTGAAAACTTTGAGCGGAACTTGAAGATACTTAACAGCTTGTGATCTTGTTACATATCTAGCCGCATTCCCTTCCTTCTTCTTCCCCTGCAAAACCGATCAAAGGAAATCAAATAAACAACATTTTTAGCATATTACAGAACAAAAAATAAAATTAAGAAGGTAGACAGATAAGCTTATTTCCTAGGCTCAGGGGCTTATTTGAAATCAGAAAAGCCTATAAGCTCAACTTTTATTTGCTTATGAGCTTGTCTACTTGAGCTAATGAACTTATATAAGCTATAAGCTCAAGTTGATAAACTCATAAGCCAATAAAAGTTGAGCTTATGAGTTTATTAAACTTGTATCCACTTCAGCTTATAAACTTAAATAAGCCATAAGCTCAGAAACTCTAAAAACTGGGCTTATTCTCAAGTTCTTTGTCTTAGCATATCTGATGGACTTAGAGCTTATTACAAGTTTGTTAAACACATAAGCTCAATATTTTTAGCTTATGAAGCTTATCAACTTGAGTTTATGAGCTTGAATAAGCTATAAGCTCAATTTGATAAACTAAAAAGCCATAAAACCTGAGCTTATGAGCTAATCAAACTTGTAAGCTAAAAAACTAAGCTTATCGGCTTTCTCAACTTCAAAAAATCCCATAATCCTAAACAACCTTTTCCATCACTTTACACTAAAAAAACATCATTTTAAGTTTTAAATAAGCTCATAAACTCTAAAAACTTGGCTTTTTTTCACGGACTGTTATTATTGCGATTTTAACAAACTCATAAGCTCATTTTTTGGGCTCATGAGCTTACCAACTTGAACTTACGATTTTAAATAAGCTATAAGTTCAAGCTGATAAGCTCAAAATCAAAAACAAACAGAGCTTATGATCTTATCAAACTTGTAAATAATAGGCTCAACCTATGAACTTAAATTAGCTAGAAGGCAAAAAAGTTTTCCAACTTGCTAACCGTATAAGCCCTGAACTGAGCTTATTGGCTTTCCCAATTTCATAAAATCCAGAGAAATAAGGTAATACAATTATACAAACACCCCCCTAACTGCCTTTTTATCAAATCAACATATACTTAAAAAGCAACTAAATATACATAAAAATTAAAAGCAAAAAAAGAAAACCATCATTTTGCTCAAATTACAATAAAAACATCAAATTTATCAAACTATGGGCCTGTTTGGCTAAGCTAATTAAACATAAACCCATTTGGGCTTATTTTTTATAAGCTCCAAATTTACGGCTTATTTTGAGACTAAGCTCACAAGCCCAAAAATGGGACTTGGGAGCTTTCCAAATTAACATAAGCTCATATGTCTGCCTAAATAAGCTAACACAAACACCCCCTATTGTACCTGATCATCATCAACTAATAACTATAAAAATAAGCTCTTTTTTTTTAATAAATATCCATTCTTCTAGAGGGTGTTTGTTTTTAGCTTATTTAGCAAACTTTTGATCATATGTAACTTTGAAAAAGCTCACAAGCTCACTTTTATGCCTTAGAGATTATCAAGTTGATAACCTCACACGCCCAAAAAAAGGGCTTGCGAGCTTTTCCAATTAACATAAGCTCATATGCCCGCTAAATATACTAACACAAACATCCCTCTAGTGCACCTAATCATCATCAATTAACATAAAAACAAAAATGCAGATACAGTAAACTGTACTTATGAAGAAACGAATGATACCTGAAAACTTTGAGCGAAACTTGAAGGTACTTAACAGCTTGTGACCTTGTTACATATCTAGCCGCATTACCTTCCTTCTTCTTTCCCTATAAAATTCAATTAAAAAAAGATCAAATATACAACCTTTTCATTATAGTACAGTACAAAACATCAAATTAAGAAGGTATACAGATGAACTTATTTTCTAGGCTCAGGTGCTTATTTGAAATCAGAAAAGCCAATAAGCTCAACTGTTATTGGCTTATGAGCTTATCTACATGAGCTAATGAACTTATATAATTAAGCTCAAGTTGATAAGTTCATAAGCCAATAAAAGTTGAGCTTATGAGTTTATCAAACTTGTATCCACTTCAGCTTATAAGCTTAAATAAGCCATAAGCTCATAAACACTAAAAACTGGGCTTATTCTCAGGGGGGTGTTTGTAATAGCTTATTTGATCGACTTACAGCTTATTGCGAGTTTAACAAGCTCATAAGCTCATTTTTTGGGTTATGAGTTGAAAAGAAAAAACAAAGAGAGCTTATGAAACTTGTAATTAGCTCAACCTATGAACTTAAATAAGCTAATTTCATATGAAAATACAATTACCCAAAATCATAAATCATGAACCGTAATTGTCAAAATACAAAATCACTATGCAATTGAATATACTTACTTGATCTTAAAGTCAACAAAAGTCAACCTTGAACTAGTTATAGAATATCTGGTGGAGGTTTGGTCTCATGGCAATTTCAGTCCCTCTACTTCTATTTTTAAGACACATTTAACTTTCAACACTTATACATAGCAATTGAATATACTTACTTGATGGGGATGATCTATCTTAGGGTCAAATATCTTGGTCTTACACCACCTCCTAGCTAAAATTAACGCACACACTACACCTTTCTTAGAATGGGTGTGATTGGTGGAAATAATGTGGTGTGGATTGGTGACGTGGAATGATTTTTGGCCGTTGGATTGTGATCCGTGGGAGTTGGGTTTGGCCAATGGGAGAGTGACATCTGTTACAGGCTTTAACCCAAATGGTAATCCAAACTTGCTTCCAAAGTGTTTGATGATATGCCTCAGTCAATGTAACAATGAGGAAGAGTTAATTACATAATTGGTCCTTAAGGTTTATCGGATTTTGTAGAGAATGTTCTTTTTTTTTTACAGGTCATGTCCTCGTGGTTTTGATTTATTACGGGTTTGGTCTTTTTGTCAATAATTCTCTTAGTTGACCGTTAACTTGAAAGATATTTTTGACTTTCCACATGTTTTGGCAAACCACAAGGACGATTTATGTAACTAACAAAAAAAAAACGGAAAACTGTTAAAAAAAAACTTAAAAAAAACTTTTAAAAAAACATTTAAATTCTTTTTTTTTATTATACTTAAATTTGGGCTTATGTATAATGTGAGGGCCTAAGAAAATTTTTTTTTTTTTTTTAATTATTATACTTAAATTTTGGGCTTATGTACAACATAAGGGCCTCAATTTTTTTTTTATTAACACTTAAAAAAACTTAAAAAAAAAAGTTTATTAAACTTAATTTTTGGCTTAAAAAATTAAGTATAATAAACTTTTTAAAAAATGAAAAATAAAAAAAATTAAGCCCTCACAATGTGAAGGCTTAATTTTTTTTTATTTTTTTTTTGCTAATGTACAACGTGAAGGTTGCAAAAATTTATTAATACTTAAAAAAAAACTTTTTTTAATGCGTATTTTGTACGATTTTTGTATATTTTCATCCATTTTTATACGTTTTCGTATGTTTTTATATGTTTTTATCAGTTTTTATACGCTTCTTATACGTTTTTATACACTTTCGTTTTTATGCTTGTTGGTTCTCTGTCTCTTGCTCCATTTTCTTTTATTCTTCACCGGCACACCAGCACTTGCCGGAGGTCTCGTTGGAACAGTCTCTCTACTCCCGAATTTATCTTGGGGCAGGGGTAGGATCTGTCTACATTTTACCTCCCCCATACCTCGCCCCGGCGGGATTGGGTATGTTATTGGCTTATGAGATGAACTTATTTTCTAGGCTCAGGTGCTTATTTGAAATCAGAAAAGCCAATAAGCTCAACTGTTATTGGCTTATGAGCTTATCCACATGAGCTAATGAACTTATATAATTAAGCTCAATTTGATAAGTTCATAAGCCAATAAAAGTTGAGCTTATGAGTTTATCAAACTTGTATCCACTTCAGCTTATAAGCTTAAATAAGCCATAAGCTTATAAACACTAAGAGCTTATAAAAAATAAACCCAATATCCCCAAAATCATAACTCATGAACCCTAATTGTCAAAATACAAAATCACTAGCAATTGAATATACTTACTTGATGGGGATGATCGATCTTAGGGTCAACAAAAGTCAACCTTGAACTAGTTATAGAATAATCTGGTGGAGGTTTGGTCTCATGGCAATTTCAGTCCCTCTAGTTCTATTTTTAAGACACATTTAACTTTCAACACTTATACATAACTTGCTTGACTCATGTTCAAGACTAACCAAAGTTAAACAAGAGCTTCTATCTACCTATAAGTAAGGGGCTTTTTTTTTACTGTAGCCTTCCCAAAAAAAGACACATCGGATCTTAAGAGCAGCCAAAAAATTACACGTGGCTCTTAGAAACTCCATAAAAAGACACATCATCAATGTAGAGGCTCAATAAAAAAAACACTTCATCAACTAATAGTGTGATACTGTTCGAGATTTGAAATTCTGATCTTCATTACTTGCCATCTTTAAAAACCAACTAACCACTCTTTCATTTCACACACTCCACTCCATCTCTCTCAAACTCAACCTGTCCCTCCCCATTTCCTATTTCCTGACGACATTTATATTTACCTCACTCCATCATCCTCGGTCCTCTGCCCACTTGTCATTTTCCGGTGACGTCCGACGATGGTAACATCATTTTTCTTTTCTTTTTACTCTTTATTTGATTCTTGTCATATATATAACGTTGCATTTACACCATTTTTTGTAGGTTTTGCTTCTTTAGTTTGGATATCATAAGTAGTGGTGGTAATAGCTTGATGTATCTTTCTAGATGAAAAATGAATCAATAATGACAAAAAAACCTTTGTCAACGAGCGGAATAATGACAAAAAAACCTTTGTCAACGAGCGGCATGTGCAATATTTTTACTCGTTTTGTACGTAGTTGTGTTTATATGCATGTGTGGGTTTGCTATGTGCCTGTTTTTTTTTTTTTTTTTTTTTCTGTTTTTGATGATGCACAGAATTGGAGTTGAATACAATAATGGAGAAAGAGAGGATGTGAGAAGATGGGGAAAGAGCTGGTTAGAAGGTTAGTGAAAGCATGAGATGAAAAAGTGTGAAAATTGGTTGGGCTTTAATAACAAGAGGTTTAACGACTAAAACTCATTTAGTATTTGTTGATATAGGTTTTTGGGTCATTTCATTTTTTTGATATATCTGTTTGTGTTGGTCCATTGGTGGTAGCGTGGTTACTTCGTTTTATTTTCTTTAACAATAAACAAAAAGTCTCATCAATTGTTCCTCTTTTTAGCTTCCCATTTTGCAGTTTTTTTTTTTTTTTTTTTTTTTTTTTTTTTTTTTTTTTATCCTTTTTATATTTTTAGGCAAAGTGATTAAAACTTCACTCTCTCCACAAAGAAGTTATGGAAAAGCAAAGGAAACAAAATTGCAGAGTATGGAAATGTACTTGAGAAATGTGATGGGATAAGCAAAGAAAAAACAGTGTGCAAAGTATGAAGATGCTGACATGCTGTACAAAAAGAATGGTGATTTCTTGTCAACATAGAGATCTTTAATATATGTGATGGTGATTAGTCAACATGGAGATCTTTAAAACAGTGTGCAAAGTATAGAAATGTTGACTAGCTGTAGGGTGGCTTTTGGTAGACAATGATAATTTTTCTTAAATATATTTTATTTTTATATTGTATACTGATTTATCTTTTTTAGTATGAAGATATTTTCCGAAGAAATACAAAGGTATGTATTTTCCCCGGGTCGTTTTCCCAACGAGGGATGAATGGAGTTTAACAACTCACGTCGCATGATTCGGGATTCGAATGGGTAAAAAGGATTTTTAGTGATTTCTAAACTACGGGGCAAGGAAAAGTAAAGGGATGCAATTAAAAGTACTAAACCTATGGTGCAAACAAGGAATTAAAACTAAATATGCAATATAGAACTAAAAACGCGAATAACGTGAATTAAAATGCAATATAGAACAAAATTAGATTCTAAAATGCTAATTTTAAACACTCCTAACCCATCCACTTTAAGCCCAAATTTAAGTGATTAAGAAAAATCCTAAAAATGAACTAAAAATACCTAGTTGTAGATCACCAACCAGAGAACTTAAATCTAGAATTTCAGCTAATAAGGATCAAGTATGAGGAAATGAAAATTCAAAAAACAAAAGCCTATTGGGATAAGAGTGATTGATGTAACAGCAGTTAATGTGCAAAAAAGGGAAATCACAGGCTAGAAATAAGCTACTTGGATAAAGCCCTAAGAAACTATCTAAAGGCAAATATGTGAGCTACAATTAAATCTACAAATAGTCATAAGAAACAAGCAATATCTTCAAAGGATCAAGCAAATTAAGAGATGAGAAAATACTTATCTAAGCTGATGTGCAGGGCAGGAAACTACCAGATTACCATCTAAGAGCTACAAACAAACCTAGCTAGAGATTTTTTCTTGAATTTTTTTCCTTTTACAATAAACTAAACCAACTATTGAACTAGTGATTTTTAATTTTTACTATTTTTTTATAACAACTGAAATTTTCTTAAACTCACTTGTGAAAACTAAGAAAAATACTAAAGAGACTATTTGACATAATTGGTAAATCACTTGAAAAAGCAATTTCTGACTAGAAAACTTAAAAACTATGGTTGACACAACATCTCAATAAGTTTGTAACATCACTTGCATCAACTCTCACTAAAGTACTAAATCAGAACTTATGAAAAAAGCATAATCCAAACACCCCCTTAAGCTTCTAAACTAATTTTCAAAACTAGATTTTAAAGGAAAACTGATTAAAACTTTGAATTAACAAGAGCTTGAAATTGAAAATGCAACTTTTATTAATAAAAGGATTTCTTACAGAACTTTAAAGAGAAATACAAACTGAATTAAACAGTAAATAGCTTGATCTTCAGAAGCTTCTTGAACCAAAATCTCCACACTTGATTCACCCTTTGCATCATCCAATCTATCTCAGCCCTTGGATCAACATGTGTGAGGTGTCAGGACCAATAGGAGTGAAAAGGGAAATGTGATTATAAAAGAGAACGTGCATGCATGAGACTTGCTAAAATGAAGGAACACATGATAGTGAAAGCTTGTGTTGTATTGTCTTGTTCTGTATCTCAACCATACATGTGAAATAAATAGATTACAAAGCTTGTCACTATTAATGTGGAGCCTATCTAGACTTTTGGTGTTGAGCCAATCAATCACATCTTCAATCAAGGATACATCCGCCTATCAATTACTAATCACTATTAATGTGGAGCCTATCTAGACTTTTAGTGTTGAGCCAATCAATCACATCTTCAATCATGGATACATCCCACAAATGTACATCTAACACTCCCCCGCAGTTTGAGCGGGAGGACAACGAACACTCAAACTGGAGCGAAACTCCTCAAACAAAGCCGTAGGCAAGCCTTTAGTAAAAATGTCCGCATATTGATAGCGAGAGGGAACATGCAGAACTCGAACATGACCAGTAGCAACCAAATCGCGAACAAAGTGTATATCGATCTCAATATGCTTTGTGCGTTGATGTTGCACAGGATTGGAGAAAAGATAGACATCACTCACATTATCACAATACACAATCGTAGCCGTAGAAAGTGGGGTATAAAGTTCACGTAATAAATTACGTAACCAACATGTCTCTCAAACAGCATTGGCAACACCTTTATACTTAGCTTCAGCACTGGAACGGGAAAGCGTAAGCTGATGCTTAGAGGACCAAGATAAAAGATTGTTGCCAAGAAAGACACAATATCCTGAAGTTGACCGGCGCGTAGTCGGACAACCAGCCCAATCTGCATCTGAGTAAGCAATCAAAGATGATGTTGTAGAGGAACAAAGTTGTAGCCCATGAGTCAATGTGCCCCGAACATATCGTAATATCCGCTTGAGAGCTGATAAGTGAGGCTCCCGAGGATCATGCATAAAAAGGCAAACCTGTTGAACAGCATAAGATATATCCGGTCTAGTGAAAGTAAGATACTGAAGAGCACCTGCAAGACTGCGATACAATGTAGGGTCAGAAACCGGATCACCGTCAGCAGCTAGCTTGGAATCTGTGTCAACTTGAGTGCGACGTGGATTACAAGAAAGCATGCCAGTACGCTCAAGTACTTCAGTAGCATATTTCTGTTGAGATAGGAACAACCCTGAAGAGTTACGAGTCACATAAATGCCCAAAACTAATTTAGTGAGACGAGATCAGTCATAGAGAATTCCTGATGTAGAGAACTAATAACCTGCTGAAGAAAAGCTGTAGAGGATGCAGTCAATACAATATCATCCACATATAAAAGTAAGTAAGATGTATCAGTCCCTTGTCTGTAGATGAATAAAGAAGAGTCACAACGACTATGATGAAAACCAACCCGAGCCGCATAAGTCACAAATCTATGAAACCAAGCCCGGGGAGCCTGTTTAAGCCCATACAAAGAGCGTTGTAAGAGACAAACATGATCAGGATGTTGCAGATCCCGAAAACCAGAAGGCTGCTGCATATAAACAGTCTCCGATAACGAACCATGTAAAAAAGCGTTCTTGACATCTAGCTGATGAATAGGCCAATGTCGAGAAATGGCTAGACTAAGCACCGTACGAATGGTAGCCGGCTTAACCACCAGGCTAAAAGTCTCATCCACATCAATACCTGCAATTTGAGTACTACCATTCGCAACAAGGCGAGCCTTGTAACGATTAAGACTACCATCTGCCTTATATTTGTGCCGAAATAACCACATAGAACGAACAATGTTTGCGTCTGGTGGCCGAGGCACAAGAACCCAAGTATTATTTTTAATTAAGGCATTATATTCATCATGAATATCACTAGACCAATTAGGATCGTTAAACACATGGTTGTAGGACTTAGGAATAGGGGAGATGGTGGACACATTGAAAGTAAAGCGTTGTGTAGGACGATTGGTACCGACACGAAAGCAAGTGACCATGGGGTGAGTTGAGACGGGATTGGGGTTCGGAAGAGGTCGGGTAATGGCAGTTGATGTGATGAGTGTGCAAATACTCATCATTTTCATACCTTTTAAACTGCAAAAACATCTGAAAACACTCAGAAATGCATCAAAATGATGAAAATATCACAAACAAGTGTTTTATGTGTTTTAAATGCAAAAACATCAAAATCTGGTGAAAAACGTATCAAGTTTGCATTATTGGCAGTTTTAGTCCCCCAAGTTTGAAAAATTGTCAAAAATAGTCCCTGGTCATTCCAAAACATGTAAAATATCACAAAAGGTCCTTAGGGATTCATAAGTTGTCAAAATTAGCCCTTGAAATATAAAATTGCAAAACTACAACTTAGGTCCCTCAAGTTTTGAAAATCACAAAAATAGTCCTTGGATTTATAAAAAATGGAATTTTATGCATAATGGTCCTTGTACTATTCACATATGGCAGGAATGGTCCTTGTGTTAACTTTGGGAAATGGACAGTTTCAAACCTTCAAGATTGGTGGAATTACACAAATGGTCCTTGTGATGTTAAGCTTAAACAAACGGACCCTATTATTAACCAAATCCAATCCAAATCCTTTAACCCGGCTGGCCCAATCCCATGCCCACTCCCAACCAAACCCAGTCCACCCCGTTTAAATATAAAAAACCCG
The DNA here is from genome assembly GCA_019973895.1 of Chrysanthemum seticuspe. Taxonomy (NCBI): domain Eukaryota; kingdom Viridiplantae; phylum Streptophyta; class Magnoliopsida; order Asterales; family Asteraceae; genus Chrysanthemum; species Chrysanthemum seticuspe. The sequence continues at coordinate 337,125,439 of BPTQ01000009.1, forward strand.
CCTACACTGTACACTCGTCTCTCCCACCCCTGTAATCCCAAAACCAGTGTGGTTTTTCACCACTTTTCAACCCTCCACCTCACTGCCTAATATCTCCAGCTCATCCCCCCTCCTCTCATTAGCCTACCTTGCATTTAATGCATCCCCACCATTACACTTTCACTGTAGCACTCACATAAACCTGTTTATGCTTTCCAAATCACCCTAAACCCATACCTACTTCCCAACTTGTCCCCTACACCTCCACAATAATCCAAACTTCCTTAATTGATTTAAAACTGTCTCAAGCAACCGTTTATACTTTTGGCGCCAAAAGTAAATTTGATGGCTAGGATACGTTTGACTGAATCAAAGGCCAAGATTGTTGATGGGATTTGATCAGAAGCATGTGGGAGTCTCAAAAAGTCTATAAAGAAAGAGAAAGAAGCAGTGTAGAAGCAGTGAGAGTAATTTTAATTTAAGTTTATGTCGTTTTTATAAAATTTAAATTTCCAGTTCATGTTAAAGCTTCCAAGTACTTTGTAATCTCAGTTCAGTGTAATAAAAACATATTTGCATTTTCAATTTCAGTTAAGGAATTCGAATTAAGTTTATGCCATTTTCACTTTAAAAATTCTCAATTTGGTCAAATGATGTTTGTGGTTGTTGCTTTAGGCTTATAAGCTTATATAAGCTCATTATATAAGTTTAGAAGCTATTATAACCTTAATAATTCAGTTTAGTGTAAAAACTCAAAAATTCTCAAAAATTCCAAGAAATCAGTGAAAAAATAAAAAGCCTATGAGAAATGATCAAAGCTATGGTGCAGTGTTGATTTTGGAAAGCTTGTTGGTTTAGAGGCTTAGTGGTAAGCCTATAGGAATGTTCTTGGTTCTTTGTTCATGACCCTTGGCTGGAAAGAAGTTGTAAGCTTTTTATAAGCATTTTAGCTTTTACTGTTTCATTTACTTATAAGCTTAAATTTGTGTTGGATCATGTTTCTTAGGTGTAGTTAAGTAAAAGTGAGCATTAAAACAGTAGCTTTGTTTTTTAAAATTGTTAATTGTTAAGTTTCTTAGTTTAACAGTTATATAAGCAAAATTGTCATTTCTCAAATTTATGTTGTTCTTGTTCTTATTTAATGCTTATTCAGTCTTATGTTATGATAATAAAAGGTTTTTAATCATTTTCATGCTCTGAATCTGTGTTATCCTTTGAAAAGCTTCATAATCAGTCATATTAAAGGGTGCTTGGATATGCATGTTAATCTGTGATAGAAGTCATTTGAGTTGATATTTGTTGTTGTTCTGTGTAACTTTAGTTCCTAATACCTCAATCAAGTCATAAAAATCAGTCCTTGTTCCTTAAAAAGTCAAAATCATCTTGATTTTATCCTAATTCATAACTGTTAGGAAATTTAGAAGATATAATCATACATATTAGCTTAAAAGTTGTTTATCTAGCTTAATATAGTCTCAATATAGTTTAATATAACATATACAATCATTAAAATCAATCACAAGTTCATATAAGTCAAACTTTCATTTTCTCAAAAAGTCAAAGAAGTGCTCTGTGCACAGTTGTGGTACCCCATTTCACAAGCTCTTAGAGAGCTTATTAATGGCCTGTGTTTTAGTTATTTGAGAAGTTCACCCAGCTGTCTCAAGGTTCCAAGTTTCATTTTTCCATTTTCAGCTTATTTGATAAGCCTGCAAGTGCTACTTATTTATGTCCAAAACTCAGCATTCACTGAGTCTTGACTCAGTGGTTTTTTCAAATTCTTCATAAGCTTCTCACAAGCTTATTAGTGTAAGCCAAATTTAGTAATTTAGCTTTTTGAATAGCTTAACTGGTCATCTAGCTTATCCAAGCATTTGTTTTCAATTTATAGCTTATCTCAGTGCTTAATTTTTAGCTCATAGGTGCCTAGCAAATTACACAGTGTCCTGTGCAAACAGGTATACTTGTGCTTATTTGAGCTTATTCAGAGCTTATTTGTCAATCCTTAAGCTTAATCAGTTTTCATATTAGCTTATTACCATTATTTAGCTTATTTCCGTTTTACATTTTGCTTTTTGAGTAGCTTATAAGCCAAATAGCTTAAACTTGTGCTTATTCTATATTTTTGCTTACTGTTGAGATCTTTAGCTTATTTCAGAGCTTATTAGTACTTTTCATTAAAAGTTGTAGTTAAAGAAAGTGCTTATTTTCTTGTGTTTAATAAGTTGCAAAAAGAAAATCAAAAAAATAAAATGTTTTTGCAAAAAGGTGGGAGGCAGGCTCGAACCTGAGACCTCCACCTTAGGAGAGTGATAGTGGTGTACCTGTGTGCCATTGCGCCCTTGGGTCTTTCTTGGTTATAGTTTGCATAATTAAATACATAACCATCTTTGTCTCATATAGCTTATTCGTACTTAATTGCTTATTTACAGCTTATTTAGACTAGCTTTTTCAGTTTTTGTATTTTTTATAAAATTGTATTAGTATTAAGTATTTTATAAAAAAGTTTCAGATTTTTCCAAATAGTTTTAGTATTTTTAAACATTTAATTAGTGTAAAATTTTATTTAATTCATAATAAAAAATATAAAAGTCAAAAAAATATAAATCTTTTTTCTAAAATTTTCTTTTGTCATATAGTACGTAAAAAAATTGTTTTTACACTTGTAGGACTTTTATTTCATAAAATTTACGTTTTTGCTTGCGCACTCGCGTAATCTTTATAAATAACGTACGTTTTCATTTTAAATCTAGTTTTTAGATAGTTTGAGTTTACGTTTTAGTTAAAATAGTTTATTTAAGATATTTTGTTTTATAAAATCACAAAAACATCATTGTAAAAATAGTGATAGCGTTTATTTAATATATTTTAACTTTTTAATTTCTTTTAATTTGCATTTAAGTCGCTGTAATTTGTAGATCTTTTCTTTAGGTAATTTTCCATCAATATCCTTACTGATCACTATCCTTAGTGATCATTCTATCATCTGATCAAGTGTTTATACACCAATTCATCCTCCGTGGGACTTAACGACCCAAGAATCCACTATATTCCTCTGATCTTAATTGCATTAGTGTTTGAGCTGTTTTAAGTTTGTTACGGTTGACCATTCATAAGTGGTTAGCTTGTGTAACAAAACTTGACTGTTTAGCACCAATCAAATTTTGGCGCCGCTGCCGGGGAGGCTGTAAGCTTGTTCTAAGCATTTTCAGACCCGTACTTGCACATATACCACACTTTGTAAAAAGTTTTCTGTAAAGTTAATATAAATCAAAAAGTTCATTAACACTTTTCCTAAAGTGTTAAAAACACCAAAAAAATATAAAACAACAAAACAATCGTAGCGTTTTCCATCTTGTATTGTCTTTAAGGTGATTCTTAAAACAGTACGATTTGGTTAAACGAGACGATACCAAAAATATTGTCCAAAAGTTTTTAAACCCATCTGCACAAATCATTACCTACGTCTTTTCAGTGGTACTTAATATATACATAAAAATCAACCACCGCAAATCAAGGCAGTACACCTACTAACTGGGGGTGTGACCATAATAAGTTCCCGAACATCAGATTTAAAACTTGCCTTTGTGTCCTTGTGATTTGGTGTACCTTTTTCAAAGAAGCCATTTCATTTGTGATTATTGGTTAAGTTCACTTGTCGTTTTGCCTCGCATTTGTTTTGAAAAATTGATTTTTATACTTAGTGCATGCGCACTCGTTCTTCTAGTTCTACAAGTCCACTTTCAGAACTTGGGAAGATTCCTCGTAGACGTAGAGGACGTTCAGCTCCTTCAGCCGTGACTGAGGAACGTCTACCACCACCACCACCTGTCGAAATGGCAGAAGACAAACCCATGAATGAGCTTCTCCAAGCACCCATCGAGGGTTACGGAGATGCCATTGTTGTTCCAGCCATTGTGGCTGATACTTTTGAGCTCAAAACCGGGTTACTTAATCTGATAACCCAAAGCCAATTCTATGGTTTTGAGCGGGATGATCCTCATGCACACATTCGATGGTTTAACAAGATAGCATCTACCATCAAGTACAAGAATGTCCCACATGAAGCTATCAAGCTTCTTCTGTTCCCATTTTCTCTAGAGGGACAAGCCCGGAATTGGCTTGAGAAACAACCCCCTCGTTCCATTGAGGCATGGGAAGATCTAGTTACCAAATTCGTTAACGCATTCTATCCTCCATCCCGAACTACAAGTCTTAAGAATGAGATAATGAAATTTTCTCAGAGATTTGATGAATCATTCGGGGAGGCATGGGATCGTTACAAAGAATTGCTCCGCAAGTGTCCACATCATGGTTTTACCGAGTTAATGCAAATGGATACTTTCTATAATGGTCTGAGACAAGCTGACCAAGACTATCTGAATGCCTCCGCGGGAGGTAATTTCCTTAGCAAAACCACAAAAGAAGCCTTACAAATCATTGAAAACAAGTCCCAGGTCCGTTCTTTTCGCACGAAGGCATATCAGACTCAGTCTAATGCTGGACCTTCTACTTCATCTCCAGTGAGTACATCTAGCACCGATGCTAAGATTGATAAACTCACAGATATTGTTCAGGCTTTGGTTCTTGCTAACCAAAAGAAAGTCACTTTCACTCAAACACCATCACATGGTGAAATGAAGAAAGTTGAAGTTTGTGTTACTTGTGGTAGTCCTCATGCATACTACAACTGTACTGCCACCGATGGTAGTCCATTTGAAGCAAATGCTATAGCCGGTACTTCAAATCAGGGAGGTAATCAATACCGTCCTCAAAATGAACCAAGCTACCGTGCTAACACTTATCAGGCACCACCAGGTTTTAACCAGAATCCTAACCGGAATCAGAATCAACCTAGAATGAACCAAGGTTATCAAAACCAAGGTAATTTCTATCCTGGACCCAATCAAGGTTTCCAACAACAAGGAAACCTTCATCAAAACAATTTCAATCGAGGGAATCAATTTCAGGGGAATGTGAATCCTAATCAAGGGAATTTTCAACAACAAGGTCATAATCAAAACATCCGACCTCAGAATTTCCCTCCACATCCTCCAGTACCATCATCTGATGAGTTATTGAAGCAGTTCATGAAATCCCAAGATGAAATGAACAGGTTGTTGGTCAGTCAGATTGCTGATCTCAAGAAGTCTTTAAATGATCAACCCTCGGGCTCAGGAAAACTTCCGAGCAACACGATCGCTAACCCGAGGGGCGATGCAAAGGCGATCACAACCAGAAGTGGTGTTTCATATGATGGACCCGCTATTCCTACTACCTCTTCTTCTTCTCTCCCGAAGGTAGTGGAAAGTGAACCTAGGACACACAATGGACCGTCGACTCCAATGCCTCCTCCACTAGGAGAAATGAGTCAAGTTACCAAGGCGACAAAGAACAAGGAGCTTCCTGTTAATAACGGAGGAACCAATGATGTCCAGCCTCAAGTTGTCCAGAAACCCAAGTCTAATCCAGGAGTTGTTTTTGAACCACCTGTAGCTCCCGTTGAAAATACCAAATCTAAATCTTCTATTCCTTACCCATCACGTTTGAATGAGCAAAAGCTCCGTGAAAAAGCTAGTCATCAAATGGACAAATTTTTTCAAATTTTCCAAGAACTACATTTTGACATAAGCTTTGCGGATGCTATCATGCTGATGCCCAAGTTTGCATCAACTCTCAAACACATGTTAAGCAACAAGGAAAAGCTGTTTGAAATGGCTAAAACTCCTCTTAACGAGAACTGCTCTGCAGTTATCCTGAAGAAGCTTCCAGAAAAGCTTGGAGATCCTGGAAAATTTCTCTTACCTTGTGTATTTCCAGGAATGGTTGAATGCTTTGCCCTAGCAGATCTTGGTGCAAGCATCAATCTTATGCCTTATTCAGTATGGAAGAAACTTTCTCTTCCGGAACTTACTCCTACATGCATGACTCTCGAGCTTGCAGATCGTACAATATCTCGTCCTCTTGGCATTGCTGAGGACGTATTTGTGAAAGTAGGAAAGTTCCATTTTCCAGCTGACTTTGTGGTTGTTGATTTTGATGCCGATCATCGGGTTCCTCTCATTGTTGGTCGAGGATTCCTGAGAATGGGCCGTGCTCTCATTGATGTATTTGAGCAGGAAATCACATTGCGTGTTGGTAATGAAGCTGTCACTTTTAACCTTGATCAAACTTCGAGGTACTCAGCAAATTATGATTCTGAGTCGGTTAACCGAATAGATATCATCGATGTTGCTTCTGAAGAGTACTCTCAAGAAGTTCTTGGTTATGATCATAATTCTTCGAGTGATAATCTCACTCATTCATCTCAACCTATCATCGCCAATTCTACTCCTTCTCTTACCCCATTTGAGGAAAGTGACTTCATCTTAGAAGAGATTGAAGCCTACTTGTCTAGTGATTCTGTTCCATGGGAAATTGATCACGCTCCCATCGACATTGAGGGGGACATACTTCTCATTGAGAAGTTGCTTAATGATGATCCATCATCATCATCACTCCCTCCCGTCGAACTTCATAACAAGGAAGTCAAATCAGTTGAGAAAACTGAAGAATTTCCTGAAGTCGAACTTAAGGACTTACCACCTCATCTCGAGTATGCATTTCTTGAAGGTGATGATAAATTACCTGTCATTATTGCTAGAGATTTGAGTAAAGATGAAAAAGCTGCTCTCATAAAAATCTTGAAGTCACACAAGCAAGCAATTGCTTGGAAACTCTCCGACATTAAGGGTATCAACCCTGAATTTTGTACTCACAAAATCTTGATGGAGGATGACTTTAAACCAGCAGTTCAACATCAGAGAAGAGTAAATCCAAAAATCCATGATGTTATCAAACAGGAGGTTATCAAACTTCTTGATGCAGGATTGATTTACCCGATCTCAGATAGTCCTTGGGTTAGCCCAATTCATTGTGTTCCTAAAAAGGGTGGCATAACTGTTGTCACAAATGAAGATAACGAGTTAATTCCAACTCGTCTGGTTACGGGATGGCGTGTGTGCATTGACTATCGTAAGTTGAATGACGCTACCCGAAAAGACCATTTTCCTCTGCCCTTTATGGACCAAATGCTTGAGAGATTAGCAGGGAATGAATACTATTGTTTCCTTGATGGTTTCTCGGGGTACTTTCAGATCCCCATTGATCCAAAGGATCAAGATAAAACCACATTCACCTGCCCATACGGAACTTTTGCTTACAAACGTATGCCTTTCGGCTTATGTAATGCTCCTGGCACGTTCCAACGATGTATGATGGCCATTTTCCACGACATGATCGGGGAAACAATGGAGGTGTTTATGGATGACTTCTCGGTCATTGGGGATTCGTTTCAAACATGTCTCTCCCATCTAGATAAAATGCTCAAACGGTGTGAAGACACCAATCTTTGTCTAAACTGGGAGAAAAGCCACTTTATGGTCAAAGAAGGCATAGTCCTTGGCCATAAGATTTCAAAGAATGGGATTGAGGTTGATAGAGCAAAAGTTGATGTTATTGCTAAGCTGCCTCATCCTACTACCGTCAAAGGTATTAGGAGTTTTTTAGGTCATGCCGGTTTCTATCGTAGATTCATTCAAGATTTTTCCAAAATCGCCCGGCCAATGACCCATCTTCTTGAAAAGGATGCTCCTTTTATCTTCTCACCCGAGTGCATCATAGCTTTTGAAACATTGAAGAAAAAGCTTACTGAGGCACCCATTCTCGTTGCTCCCGACTGGGACTTGCCTTTTGAGCTCATGTGCGATGCAAGTGATTTTGCTATCGGTGCAGTCTTAGGGCAACGTAGAAACAAGCACTTTCAGCCTATTCACTACGCAAGTAAGACTATGACTGAAGCTCAAACTCATTACACTACCACAGAAAAAGAGCTATTAGCCGTGGTGTATGCATTTGAAAAGTTTCGGCCGTACTTAATCTTGACCAAATGTGTAGTGTATACGGATCACTCGGCTCTCAAATATCTCTTTGCAAAACAAAATGCAAAGCCGAGATTGCTCCGTTGGGTTCTCCTCCTCCAGGAATTTGATATCATCATACGTGATAAAAAAGGAGCTGAGAACCTGGCTGCTGATCATCTGTCCAGATTAGAAAACCCTCACCAAGATGTTTTCGAGAAAAAGGAAATAAATGAAACATTTCCTCTCGAGACACTCAACGCGGTTTCTTTTCGTGGAAACTCTTCTACCCCATGGTTTGCTGACTTCGCAAATTACCATGCGGGTAACTTCATTGTGAAAGGGATGTCAACCCAACAGAAAAACAAATTCTTCAAAGATGTTAAACATTATTTCTGGGACGACCCCTTCTTATTCAAGGTCTGTGCGGATCAAGTCATCCGACGGTGTGTTTATGGACAAGAAGCTCTTGACATTCTCAAAGCTTGCCATGCTGGACCCACCGGGGGCCATCATAGTCCAAACTACACTGCCAAAAAGGTGTTTGATTCCGGGTTTTATTGGCCCACAATTTATAAGGATGCCCACGATTTTGTCAAAACCTGTGACGCTTGTCAGCGTCATGGAAATATATCTCAAAGAAATGAAATGCCACAAAATGCCATTCAAGTTTGTGAGATATTTGACATATGGGGTATTGACTTTATGGGGCCATTTCCATCTTCTAGAGGTAACAAATACATACTCGTAGCTGTTGACTATTTGTCAAAATGGGTTGAAGCGAAAGCTTTACCTACAAATGATGCCCGAGTAGTTGTGAAATTTTTGAAATCTCTTTTCGCCAGGTTTGGAACTCCGAGAGCTATAATCAGTGTGATCGTGGTACACATTTCTGTAATGACCAATTTGATCGTGTCATGCAAAAGTATGGTGTTACCCACCGTCTATCTACTGCATACCACCCACAAACAAGTGGGCAGGTGGAAGTTTCAAATCGTGGTATTAAAAGAATCCTTGAAAGGACAGTAGGCGAAAATCGTGCATCCTGGTCGGATAAGCTGGATGACGCACTCTGGGCCTTCCGTACAGCTTACAAAACACCAATTGGGTGTACTCCATACAAGCTAGTGTACGGAAAGGCATGTCATCTTCCGATTGAACTAGAGCACAAGGCTTACTGGGCCTTAAAACATGCAAACTTCGATATACAGACAGCCGGTGATCACAGAAAAGTTCAAATGAATGAACTAAATGAACTCCGTGATCAAGCTTATGAGAATTCTTTGATCTACAAACAAAAGACAAAGAAGATTCATGACTCTAAAATCAAGAACCGCGTTTTCAACGTTGGTGATCGAGTCCTTCTTTTTAATTCTAGATTGAAGATTTTCTCGGGAAAGCTTAAGTCCCGTTGGTCTGGTCCATTTACTATCACTAAGGTTTATCCTTATGGCACCATTGAGTTATCTCAGCCTGATGGTCCAAATTTTAAAGTGAATGGTCATTGATTAAAGCACTACTTTGGAGAGGACATTCCACCCGTGATTGTCCCGGATCTACAAACATTCCCCATGAACCAATGAATGCGGGGATCGAGTCAAGCTAGTGACTAGGGAATCAAAAATAGTAGCACACACAATATGGGTTTTCATCCATATTTCTGTCTTCTTAACCCCTTTCTACCACCCTAGTGTGGGGGAGTTTCCCCACAATGTTGTATATATTAATCTTCCAAAAAAAAAAAAAAAAAAAAAAAAAAAAAAAAAAAAAGTGTATATATCAAAAACAAAATAATGGCCGTAGTATTTCCCTTTTGCGTTCCATGTTTCGGCATAACAGCCGGTACTTTGAATATTGAGGGCAATATTCATTTCTAAGTGTGGGGGGGAATTCTCACGAATTTTATCATGTAATTATTCCACCCAATTCCCACGTTTTTGGCCAAAAATTTTTTTTTTGGAGTAAGTGTTTTTCACTTACTCAGCAAATGGTAATCAGTCCGCCATGTCTAACCCACATAAGGATTGGCTAATCCAGGAGCAAACGGCTCTTGGTAAAAATATCTCAAATCCGTTTATGGCTTGCAATTTGCCCAAAATTGTATGGTGTTCAACTCACCATATCTTTAAACTAGTGAAAAGTTGGCTAGCCCACAAGGTTATGGCTTGTGGTAAAGGCAGTTGGAAATCCATAATTGGTAATCGACTCACCAAAGATAATATTGATAATTTATCTAAGAGTTGGCTAGTCCAGAAGCAAACGGCTTCTGGTAAAGACAAATCAAAACCGTTGAAAGCTGGTGATTTGCTCAAAATCATTTGGTTATCATTGTACCAAGGTTCTTACTTGAACTTAAACAATTGGCTACTCCAGAAGTAATGGCTTTTGGTAAAGAGATGAAATCCATTAATTTTTCTCAAATCATTGCTAGGGACTAGCAATAGCTTAGTATGGGGGATTGATGAGTGTGCAAATACTCATCATTTTCATACCTTTTAAACTGCAAAAACATCTGAAAACACTCAGAAATGCATCAAAATGATGAAAATATCACAAACAAGTGTTTTATGTGTTTTAAATGCAAAAACATCAAAATCTGGTGAAAAACGTATCAAGTTTGCATTATTGGCAGTTTTAGTCCCCCAAGTTTGAAAAATTGTCAAAAATAGTCCCTGGTCATTCCAAAACTTGTAAAATATCACAAAAGGTCCTTAGGGATTCATAAGTTGTCAAAATTAGCCCTTGAAATATAAAATTGCAAAACTGCAACTTAGGTCCCTCAAGTTTTGAAAATCACAAAAATAGTCCTTGGATTTATAAAAATGGAATTTTATGCATAATGGTCCTTGTACTATTCAAATATGGCAGGAATGGTCCTTGTGTTAACTTTGGGAAATGGACAGTTTCAAACCTTCAAGATTGGTGGAATTACACAAATGGTCCTTGTGATGTTAAGCTTAAACAAACGGACCCTATTATTAACCAAATCCAATCCAAATCCTTTAACCCGGCTGGCCCAATCCCAAGCCCACTCCCAACCAAACCCAGTCCACCCCGTTTAAATATAAAAAACCCGCCTACACTGTACACTCGTCTCTCCCACCCCTGTAATCCCAAAACCAGTGTGGTTTTTCACCACTTTTCAACCCTCCACCTCACTGCCTAATATCTCCAGCTCATCCCCCCTCCTCTCATTAGCCTACCTTGCATTTAATGCATCCCCACCATTACACTTTCACTGTAGCACTCACATAAACCTGTTTATGCTTTCCAAATCACCCTAAACCCATACCTACTTCCCAACTTGTCCCCTACACCTCCACAATAATCCAAACTTCCTTAATTGATTTAAAACTGTCTCAAGCAACCGTTTATACTTTTGGCGCCAAAAGTAAATTTGATGGCTAGGATACGTTTGACTGAATCAAAGGCCAAGATTGTTGATGGGATTTGATCAGAAGCATGTGGGAGTCTCAAAAAGTCTATAAAGAAAGAGAAAGAAGCAGTGTAGAAGCAGTGAGAGTAATTTTAATTTAAGTTTATGTCGTTTTTATAAAATTTAAATTTCCAGTTCATGTTAAAGCTTCCAAGTACTTTGTAATCTCAGTTCAGTGTAATAAAAACATATTTGCATTTTCAATTTCAGTTAAGGAATTCGAATTAAGTTTATGCCATTTTCACTTTAAAAATTCTCAATTTGGTCAAATGATGTTTGTGGTTGTTGCTTTAGGCTTATAAGCTTATATAAGCTCATTATATAAGTTTAGAAGCTATTATAACCTTAATAATTCAGTTTAGTGTAAAAACTCAAAAATTCTCAAAAATTCCAAGAAATCAGTGAAAAAATAAAAAGCCTATGAGAAATGATCAAAGCTATGGTGCAGTGTTGATTTTGGAAAGCTTGTTGGTTTAGAGGCTTAGTGGTAAGCCTATAGGAATGTTCTTGGTTCTTTGTTCATGACCCTTGGCTGGAAAGAAGTTGTAAGCTTTTTATAAGCATTTTAGCTTTTACTGTTTCATTTACTTATAAGCTTAAATTTGTGTTGGATCATGTTTCTTAGGTGTAGTTAAGTAAAAGTGAGCATTAAAACAGTAGCTTTGTTTTTTAAAATTGTTAATTGTTAAGTTTCTTAGTTTAACAGTTATATAAGCAAAATTGTCATTTCTCAAATTTATGTTGTTCTTGTTCTTATTTAATGCTTATTCAGTCTTATGTTATGATAATAAAAGGTTTTTAATCATTTTCATGCTCTGAATCTGTGTTATCCTTTGAAAAGCTTCATAATCAGTCATATTAAAGGGTGTTTGGATATGCATGTTAATCTGTGATAGAAGTCATTTGAGTTGATATTTGTTGTTGTTCTGTGTAACTTTAGTTCCTAATACCTCAATCAAGTCATAAAAATCAGTCCTTGTTCCTTAAAAAGTCAAAATCATCTTGATTTTATCCTAATTCATAACTGTTAGGAAATTTAGAAGATATAATCATACATATTAGCTTAAAAGTTGTTTATCTAGCTTAATATAGTCTCAATATAGTTTAATATAACATATACAATCATTAAAATCAATCACAAGTTCATATAAGTCAAACTTTCATTTTCTCAAAAAGTCAAAGAAGTGCTCTGTGCACAGTTGTGGTACCCCATTTCACAAGCTCTTAGAGAGCTTATTAATGGCATGTGTTTTAGTTATTTGAGAAGTTCGTTCCAAGTTTCATTTTTCCATTTTCAGCTTATTTGATAAGCCTGCAAGTGCTACTTATTTATGTCCAAAACTCAGCATTCACTGAGTCTTGACTCAGTGGTTTTTTCAAATTCTTCATAAGCTTCTCACAAGCTTATTAGTGTAAGCCAAATTTAGTAATTTAGCTTTTTGAATAGCTTAACTGGTCATCTAGCTTATCCAAGCATTTGTTTTCAATTTATAGCTTATCTCAGTGCTTAATTTTTAGCTCATAGGTGCCTAGCAAATTACACAGTGTCCTGTGCAAACAGGTATACTTGTGCTTATTTGAGCTTATTCAGAGCTTATTTGTCAATCCTTAAGCTTAATCAGTTTTCATATTAGCTTATTACCATTATTTAGCTTATTTCCATTTTACATTTTGCTTTTTGAGTAGCTTATAAGCCAAATAGCTTAAACTTGTGCTTATTCTATATTTTTGCTTACTGTTGAGATCTTTAGCTTATTTCAGAGCTTATTAGTACTTTTCATTAAAAGTTGTAGTTAAAGAAAGTGCTTATTTTCTTGTGTTTAATAAGTTGCAAAAAGAAAATCAAAAAAATAAAATGTTTTTGCAAAAAGGTGGGAGGCAGGCTCGAACCTGAGACCTCCACCTTAGGAGAGTGATAGTGGTGTACCTGTATGCCATTGCGCCCTTGGGTCTTTCTTGGTTATAGTTTGCATAATTAAATACATAACCATCTTTGTCTCATATAGCTTATTCGTACTTAATTGCTTATTTACAGCTTATTTAGACTAGCTTTTTCAGTTTTTGTATTTTTTATAAAATTGTATTAGTATTAAGTATTTTATAAAAAGTTTCAGATTTTTCCAAATAGTTTTAGTATTTTTAAACATTTAATTAGTGTAAAATTTTATTTAATTCATAATAAAAAATATAAAAGTCAAAAAAATATAAATCTTTTTTCTAAAATTTTCTTTTGTCATATAGTACGTAAAAAAATTGTTTTTACACTTGTAGGACTTTTATTTCATAAAATTTACGTTTTTGCTTGCGCACTCGCGTAATCTTTATAAATAACGTACGTTTTCATTTTAAATCTAGTTTTTAGATAGTTTGAGTTTACGTTTTAGTTAAAATAGTTTATTTAAGATATTTTGTTTTATAAAATCACAAAAACATCATTGTAAAAATAGTGATAGCGTTTATTTAATCTATTTTAACTTTTTAATTTCTTTTAATTTGCATTTAAGTCGCTGTAATTTGTAGATCTTTTCTTTAGGTAATTTTCCATCAATATCCTTACTGATCACTATCCTTAGTGATCATTCTATCATCTGATCAAGTTTTTATACACCAATTCATCCTCCGTGAGACTTAACAACCCAGGAATCCACTATATTCCTCTGATCTTAATTGCATTAGTGTTTGAGCTGTTTTAAGTTTGTTACGGTTGACCATTCACAAGTGGTTAGCTTGTGTAACAAAACTTGACTGTTTAGCACCAATCGTGATGCATTGATAGTGGGTTGTGTTCCGTTATTTGCATTAGGCTGCGGTGGTAAGGGTGGGTCGTGGTTAGGAAGTGGGGAGGGTGTAGATGATGGGTTGTGTATGATAGGTGTTCGACTGGGACTATTGATTGGTGAAGGTGGGTTGGTTGGAACAGTTGATGAAACCACTGGAGGTGTATATGAGATAGTTGGTGTGGTGAGAATATGTTGTTGTATGATGTTAGGGGATGTGTCTAGAAAGGTGTAGGATGGCGGAGTATTTGGAGTCATAGACCCGTAGGGGAAGACTGTTTCATCAAAAGTCACATGACGAGAAAGTATAATTTTATTGGAGTTCAAATCAAGGCACCGATATCCTCGATGATTGGTCGGATATCCAAGAAAAATGGATGGAGTGGCCCGTGGTTCAAGTTTGTGGTTGGTGTGAAGATGTGGGTAGCAGAGATAACCAAAAATACATAGATCCGCATAATTAGGTGTTGTTTTAAATAGGCGGGTGTGAGGAATCTCATTATGAATGGTTGTGGATGGTAAAATGTTTAAGAGATGGGCGGCCATGTGGAGAGCTTCAACCCAGAAAGTTGGCGGTAGGTGTGCTTGAAACAAGAGAGTTCGGATAAGGTTGTCGATGGTACAGATCATTCGCTCAGATTTGCCATTTTGTTGTGATGTTTTAGGGCAAGAGAAACGAACGGTTATACCATTAGTGGCAAATAATTGGTGTAAGGCATTATTGTCAAACTCACCCCATGATCACATTGCAAAGATTTAATGTCACAGTTAAAATGATTCTTAACATAAGCACGGAAATGAATAAATTTAGATAACGCATCAGATTTATTTCTTAAAGGATACACCCACAATTAGTGCAAAAAATGATCAAGGAACAAAACATAGTACTTAATACCCGAAAGACTCGGAAGTGGAGAAGTCCATAAGTCTGAATGAACAATATCAAAAGGAGACCTAACAGTTGTCTTAGAAAGCGAAAAAGGAAGTCTCACGTGCTTGCCAAGCTGACAAGCATGACAAAGTACGGGAGACTTAGTGTTAGTACATGAAATGAAATTATGAGAGACTAAAGAATGTAACACGTCACTTCCAGGATGACCAAGTCGTTGGTGCCACGTTTGCTGACGGGAATGTGACGGGATAAAGATTACCCGTGCTATCACAGCGGAGTAGAATTTGACGGGTCCAATAATCCTTCACAGAAAAACCAAACTCGTCAAACTCAATAGTGCATTTATTTTCGCGAACAAATTGTCGGACCGAAATTAAATTCTTTACGATGTTAGGTGTAATAAGTACATTATTTAAGTGAAGGGTTCGGTGAGGTGTGATCAAAGTGTTATGGCCCAAGTTGGCAACGGGAATCGATTTCCCGTCACCAACTTGAACAGATGGATAAATACAAGAATTAAAAATAGTACTAAGGTTAGTAGCAGAGGAGTTAAGATGAGAGGACGCACCAGTATCCATGTTCCAATTCGGATCCGACTGATCCTGACGTTCCATGGTGCTAAAAGTTTGAGGTACAAGCGTAGCTTGACCAAGAGGTGTGGGTGAGGTAACCGAGCCTTGAACTGCAGCAGCGTACAAGGCCTGTTGTTGAGGAGTGAGGGTCACCTGTTGGGCTTGTGGTACTAATCCAGGTGGTAACGCGGGCCTGGAGCCCAACAAAGAAGTAGCTTGAACATGCGTGTGACCCAAAGGAGTATTCAAACCATATTGGGCTAGTAGTTGGTTTTGGGCCTGAAGTAAAGCCAACAACTACTGTTGACCCATTAAGTGGAGTCCACCAGCACCTAAACCAATAGCAACATTATGTGGTGAAAAGTTTGACCGTGAAGTTACCAATATAATTAGAATTAGTTACACGATTAGAGTCGTGTATGTATATACAATTCGCACCCCATCGACAAAAACCGCGACCATAGTTTCGACATACCTCGGTCTTGTTGGTGTTACGAGGGTCACGATCCCTTTTGCTTCTAGTTTCTTGTCCACGATTTTGTGAGATGGATAACAAAGCTTGTGGTGCACTTGACATGGTGTTTGTGGACATAGTGGGCTGCTTAGACCGAAGGCGCATCTCTTCAGTTGTAACCATGGACCGCATGGTAGTAAGAGTAGGAAAAGGATCCTTGTGAGCGATGATTTGGGCAAGGCTGCCAAATTTTTCGCTTAAACCATTTATGGCATAGGTAACCACATCGTCTTCACTGATGTCCGAAGCGAGATCATTGAGCAAGGTGATGATGGAGTCGATTTTGGAGAAGTATTCTTCAGCACTTTGTTCTCCCATTTGTAGCATACGTAATTCGCCTTTTAAAGCGACCGTTCATGTGCGTTTGTTGTCTTGAAAGAGGGTCTCGACTTGTTGCCATGCGTCAAGAGCCGTTTTAGGGTTGAGTTTGATGATCCTTCGTTGAAGGGAAGGGGACAATGTAAGAATGATCCACAACTTGACAATGCAGTCAGCCGTGAGCCACTCTTTTGTTGGTGGTGTTGTTGTAGAAGCAACTTCCTTTGATCTTTCGATGTGCTTTAGGACTCCGAAGTTGCTACAGTGGATTTTGAAAAAGTAGCACCATGATGAGTAGTTTAATTCAGCAAGATCGAGTTTGACCGGTATTAGGTTGTTGATGTTGTGTACCGCATAAAGCTTTTCAACGAGTGTGAGAGCGGGAGGTGGTGGTGGTGGGTTGCTGTTGGTCATGGTGTGGGTTGCTGTTAGTCCTCTTCTTTTTCACGTTCAACCTTCAGTGACACAAAATTACTATGAGTTGCCTCTATTTCATCACTCACAAAATGAGAAGTAGAGTCTTGACCAGAAAAGTCCTCATCAGCACTAGTATGAGTTGACCTTTTCTCTTCGTTCACGGATTGAGAAGCAGAGTTTTGACTAACGAAGTCATCATATTTTTCACGTTTATCATTTTCCGATGCAGCATTACTATGAGTTGACTCTTTTTCTTAATTCACAAATTCAGAAGTAGAGTGTTGACCAGGGACGTCCTTATAACACCTTCAAAATATCGCAGCAGAAGATTGTGTCACTGGGGTGCTACTTCATAATACAAAGTACAAGTTATAGAAAACAACCTCTAAATGAGACGTTTTGAAAAGTTATGATAGTGCATCCAAATAGTGATTGTACATATACCGAGGCCCGCCTATAAATGATTCAGGGAGTATAATCCTAGATCCTGCCTCTGAACCTTCACGATCCCCCTGGAAATAGCGTCATGTAAACCCGACAAATACTCTCCCCTGATGTTCGACTGCTTCCGGCGTATGAAGTCCATTCTGTTTTAATAAGACATAACAACCTACTGTTGAAAAAGCTGCCCCCCTCTTGTAAGCAGCCCATATCTGTTGATCCGGTCGTGTATTTGATAACCATAGTACGCGTGCATTGTTAGCCTTTTGTCAGGATCAGGTTACGCATTACTGGCCCCCACCAATCTTAGACCAGTATGATACCCTTGCTCACCATAAATGAAAAGGAGAGGCAATTGGAATGCCATGTAACACGGATACAATTTGTTGATCCTTTGAGGTTCACCCGAATGAGTTTCAATGATTATGTCAAACTCAGATTCAATTTCATGACCATCTTGGAATACTCTGGCTCCTATGGAATCCGCCGTCGGCAATTCATGTTGCGCTGAACCGACAACGCTATACAGTCTAACCTTAAATTGAGGTAGATCATGTTGCTGAAGCTTGTCCCTGGCAGATCTGAACAATTGAACCAATGTGTTATGCTCATCCAATATATGTATTATACCCTCAACTATATCTCGTCTAATACTTGTACCTTCCCCCCTCTAAAATGAGCAAGCCTGTTATCGACCTCGTGGTTCGTATCATAAATATAAAGCTGAAGGAATCGCGGGTCCTTGCCTACCTCTGGGCATAACCTACCAATATGGTGGTATATCTGTCCTGATACTTTAAAAACATATGGACCCCGACCAATATTAATAGTCTCGTCAATGTTTGCACCAAGGGACATCATAGAGAACATCTTGTTATATGCACGTATATTGGCCATGAAATGGTTGTCATTGAAAAGTTCCTGTATATACGACGGATATTCTCTAGGCACAAATAACTTTACAGCTCCACCTTTACAACAACGGTTATATGAAGGGCCTGTATGTCGCATAGAGATACTTAAACGCTCTTTATACCAGAAACGTGTGTGGCAATTAGAACAAACGCAACTGCAGGGACCATATGCTTTGTACTCTTGTGGTGGTCCTGCAAATCAGTTAGTGTTAACTAAAAAAACTCGCACATAATTGATAACTCCCATGAATAACTGTATAAGTAAATTGATAAAGTTAAAAGGTACTAACCATATGTCCTTGTGTAGAGAGGTGTTGCTGATGGTGACTCAACATTACGACGCCCATGTGGCCCTCGTCGACCAGAGGATGAGGCAGCCGTTGTATGGCCATCCTGAGAGATAGCTGAAAGGAGGTAGAAATAACGACGTGAGCATTAATTAATTAAACACATTAAAGAATATAGTGATCTAGCAACACATTAAATATGTATGGAGGACTTACATTGACCAACTCTTTGCTGACACCGTTGAGCTCCATGTGTTGCTGGAAGAGGTTGCTCACCCACATGCATCCTTGTGACTCATGAATGACGAAGACACATCTGCTGTGCCAATTTCGGATACCCGTGACAAGACATGTATGGAAACCGTTGGATCAGTGGCGACTGAATCTACAAGAGTATGTGGAGCAGTCATGTCCCATAAAGTTTTAGCAAAAAAATTGGTAAAACAAAAGGTCAATAATTATTAGATTTATAAGTACTATCACTAAATGCAAGGGATGAACCTGAAAGTACGTGTCCACACCGGATTGTTGCTGTGGAGGATGCCCCAACCTCACCAGGAAGAACAGGAATACCATCAGCCGCACACGTAGTATGCTTACCCCTTTTTTGACGACATGATTGAGCGGGAGCTCTTCCTACCAATATAAAAAAAGGAACACTCAGGTGACAAAACATCGAAAAAGGGAAAACCTTCGTATAACAATAAATGCATTGACCAGAATGAAATGTATGTATATAAGAATCTGACAACACCTTCCAGTTGTCGCTTCCCTTTATTAAAAGGACGCTGGCTTGTTGACTGAAATGCCTCTGGTGATTCAGGAATGAATGCGTATGGAACTAGTATCTGAACATCCTCCAAACCAATGTCTTGTACAGGTTCGCTGATCCTCCCTGCCTGAAAATCTAAAACAATTGGGCCCTTGCATGCACCTACACGCATCAGCATAAAACACACAATTAAATGAAAAAAGCTGTAGGTAACTGCAGATGGACAACACATAAGCATGTCCGGAATTTCCAAAAGCTGCTAACATCTACCGTCATGTAACCCAAATAAGGAACTGAATGATAACACAGGAAAATCAGATCCAACAGGCAGCTGCAATTCTGGCGGTGGAGACGCTTGAGACTGGACACATGACATATCTCCAACGGAAAATGTAAGGATACCATCAATCTACACAATTGAATATACATTGGTCAAGACTGAATCAGTAAAGCACAGTTCACCATAGAGACAACCAAGGCTGATAATTCACCTCATATGATGGCCGCGCGACACACTTGTCAGCAAATATGTGTTCATGGTTACCTGAGCAACATTTTCTGGAGCACATTTATGGACCATCTCACCGCTCCGATTAAACCTCTTAACACCTTGTGGAACAGACCCAACAGAAGTATCAGATGGTTTCTCTTTGAAGACCGACGGGCATTTTCGACAAATAACTTACAACTACATACCACCTGACCAACCATCTCATGTGAACCACCCTGATGAGAAATACCATATAACTAACGCCCAATGGCACCACATACGCATCGACCCACCCCAGTCAACGAAGGCTGATGTTGATCCAACATAACGGATGCAAATAAATCACCACTTCGAGCCTGCAAAGCGGCAGTATTTGTCGCAGACGTTACAACAACAGGTACATGTCCTTTTTTTTCCAACTTGCATGGCTCATGTGAAAGTAAAATATGTACCAAATAACGGGACACACACAAAAAGTGTAAAGCAGTTTTTGCACAGAAATTAGAGGAAATAACTTTTATGATCACGATATCAACACAAAGTAAATAAGTTAGTAAGTCCCCATGACCAAGAAGAAAGCATACCAACATGCAAGGACCAAAAAAAGGCACATACACCTTACACAACATCCTAACATAAAGAAAAACTATAGAGACACAGAATCAGGGTGATAAACAATACATGCAAAGGTTATATTCACAAATTAAGAAAAAAGAAACTAAAGAACCACTAAACAACTTTACCTAAACACATACAAACAACAAACGTTCAAAAACAGTTAAAAGTAATTATATGACACAAAGAGAAGCCACACAGTCACATAAACCATAAAGGACCGGTCTCAGATCTAGAAAACCTACCCACAAAGTTGGTTGGTTGCTTCTGGAAAAAGAAAGCTACTATGAGAAGATGATATGTTGTACCCAGTTAGTATAGCAACAATAAACGGGCTACCCACATCCTCTGGGTGCAGCTGCAATGGGCCAACACATCTAAGCCCAACTCAAACCCAGACTATCCCACATAGGTGACCCGGTTTGTAATAGTTACCGTGACCTGCCTGTATGACCCGGACCAAGACACAGCCAGCGCTGCTATACCCACCGGCTTGGACAGAAATATTTTTTTTTTCCGTTGTTGGGCAACGTGTCCTTATGCCATGTATTATATAGGGGAGGTGATACTCACACCATATTTTTTATTAATGCACCACAAATTATGCATTACAATATTATACGGTACAAACTGTAATGCACAAATTGTGATGCATTAATCAAAAAATGTGGTGTGAGTATCAATTCTCGTCATACAGAGAATTCTCCCTTTTCCCCTTGTAATAATAAAATACAAGAAATTCCCACATATAAATTACATTATCCAAACCAAACACATACTCTCACAATTCTCCTTTGCTCCGCTGCAGACGGCGATTTTATAGTTGTGAGATTGTTTTCAATGTTAGGTTAGGGGCTGGGGCGGGGGTTGTAGGGAAAGTGTTGTGGTTACGGATGGGAATGTTATGTTTGTGGAAGGTGCGGTTGTGAATGTGAGTAGTTTAGGAGGTGATCTGCTGGAGTATACGAGTGGGCGTCCGAAAGGTGTGTTGGGAAGTAGAGCGGGGTATGCTGGAAGATGTGCGTGTTGTGTTGTTGATAATACCAAGCTTCTGGAGGATGAGTGGGGTGGTCGGATTTGAGTGTGCTGTTTAGTTATGGGAGTAGAGGTGGGACGACGAGTAAAGATCAGGAGTATGGTGGGAATGGCGTGGGAGAGCGATTTTATATGATCCTAATTTCAGTTATGATCTAAGCTGTAAGCTCCACTTTTTATCTGTTAATTTCATTTGCTTCACTTTTAAATTCTCGAAACTGTAAGTTCAAATCACTAGTTAAATTGAATTTTTGCAGCTAGGGTTTCAGTTTCAAATCAATAGTTAAATCAATTGCAGAGCAATTCGGTAGTTAAATCGGTCAAGTTGCAGCAGCTAGGGTTTCAGTTTCAGAATGCATCAAAGGTATAATATGTTGGTATTATATTTAAGTGTAAGTAGGTGTAAGATGGCGTTAGGAATTTGGTATGTGGTGTACTTGAATCTGTGTGAACATGTGTTGGATAAGCTGTTGATGAGTTGTTGTAAGTTTGATTTGTTTTTAGCGGTAGATAAGCTTTTGGTGGATGAGTTAAGCTCTTAAGCTGCTAGGCTCTTTAGAGGTCATGTATTAGTTTTCAATCACTACTGTGTATTGTATATGGAATGGTTTTCATGATTCATCATGACCGTGGTTGTATAGATGGGTAGTTTATGAAAAAGAAGGTTCATTAGTATACATTGCAAGACTACTTAATTATTTTAAGAGATTTGGCCTACTTTTGTCCGCGTTGAGTAAGACTTGTTCATTTCTTATAGATTTCGGCTACTCGGCTTTTATGTTCCTGTATGATGTTTTGCACACTAAATGTTTCACCTATTTGTATCTTGTTTAGAAGTAAAACCATAGGCCTTTTTGCTAAATGTGCTCATTTGTTTATCATGATTCATTAATTAGCTATTAGTTTATCATGTGTGACTGTTGGAAAATTGCATGTGAACATAGGAGCCCCTGTTGTCTCTTTTCTCATTGTGGTTTATAACAACTAGGCCTAAATAAATCTAGTATATGAATGAATTCAAATGTGTATGCTATAGCCGTTTTTTTGTCTTTACTCATTACATTTTTGGAATTTATTAAACCAATAAGTTCTCAGTTCTAATGATTTCAGGCATTGTACTGGAAACTTGTAAGTATAAGCGATGGATAAAAGTTGGTTTAATGCTCTGAATTCCGACTAGAAGCAAAACTTTTAGAAATGGAGCTGAAAGGTTTATAAATTGGTTTAATGCTCCAATTACAAGCAAAACTTGTGTTATATTCGGTCATTATTTGTTTCTAGATGAATGTGTTTTTTAGTAGTAAATTGGTTATATATACAATATATATACTTATGTACCATATGATGTCTATAGTTATACAGTGTAATTTTAAGCACTTGATGAAATAGGTCGAGTCAAGTTAACCTGATATATAGAGTTAATTGCATTTTTGGTCCTTGTGGTATGGCCAAATTGCAGGTTTGGTCCCTAAAACTTTGAAAGTGCAATGATAGTCCCCATTTTGAAGTTTGGATTGCATTTTTGGTCCCTAATCGGTGTGAAATGACCAAATTATCCTTGTCTTTTCTGAATAAGACAAAGGGTATTTTAGTCATTTCACTTTATCCAGGGACCAAAATTGCAATCCAAACATCAAAATGGGGACTATTATTGCACTTTCAAAATTTTAGGAACCAAACCTGCAATTTGGCCATACCACAGGGACCAAAAATGCAATTAACTCTGATATATACTATAACAGCCGATTGGGTTTTCGCCCGTTGAAAACAATAAATACTCTTAAAAAATGTGTTACCATATAGAGGTGTGCGCATTACCAGCATGAAGCATATAGATATAACTCACCAAGTTCTTAAATTGTAAGTTGAACAAGATGTCAATGTATTGCTAATTACTATATTTTTTATATTGAAATGCTATAATGTTTTCATGATCATGCGAATTTGAATTAGTCATATTTGATTACTATATTTGCTTACATGGAAGCATTTTGATCTGTCGGAAGTCGGTTTGTTAACGAGGTGTTTTTGCATTCCTCTCGTATCGGTTCGTGTTGGCAAGATTAATAAACATTACAAGGTATCTCACTTTGATTATTATTTGCAATGCATACTGTCGTGTACTACTAGTCATTTATGGATCACATGACTATCTGTTTTGCATTTATGATGATTAAGCAATTGGTGTTGAAGTTAAAATAGGCAGGCTAAATGAGATGGGTGACTGTTAAAAATGAGTCAGGTTATCACATAGAAGTCGTCTCTTAGCCATCCAATGAACATAGACTATTTTCTACACGTCAAAACTTATTACATAGCAATTTGCATTATATTCATTATCATATGGGTGTCTTAGAATCTAGTTTCCAATGAGAACCCATCTCTGTTTTTCCATTTTCTTCATACTCTTTTGCCTGTTTTTGTTAGATGTTTCTGGTCAGTGTCAAGACGATCAGTGATCGCTTTTGATCCAGCTGAAGGATAGTCTCCAGTTCGGAAGGATAGTCTCCAGTTCTACGATTTCAAATAAGTTGGCTTCTTGGAATACTAATGTCACAACAGATTGCTGCACATGGGGAGGTGTTACTTGCAGCAGTAGTGGTCAGGTTACTGGTCTAGACATAAGCAATGAAGCGATATCGGGTGGTATTGATGATTCGGATGTTCTTTACAATCTAACGAATCTTCAAAGTTTGAATCTTGCTACAAATAACTTCAACTTCACACAGATTCCTTCAAGATTTGGAGGTTTTGCAAGTTTGTCTTATTTGAACTTGTCGAATCCGCAGTTTACTGGTCAGGTTCCTGGAGAATTGTCTCAGCTGACCCGGTTAGAAAATCTTGATCTCTCTGAGCCTTTCTCTTTTAGAGTTCGCTCATTAAGACTTGAGAAACCGAATCTATCCATGCTTGTTCAGAACTTCACACGGTTAAGATATATATATCTTGATAATGTGAACATATCGTCACAAAAGTTTGATTGGTGCCAGGGATTATCATCATCTTTTCCGAATTTGGAAGTTTTAAGCTTGTCCAACTGTCAGCTTTCAGGCCCATTAGATGACTCCCTTGGGGAATTGCAGTCACTTTCGGTAATCCGTTTAGCTCTGAACAAGTTAAGTTCTCTAGTTCCAGAATTTTTTGCAACTTTCGGTAATCTTGCTTCTTGTAACTTTAACTGGAACATTTCCCAAAAAGGTCCTCCTTTTGGAAAGTTTACAGATTCTTGATTTATCGGTTAACATGGATCTATATGGTTCTTTACCCGATTTTCCTATCAACGGATCACTTCGAAGTTTAGTTCTCAGCAACACAAATTTTTCAGGGGCGATACCAGATTCTATTGGAAATATTAAAAAATTATCAACAATTGAGCTACCTGGGAGCAGTTTCAGTTGAAGAATACCAAAGTCCATGGAAAACCTCACTCGATTGTCTTACGTTGACTTGTCGGCAAACAACCTGACTGGTCAAATCCCGTCATTTCAACTGTGCAAGAATCTTAGCCATATTGACATCTCAAGAAATGGTTTATCAGGTATGATCCCTTCTGCTCACTTTCAAGATCTTCAAAATCTTGTTTCGGTTGATCTAAGATTCAATCATTTCAATGGAAGTATACCTTCATCTTTGTTTTCTCTGCAACTACTCCAAAAAATACAACTTTCCAATAATTATTTTAATGGTACTCTTTCCAACTTTTCTGATCCGTCATCATCTTCAATAGATACTCTCAATTTGAGCAGTAATAGATTGCAAGGAGGAATCCCAAGATCATTTTTTGAACTTAGAAAGCTTAGTATCATGTTACTATCATCAAATAACTTGAGTGGTATCATAAGATTTGTAGAATTTCAGGATGGACTGAGCAATTTAACAAAACTTGATCTTTCATTCAATAAATTTTCAATTATGACAAGTGATAACCTCACTCTCGTGTCACGTCTTCCGAAGGTTGTTTCATTAAAATTTGCTTCTTGCAATCTTAAGAAGTTTCCGAACCTTCTTGAAGGAGAAATACCAAATTGGATATGGGAAGTTGGGAATGGAGGACTGTCATATATGAACCTTTCTCGTAACAACTTATTTATTTTATTTTATTTTTTTTATTATTTTTTTTTAACATAAAATTCCTGATTTCCTGACTTAACATCAACTCACAACCCCCTTCCTTCTAGAAAACACCAACTCCCAATTCGTCTTTCCCCTTCCTTTAGAAAACACACACTACTTATGGATCCAACCCATCCCTGAAAAGTAAAAACCTTAAAGGTTCCCATCCGAATTACACTATGAAAACACTTAATTGAAAAAGAAAAACCTTCAGTTGTGTCGGCAAATTAATTTGGGGGGAAAAACTCGCGGGCGGCATCTGGCTATGTGGGTGTTGTATTGATGATTAAAAGGTTTGATTTTTAGGAGTTTTCTTTTAGCGGTTTTGTGTACCTTAGATGATTTTGATTATGTGGGTGTTGATTGTCTTTTGATTTTTGGCTTCTAGGATTGTATGTGGTCAGGCTGCGAAACAACAAAATTCTTCAAGATGACCTAAAAAAAACCTTTTTCTAAAAAGTTTTGGCCGATTTTGACCAATATTGACCAAAACCGATTTTTTTGACCGATTAATGAAAAAACGTATCGGCTGACCGCCAATAAGTGATATATCGGCCGCCAAGACCTATATTTACAACACTGCCTGATGTGGGCGCGCAAGCACTTATAAGATGTTAGGAAGTAACCAGTTTAAAAAAAAATAGTTAATGAATCAGCTTATTTTGTAAAAAAATAGTTACAAAATAGCTTATTTTGCTGGCTTATGGCCTTATCTGGCAATTTGTTTCTAGCTATGGGTATTGTGAAACTTATTTCTATTACGTGTCATGTAAACAAACTCGGAGTTAAAAACTGATTCTTGCCATCCACTTAGCTAAGGATCAGCTTCTTTAAATATGATAATGTAAATTTTGGTTGAATTCATGAGACCCTAATTATGAGTTGCTTGATGTTATCATGTTATACTGAAATTTTTTTGGTGGCTTGTTTAAGAATCTATGGGAGTTCGGGTATTTTTTTGGCCTGCTGCAAGTCTGCAAAAGAGCAGCATTAAAGGAATGTACGGGTTGTTTTTCTAACGGGCTTTGGGTGGTTTAAATGGGTGTTCGGGGTTGACGAAAAACCGCACCAGTAAAATGGTGGCTTAACAGCTCAATTATCAGATAATTACATAAACTCAACTAATACTGATATGAGTCGTATGGTAATCTGTTACACTAACACGCACTATTCTTACTTTTTTTTACAGCATCTTTGTTCGATAATTCTACTACTATTTGTTGGTGACACTTGAAACTAGGAAAAATGGTAACTGTGTTCTTACTTCCAAACGTAACATGTTCTACGATGTGAACGAAGCCCGGAAGGACTCGCTGGAATAGAAAACTATTGGTGAACCGACGAAGAATGATTTTGATGTTGGATCTTATGTAAATTGCGGATTGATTTCATGGTCACGTAAGTGTTACTATTTTTTTGTTTGATTAGTCACTTACAAATGAATATGGACAGTTTAAACCGGCTGATGATAGTAATTAAAAGTCACATTAGTGCACATTGCAATGCTAATTCTGTGTGCTCAAACTCGACGCCCACTTTTTGCATTACTTCAGATATTTGTGATTCTTAGTTTCCTGTTTATTTCGTTAGCGTATTTGCTTTGGGTAATGGATTATTGTAGATGCTTATGAAATACTGCACATGAATGGACTTTTGCATTCTCCATAAGAAGAAATTCCATATGTATGTTCGCATAAATGCATGCATTGATATTTCGTACAAAATGGTGGAAAGTTAGTGTCATGACATCCTCCTGTCTGTGATACGACCAATTCCATACCTACGAAGTCGAAATACAAATAAAACTTAACTACTTGGGCTTAGTGTTATTGAATATTAAAAAAGTTTGATTTTTATGACGTTAGAATTTACAATTTGTTGAATCAAGTATAAATGAATCGAAATTTACCTGTGACCATAAGAAACAAAAGAAACGTTGTGTAAATAGAACTCATCATGTTAGTTTGGTTTTAGTTATAAAACATAATATACGCCTCTCATTATGCACTATTCTTGGTTCTCAATATCTACTTTTGCTTGCTCTTTTGACTTATGAGGTTATTATAACTTCAAAATGAAAACTGAACTTATAAACTGAAGAAGAAGCCTTAAAAAATAGGCTTATTGTATATAAGCGGACTAAAATAAGCTCATAGGCCACTGAATAAGCTGAAAGAAAAGTAACCTAAGATGTGGTCATAAGCTACGTATAAGCTGTATATAGACTGGAGTGTTGGCCGGGGTTTGAATGCTAACAATGTTCGCGTAAACATGAAATTAAGCTCTTAAACTGGAAAATAAGTCGAAAAGTGGGCTTATGATATATAGGCCGAGTCCAATAAGGATAATAGCTAATATTTTTATGGGTTTGGTAAGCTGCTGCTTAAACATAATGTAGGGGGTGTTTGTTTAAACTTAAATATAGGCCGAATCCAATAAGGATTTTGATTTGTGTATAAGTCGAAAAGTGGGCTTATAAGCTGCTTAAACATAACTTCAACGGTATTCATTACTTTGGATAGCAAACCGATCTTCAATGGCATCAAATGACTGGTCGGCTTGGATATCACACCCATCAAGTTGCATATCTTGACCGGTTGTTTATTTAGGCGCAATTTTAGGTTTGTTTAATTGGATTCTTTTATTGTATGACATTTTAATGGTGTGTTTTTTGGCCCCTGCTTGGGTCCTCTTATAAAATCTTTGCCGTTTCCAAAAAAAAAAAGCTGCTTAAACATAATGTAGGGGGTGTTTATTTAAGTTTGTATGTGGGCTTATGAGCTTATTTGATTTCGGTTTATATTTCATAAGGCCAAATTTTTCGGCTTATTTTGAGACTTACAGGCTTATGTAAGTTTATCATACCATAATAAACTTATATGAGCCCACAAGTCTCAAAATAAGCTTTAAAATTGAGGCTTATGAAATATAGGCCGAAACACAAATAATTTCATAAGCCACATATAAGCTTAAACAAACACCCCGTAGCGCGGTTACTGAAATGCCACATTACTTTTTGGGCGTACTGTCATGCTGTGTCTTCCAATTTATATCTTATTATTTTGGAAATAAGTTGTTTCAAGTAGCTTACTGAATACAGCATGTCAACATAAATAATCAGCTACACAGTTCTAATTACCAATGTTCATGGTATTTAGTAATCCTTCACTGACTATAATTGTTTATTTGAATCAGTCGAATGCGTTGGATGAGGAGAGGAATAGTCCGGGCGAGTTGGAGGTTGACGAGGATGATGATAAGGTGGAGGATGAGGATGGGGATGGTCCGAATGACGAGGATTAGGAAGGGTTTAAGCTGATGGCTAAGTCGATTTTGGAGGTATACTATCAACTATATCAGTTTTGAACATCATATATAACTCAAGTTTTTTTTGGAACGGGCTATTTTAACTATTGGCTTATGAATGAGTCAGTTTCGTAATGTTCTATCTGTTACCGAATCAATTGTTTAAATAGAATGAAAGCAACTAAAAAGGGGACCGCTCCAAAGTCGCCGAAAGTGTAATATACTAAAATTAGTGCATAAAAAAGTTAGATAGTCTGTGATGTAATGTAACCTTTGTTAGTGGGTTACAACTTTAAGAAGCGTTTTCGGCCAACCTGAGGTGATCCGTACAAAAAATTACCTGTTTTGAGCAGAACCCATTTTGACTACGACAATCTTCCAACCCCTTTTGTCATCACCAAGCTACTTTCATTCCAAATATTGAATACAACATCTATTGTAGTACAAAAAATATAGCAAGTTTACTTTTATATCTTATTTTTTGTGTTTGAATACTTCAACATTCATATAAAGAGTATGATCATAATGATTATTGACTTTTCTACCGGGAGTATTATGCGTGGTAGAGGGAGTGTTCCGGTGAAAGAAGCATTCCCGACCCAAAGGATTACTATGGTGCAGGAGTTAAAAAAAGACCGTTTTCTACACGTTTAGGGATACCGATGATGTGTGGGAATGATGATGTCAATGGAAATTGTTATGCTTTTGGAGCCATCATTTTCCGAGAGAATGTCAGCACTTGAAGAAAGAAGGTAAATAATCATTTTATATCAACTTTGATCCATTGTTTTATTTGAGCAGAGTGTTTGATCTCAGAATAGTGATAATAATCAAATTAATGTAAAGTATGTCAAATTTTAGTATTTAAGGACATATTGATCATTAAAAATAGATGATAATTAAAAAACGAGAATAAGTTTTTGAATACTAGATACTAAAAACTAATTATGGGTGAACTGAAAACACAGTTGGTGAGATCATACATGCTTAAGCGTAGAATGGAGTAAGTTTCTTTCGGATGCAAAAAGATTCAATCCTTGGTTCCATTTGTGATTATGTTATATACTATTGTGGCTAACAATTAATGCTCCTAAAAAGAGAGTTGCTTAGTAATTTTTACGCTGTGGTTGGGATTAACCTGCCTGTTTAAAGGTTTTGATGTGTGTGGAGAATAAAAAGAAAGTTTGTGTGGTTACGCAGTGGTTTAAACAAGTTTACACCGAGTAATATATTTATTGGATCAAAAGTTTACGCTGTGTGTTTTAAATATGCTTAATCTGTGTACTGTTTTTGTGGTCAAATATAACTTTACGATGGCAAAAGTTTACACAGCTTCCTGTTTTTTGAGCCTGCAACAGGGTGTTTGGATATTTCTGTCTAAGGGTGTTTGGTCGCTGTATAAAGGGTGTTTGGCTGCTGCTTTCCAAAGGGGTGTTTGGATGCTCATATATAAAGAGATGTTTTGGCTACTGCCGTCTAAATAGGTGTTTGGTTGTTGTCTAAGGGTGTTTGTCTGCTACTCTCCAAAAACAGTATCTACACTATAACCTTGAAGTTTTATTGTTAAACTTTTCAACTAAAAACTAAAAACTGGTAGCAAGTCCAGTACAGTATACCCCACTTGGTTCTGAATTGAAATATTCATTGATATGGGTCCAAAAAGGGTTGAAATGAAATATATCGGCGGTTGACAAAGGGACTGGAAAAAAGCAAGACATCACAATTACTGGTGCTAGCACATTGGCTTCAGAGAATGGTGGCGGAAGTAGAGAAGTATGCAAAAGAGGACAAAGAGAAGAGGGATGCCATTGATACAAAGAACCAAGTGAAATCGGCTATATACCAATGTGGTTAACAGTTGAAAGAAGTAGGAGAAAAGGTACCAAATGAAGTGAAAGAAACGGTAGAGGGGAAGTTAAGAGCTAAAAGATGCCATATCATGTGGGTCAACTCAGACCATGGAGGATGCAATGGCTGAGTTAAACCAAGAAATGATGCCATTGGGTCAGTCTATCTATAGCCAAAAACATTTCAGAATGAAGTATATTTTAGAGGTAAGGAAACATTTGCAAAGCTGCTACATCTACTATTATATTTTTATTTTCGTGCTTGAATCTGCTGCCTATAGAAACTCGAAATCACGTTATGTGGTCATTTTATAGTCTGAAACTGGCAAGATTACACGTGTTAAAGAGAGCATTCCTCAACAATCCTTGAAGATCTCAACTCAACAACTAGGAGCGAGAACGTACAAGCGCTTGCTCATATTATGTCAACCATTCCTGAGTATCTATGCGTGCAATAAGGTAACTTTAATGTGATAGACCCAACTGGCCTCTCTTTTGAATCATTTTCTTTTGGCTAACCAGAAACAAGTATAATTGAAATTTGACCTGAATGCGAATCTTTGATCGTTGTTTCTGATGGAATTTAGGATACGGTAAGTACTTGATAACAAATAATGTCCAGTGTTCAACAAATGAACCATCTTTTTACAAATAATTGCTAACTTGCTTCACAATGATGTATCGTTTCAGGTTAGTAACCAAGAAGCAATAGGCATTGTTCGACCATTTTGCAGAACCAACAAACCTGATCTAACATCTGAGTAGTAAAGGAAAAAGCGAAAGAGTCCTGCTGTCGGCTGCACAGTCGGGTGTGAGAGTGTTTGGATTGCTTATAAACTCTTTTCCTCCCTCGTAAGTTGTGTCTACCTTCAAATTAACTTCCTTTGCTTCAAAATGGTCATGTCTACCTTCAAATTAACTGTTTTCTGATACATTGTGATGTACACACCAAAAACTAAATGGCGTTACCTTTGACTATATGCTTCTAAAAAAAATGGTCCGAGGTTAATTTTGATGCACTTTATGATTAAGAATATTGCTTATAGGTATCACAATTCGTACAAGGGTAATTTATTTTTTTTGTTACTATTATTTGGCTTCTAAAAACTAAGTGGTGTTACCTTTGACTATATGCTTCTACAAAAAATAAATGTATAACCAAAAGTAGAATGTTAAATTATGGGATTAAGTCGAGAATAGCAATGTATTTTTCCGTTTTGTACGTGTACTTTTTTTAAGTTATAAAACAGCAATGTACTTTTTCAATGTGTTCCAATTTGGTACGTGTACTTTTTTTTAACTTTGTTTAAGTTGTAGAATAGCAATGCACTTTCCATAAGTGTTTCAATTTGGTACGTGGATGACGTACCAAATTGGAACACTTATGGAAAGTACATTGCTATTCTACAACTTAAACAAAGTTAAAAAAAGTACACGTACCAAATTGTAAAAGTACATTGCTATTCTACAACTTAAAAAAAGTGCACGTACCAAAACGAGACATTTTGAAAAGTACATTGTTATTCTACGACTTAATCCCTAAATTAATTCGGGTACCCAAAATAAATTTATAAGCAAAAGTGACACCTATATGCAATATGCTTTTGTAATTAGTCTGTTTGTAGTTAAACCATCAAAAGTGACACCTAAAAGCAATCGAAAGACGACACATTTCTTATTCTGATTCAGGCCAGAGTCATTTGGTATTTGTGTGCTCATTTTTATTTATTACTGCAACCAACTATTTTGATTCATTATCCCACATTCACCGTATGTAGGTACATAAAAATGCAACAAAACACCATAAAAAGATGCCTTTGAACGATTATATCCCAAACAACATAATCACCACCGCTATTGTTAAACGACAAGGACCAACTGCCTAGCCGAAGAAAGCTACATAACAAGAACGTGTCCAAAACATGGTTCTTAGACTAACAACCTGGTCCATTTTTGAGGTGTGTGTTGTAGATTTATATTCAAATGTTTTCTCTGTACTTTGTTACAATTGAATAGCATTGTGGATTTGGAGTATTTGCTTTTTACATAGGAGTGTTATTGTTATCATTCATATGTTTCTAATTGATAATTTGATCTTACGGTATAATATTTTTATACTAAGAAACGTTGTATACAAACCACACCGCAACAAAGCCCGGGCTTAAACCTGGTTTAAGATAATAATAATTATAAGAGTAAACTGCAAAAATCATCCATGTGGTTTGTGTATTTTCGCAAGAATCATCCATATCTCAAACCTTTAGCATTAAACATCCCCAAGTTCACAAACCTTTCGCATTAATCATCCCTGAGCACTAACGTCGTTAGTTTTACCCGTTAAGTGTTAAATAGTATTTGCCCGTTAGTCCATCCGTTAATATTTTTTGCACCGTTAGTCCTCATTTTACGTTTTCGTCCGTTTTTTTACGTTTTTGTTCGTTTTTACTCGTTTTCGTCCATTTTTATATGTTTCGTCCGCTTTTTATCCTTTTTTGTCCGTTTTTTATATCTATTCGTCCGTTTTTTATGTTTTCGTCCGTTTTTTTACGTTTTTGTCCGTTTTTTTTTTATGTTTTTGTCCGTTGTACTCGCTTTTATCCGTTTTTATATGTTTCGTCCGCTTTTTATTCGTTTTCGTCCGTTTTTTGTCTGTTTTCGTCTGTTTTTTTATATGTATTCGTCCGGTTCTTTTTACGTTTTGTACGTCTCGTCCGTTTTTTACGTTTTCGTCTGTTTTTTTATGTTTCCGTACGTTTTTTTACGTTTTTGTTCGTTTTTACTGGTTTTGGTCCGTTTTTTATATGTTTTGTCCACTTTTATTTGTTTTTACGTTGTCGTCCGTTTTTGCGTTTTCATCCGGTTATATACTTTTTTTGTTCGTTTTTGTCTGTTTTTTACAATCTCGTCCGTTTTTTACGTTTTCGTCCGTTTTTTACGTTTTCGTATGTTTTTTTTACGTTTTGTCCGTTTTTACCCGTATTCGTCCGTTTTTATATGTTTCGTCTGCTTTTTATCTGTTTTCGTCCGTTTTTTATATGTATTCGTCCGGTTTTATAGGTTTTTACGTTCTCGTCCGTTTTTTTACGTTTTCGTCCGTTTTTTATGTTTTCGTCTGTTTTTTTACGTTTCTGACCTTATATTACGTTTTTATCCGTTTTTTATGTTTTCGTCCATTTTTTTACGTTTTTACGTGTTTGTCCATTTTCTTTCGTTTTTCTTCGTTTTAAACGTTTTCGTTTGTTATTTTACGTTTTTGTCCGTTTGAAACGTAAAAAAAATGGACGAAAACGTATAAAACGGATGAAAACGAGTAAAAACGGACATAAAAATGGATGAAAACGCAAAAAAGGACGAAAACGAAAAAAAAGCAGATGAAACATATAAAAACGGAAGAAAACGAGTAAAAACGTACAAAAACGTAAAATATTCTATCTTTTATTTAACTCTAGACCACAAAAGGGTAATGAAAGATCATAAATGAGTTTATCAATTTGTAATCCTATCTTAGTTTGTCAACCAAGGAGAAAAGATAGGTATAAGTCTCACTCTTCTTACTAGGAAAAGAGACTAAGTTTGTCTTTAAAAAAAAAACAACTTTGTTTACGAATTTTGTTGCAATAACATAATTAATCAGAACATAAAAAAGTTCAATTCTAGTATTTTCGATAATTACATTCTTAAAAGAATTAACTACCCAATTAATTACTAATTAAGACTAAGATTTATCTTGCAACCCCACTTAATTACCATAGGTCTGACCAGTGTATAAAAAAAATAGGACAAAAGGTAAGCGACGAACGTTAATTGCAAAATGCAACTCTTAGATTTATGAGACTGTTTAAGACATTAGTATCAAGTAATAATGTCAAAAGCATGTTTAGTTCTCATCTTATGCCTCAGGTTCAAGGTCTGACCAAGCTAACTCGAGATAAGTCGACCAAGTATGAACGTGTAAAAATAACCATAGGCCTGACCAGTGAGAAATAATTACCATGGGTTGGAAAGGCCCTTAGGTCTGACCAGAAAAGTCAATCCAAATGCACGTGTTCATAGCTGGATGACATAGACTTAAAATTAACAAATAGGTATGCACATATAAATGTTGTAAAAGTCGTGTACAAAGAAGCATGCAAAAAAACTTTGTAGCACTAATTTTAAAAACTTTTGGTAATGACACTGTAGTGATCATCATGGTTCACGGTAGCTCCAATCGAACACACAGGAAGACAGAGGACCAGGTAAGCGCTGAAGCATAACCTAGACATCCTTTCGGTGCGACTGTGCGCACCTCTTTGAACCCCCTTTTGAGTTTGTTCTAGTGGGTGAGCCATACATCCCAAGTGTCCATAGCGTCTAGTTTTTAAATTCTTGAAAACTTGTTTCATATATTAGGTCACTTTATTTTACAAAAACGTTTTTCCACGAATCAAATAGCAGGTCACAATGAGCATGATATTTTGGCGTGTAAATAAAGACCTATATTAATGTTATGGTTACGATATGTATTATTCCATATTGCATACAATTAGGTGTCAAAGCAAGTAACAATAATGCACATATAGGAATCACAAACATATAAACATAAACATCAATATATAACCACATATTGTTCCGAGTTGTCTTGCGAGTATTCCCCAAACGGAGAACCATAAGACCGTCACTAGGATACAATACCTAGATCGCCCCATACATCGCTTAAAAAGCAATTGAGTGGGTCTTGTGGCTGGAAAACACATAAAATAGCATGGCAATCTCAATTATCAAGTAATTACGCAATTTATGTATTTATAAACCAATATGTAATTCTAATTATCATAATAATTCTAATTAACAATTAATAAATTCAAATTAACTTTTAATTCTAATTAGCAAGTAATTTTAATTAACAATTTAATTTCAATTAACAAAGTAATTCTAATTAATCATGTAAATTAAATTCTAATTAACAATTTAATTCTAATTATCAATATAATTTTAATTTGTGTGTGACTAGTTATTATTTATTAAAATTTGACAAGTATTGCATGTAATTGTCAAAATAAAATAAAACAAATAACTAAATTAGGTTTCATTCAGCCTTTTTAAACATGTTTATTAATTAAGAAACGTGTAACCAATAATCGCAAAAACGAGTTGACTCGTGATGCCACTGTTGGGATTTTAGAACAATTTAACCAATTAACCTCTACGAGTACGCAGCGGATAAGGATCTAGTATTTGCAATTAGGTTAAACACGTAATTAATAAACAATTAATTAATACAAGAATTAATTAATAAAAGGGATAAAAGAAACCCTAACCTTGCTTGGCAATTGATCTTTAGTAACGGACAATAAAACCAATACGAAACTAAGCACCTAAAATAGATGCCTCAATGAGTATCACACACAAACCCGATAATATATACGTTCGATAAATGGCTAGTCGAGAACGTAATAATAAAACCCAACAACCTTTGTCTACTTGAATAAAGTTACACGAACAAAAGAAAACCAAGAACACTTCTTTCACCTCCTGCCCGAGATCTCAAAACTGTCCAAGAACAGTTTTATGTACAACCCAATATCGGACAAGTATGTCCGATATCCTATTCCTTCGCTGTCCGAGATCTATGACGAACAGAACCATAAACCTTGCTGCCAATCATGTTCAACCAGGAACCTTGCAACTATGAGACACCAATTTAATTAAACCTAAAACACTTGGATCATATATATACAATGCAAGTTAGGATATTAAACAAACAAACCAAACCTAATCGTTTTATTGGATAAACGATTTGGTACAGTGGAGTTTTTAGGTGAATTGGTTAGTGGATTAGGAATATATATATATAAAATAGTGATTTCTGATTTTAGATATATCGTACATTGCATACAGTTTAGGTGTAGGGTGTTTTATTTTATAACAAAACAAAACCAACCCTTGCATGGGTCATATCTTGATCGACAAGTAAAACAAGCCCAAGCAACCGATTCCCTCACTTGCCCGATCGGATGGAAAACAAAGGCCCAAGGCTTCTCCATATTCGACCCAAGTCCATCAAGAATCTGTCCATGGATCGTATAGCATATCCGGTCAAGTTGCATGTATGTAACGGGTATATATTCAAGTATAAATATACGTTCGACACGTATACTCGTGTTTATCGTGTGTGCCCCCATCGGCTCACACACTCTTAGTCGTTTACGTGTGATTACAACTTCTACAAACCAACACAAGTGCCCAATGGCACGTTATTGGCAAATTTTTTGCCCAATGGCATGCCAAACTGCACCATGATTGGTATTATTCCATGCACCATGCATGGTTGCCCTTTTTTTTTTTTTTTTTTTTTTTTTTTTTTTTTTTCCTTTTTTTTTGGTGAGTGTGGTATTTTTGGTAGTGTGTTATGGGATCCACATGTGCCTATAACATTTATAGTTGGGAGGGTGTTTTAGTTATTGTGGTGTTATTGGGTGTGTGCCGAGGTGACAACCCAATATCAGTTATTGGTGCATGACTGCACCTAACTCTCTAATGAAGTAGTTTGTGTAAGTTATATATATCAATCAAACATTATACTGAGTAATTTGTGGGATGGATGAAGTAGGATATTTTACTTCTGAATATGAGAATAATTAGCTGGTTTATATCATGAAAGTTACAACTTGGCTCAAAACTAAAATAGCTTATTATCATTGTCATAAATAAACTGATTGTAATATGTTTTTATTTACAGGAATAGGTTTTAGTGAAAGATGATTGAAGTATTGAACATTCAACGTGCATTAGGTGTGATTTGAAGGGTTGGAAATTACAGTTCAAGATGGTTAGGAGCGACGTGCATTTGATACTACTCACTGGAGTTACTGAAGACGGGTCAACCCAAACTGAAATGCATAATACCAAAATTACTTGTTTCGACCCATTACCCAACCCATCTGGCCAACTGATTTTTTCCCTTTCCAAATTATACTCCAACAGAAGTCGCTTCATCATACGTGCTCAGGATCTTCTAAACTAACAGCAAGTAAACACAGAACATTGGTCTATTGATTTAGAGCTAGATCTGGGTTGATCTTAACAGGTGTAAGGGCAATGAATTGGACTGTTTCAGATACGCCAACAAACACACATAAAAATTACTTTCTAGATGCATGCAGTATGGTACTCTTGGAGTGCAACATCGGTTTCATACTTTTCCTTATGTGATTAAAAAGAGCGGTATTTAGTATTATCATGCACATTTCATTTTAATGAATTAAATGTAAGAAATTTTTTTTGTAATAAGTTTATTATCAGCAAGCTTTTGACCAGATCTTGTCATATATAATTGTAACAGTTATGTTTTTTCTACTCTAGTCATCATACTAACAACAAAAAGGTGAGCAGAAATTTGATGAAATAATATTGAGGTAAATAGCAGGGTGTTTGGCTTAGCTTATATCAAGAGGTTAATAGCTAATTGTATTTTGAGAAAAAAGCAACATAGCCCATATTGGGCAACCTTATTTGAAAGGCTTATGAGCTTTGATAGCTAGTTGGGTACTCACTTTAAAGTAGATGGTCAAGTCAATAACTAGCATTTAGTTTGCTTCCTTACATTTCTTTCTTTCCAACGGTCCATACATTTTTTACTTGGAACATTTCCATAAAAGTCCAACAAATACGTGAAATTTTAACACGTGTTAGGAGATAATTAATATCTGATTACCGGAAATATAGATGTCTTTAGCTAGAAAAATCGTATGGTTACTTTTATGAGAAATGTTTCAAGTTTGCTATCCCACATGGATCAAAGAACACATGTACTCCTTACATATATACTCTCGTGTGTATATCCTTAACGTAATAAGTTTTTTAGTTTTATGTTAGTAACGTGATCAAATTTTCCCATTTCTAGTTTTATGGTAGCGTTAAAATAAAAAAATACAAATGTTTGTAAGAAAAGTAAAAAGACACACAGAAAAAAAGAAAAATATATCTTACAAGATTTCTAGATATGTGCCGGTGGATAAAAAAAATCATGAATAACATAAAACAAGTTGCATTTTTGGTTTTTGTGGTTTGGCCAAATTGTATGTTTGGACCCCATCCTTCCAAAAATGCAACCAATGTCTTTATTTTGGACTTTGGCAGTTCTTGACCAAAGTTAAATAATTAAAATATCTTTTATATTCTTCCCCTTAAATATTTATATGATTTTGTTTTCTTTTAATTGAACCCACATTTATAAAAACAACACAAACCATATTTACTAACCCACATTTATTTATTAAAATAAATAAATAAATAAATATTGCATATAATCACAAAGTTATAATCAAATGAAAAAAAAAAAAAAAAAAAAATGGTGACAAGAAACCACAACCACACATTTCAGATTCACCTACAAAAGTAAATACAGTAGAAACTCTATAATATAATACACTTGGGACCACCAAAATTTATTAATTAAAAGAGTTATTAATTAATCGATAAATTAATAATTATTAATTTATATATTAATTATTATATTATTAATTTATAGTAGAATACTTAGGGGGCGTTTGGTTAGAGAATTTAAAATTCCGGTATTTTAATTTCTAGAAAATTTAAATTCTTGGGAATCTAAAATTCCGGAACTTAAAATACCTTCGCACGTTTGGTAGACAGAAATTTATAAATATTTTTTATTTTTAATATAAATTTCATAAATATTCTATTTAAAAGTTTATTAAAAAAAAATTTTAAAAAAAATTTATAAATTTTTTATAAAAACTTTATAAAAAATTTATAAAAAAATTATAAAATAATTATAAAAAATTTATAAAAAAAGTTTATAAAAAAGTTTTTAAAAAGTTTATAAAAAAAGTTTATAAAAAATTTATAAAAAAAAATTTATAAAAAAAGTTTATAAAAAAATTATAAAAAAAGTTTATTAAAAATTTATAAAAAAAATTTATAAAAAAATTAATAAAAAAAGTTTATAAAAAAAATTCATAAATATTTTATTTAAAAGTTTATAAAAAACAATAAGAAAAAAAGTTTATAAAAAAAATTCCAAAGTAATTTAAATTCTTCACTTTTTGGAGGTATTCTAATTCTCTCCATTTTGGCAATTCATGGAATTGTAAATTACCTCATTTGAGTTACCAAACATGATATTTGAAGGAAATTAAAATGTAAATGCCCCCAATATACCCCAATATCCCCCAACCAAACGGCCCCTTAGTTTACAAACACCTTTCAAGCTTCCACTTAATTATTGTATACAATGCATGTATATCAATTGAACGGCCCAATTTGAAAGAAACCTTCAATCTCCCACCTTATTATGCTTCTTGTGTTCAATGTATCACTTTATGGACATTAAAAATATTTTCTATATAAATACAATGGAGCCCCCTTCGCGAAACGAAGCTATTAAAGCGGCAATCACATTGAACAATTTCTTGTTGAGCTATGAGAAAACAACACCAGAAGTTCTTACCATGCTAAGGAAAATTAGTGACGAGATTCAAGGGGAAATTGATTTCAACAAAAAACAAAAGACAATTGAGTCATTTTTCAAGAAACCTTCATAAATCATTCATGTAATATGCTATATATAAGGAATTATTAATTTATATTTTATATGGGGTCTAAAGAAATTATCAAAAATGTATTATCTTATAATTTTAGCGAATTATTAATTTAGCACCCTATCCCCGAGTCGGGACCGGCAAAAAATATTATCTTAGAGAGTTTATTAAATAATCGAGTATTAATTTATCGAGTTTCTACTGTATGATATGAGTTTAGTTAGAATTATAACATAAGATGTAATGGTCACTATATTATTTTTGTCACGTTAGGTTGACATTACCATTCACATCTTCACCAAATATTTCACCAGCAACTGTAATGCCCCAAATTCAAGTTTTTATGATTTTTATTACTTAACATATAAATATCTTACAAATGAACCAGTTACCAGTAAATTTGCTGCTGACAAACATGCCTAAGTGTTGACTGGGTCTTGCCTATGCACCAAATATGGGCTCTTGGGCCTGGATGGACTTCTACTTAACCTATACTTTGGGCTTGTTATCACTAGAGATTTGTCAAAATACTAATAAA
The DNA here is from genome assembly GCA_019973895.1 of Chrysanthemum seticuspe. NCBI lineage: Eukaryota > Viridiplantae > Streptophyta > Magnoliopsida > Asterales > Asteraceae > Chrysanthemum > Chrysanthemum seticuspe. The sequence goes on from BPTQ01000009.1 coordinate 337,166,145, forward strand.
ATAATACGTTACCATTTATAAAAAACCCAACATAGCTCAGTTGGTAGAGCGGGGGAATACATCTCACCGGTTCGAATCCGTTTGGTTGGACTTTTTAATTTTTTTTTTACTGAAAGGGTTCTTATGGTATACATCAGTTTGTATGCATACAATGTAGAGTGTAAACATCTATCAGAATTTAAGAAACAAAACTCGTTCTCTTATCCGTAAAACAAATTGTACTTGTGTATTTTCATACTTTCATATAGTCTTTAGTGTGGCTTATTAGCCTACTATTGGATTATGGTGATGTTTAAAAAATATGGCAGCATTAGTTCAACATAACTTACAAGAATAGACGAGAGGCAGAGCATTAATGTGAAGCTTATTAAGCTAACATATTATAGAAACCTTATAGGGTGTTTTTTATAGCTTATTTTCGGGCTTATTTTTCATAGTTTTTTTTTTTTTTTTTTTTTTTTTTTTTTTTTTTTTTTGCAATTATAAGTCACAATAGGCTCATAAGTTGCCAAAAAAGCTTGAAAATGGGCTTATGAAAAGTTAAGCCATACAAATTAAGCTCTCAAACCAGAAAATAAGTTAAAACAAACACCCCGTTTATATTCTTTTGCATTATGACTCTAAACAAACTGAAACATACAGGAAACGAACAATGAAAGTATTAGCCTGAGCTTAAACAGATCTCGTTTGTCTAGGTGTACTAGAAGTACTAGCCTTGTATAGAGTATACAAAACCGCTACAACAATTAATGACCCTGCTCCAGCTCCCATTCCGTAGAATATGGTCAGCCAGTCATTCCCATCACCGGATGTATCAGAATTTGGCGAAGATGATGGCACGGGTACAGCTGAACTACCGCAGGTTCTGCTCAATGGAGGTCCACACAAATCCTTGTTTCCTATATACGAATACTTCTCGAAGCTCTGAAGTTGGGTGCTGACTGGGATTTTTCCTTCCAATTGATTGTATGACAAATTCAAAGTAGAAAGGAAATTAAGGCTCGTGAATGAAGATGGGATGTTTCCAGTTAATTTGTTCCGCGACATATCTAATGATTCCAGCTGACTCAAATTACCCATAGATTGGGGGATCGAGCCTGTGAACTCATTATGTGACACGTTGAAAAAACACAGTGCTTTGAGTTGACCAATTGTTTCTGGTATCACCCCTGAAAAATGGTTACTTGATATATCAATGGTTGTGAAAATTGTGAGGATTTTAACTAACTCCAACTCGATTCCTTTGACAGTGACTGTCACAGTATCTTGAAAGTAGTAAAGGCCTTGTGACGCCATATAGCTGAGCTGCGTAGTACTTGCTCTATTTTCAACGGTCATCATAGCTCTCCAATGACTGAAAAAATCTGGTGGGACCACACCATTGAAGTTATTGTGAGCTATGTCTAAAATACGAAGATTTGACCAGTTGTGACGGCCTTCACCGCAATGAACGGATCCATGGAACATGTTTGATCGGAGAACAAGAACATGCAAATTGGTATTGTTGCCCAAAGAACATGGATAAGTGTCATTTATCTTGTTGTTCCCAAGGTTTAACACTTGTAGCATGCTGCAGTTGACAAGGGATTGTGGGATCTCCCCTTCCAAAGAGTTTCCATGCAGATCTAGAGTGGTCAAGGGACAGCTGTTTGAAAATGTTCCCTCTATTTGACCACTGAGACGATTGTTTCCCAAATTTAGTATCCTCACATTTTCTACCTTATGATACTTTCTCACATTTAGTAACCTCCGATTGCGTTCCCACCTTAGCTTGCCACTTAATTCAATCAAACACTTTGGTATCGTTCCATTTAAACGATTGTTTGACAAATCAAGGACCTCAAAGTGGGTAGCATTGCATAAGGTGTCAGGGATCGTCCCAGTAAGCAAATTGTTAGAAACCGAGAAGAAACTGGCAAAGGTGAGGTTTCTCCCAATGCTTTCCGAGATTGACGAGTTGAAAAGATTGTCTGAATAGTCGATGATGCGAGCTCTTTCTGGCAGCATCGGAATAGCCCCACTAAGACGATTGGAATGCAAGTCGAGTACATCAAAATCAGGAAAATTGTAGGGCTCTTGGAGGGAAGTTAGGTTGTTATGAGAAAGGTTCAGATACGACCCAACTTCCCATATCCAATTTGGTATTTCTCCTTGAATTTTGTTGTCTGAAAGATCAAGCAGTTCTATATTTGAATGGTTTCGTAGATCTGGGAACTTTTGGAGATTGCACGAAGCCAAATTCAAATAGCTTAACTTTGGCAGGTGAGACACGAGAGAGCTTGTTATAATTGAAATGTTGTTAAATGAAAGATCAAGGTGCGTTAGGTTGCTGAGACCCTGAAGATCAAGAGTCATTAGGTTGTTTGATGAAAGTGAAAGGAATTCAAGTTGTCCAAGTTCAAAAAATGACCTGGGAATTTCACCTTTCAATTTGTTACTGCTTAAATCAAGCCAGTACAATAATGGTATGGACGAGTTTGAAAATTGTGGAAGCAGACCATCAAAATTGTTGTTGGAAAGATCTATCCCTTGCACATTTGGCAGAGAGAACAAAGATGAAGGTATGCTTCCATTGAAACTATTGAATTCTAAATCAACCGAAATAAGATTATTAAGATCTTGAAAGTGATCAAAAGGAATCATACCCGATAAACCATTACTTGAGAGGTCGATGTAAGTAAGATTCTTGCATAGTTTGAATGACGGGATTTCGCCAATAAACTTGTTTGAATACAAGTCTAGGTATGACAATTGAGTGAGGTTTTCCACGGATTTCGGTATTCCTCCGCTGAAATTACTCCATCCCAGATCAATTATTGATAAATTCTTTAGATTTCCAATAGATTCTGGTATCCCTCCGGAAAAGTTTGTTCCGCTGATCCTTAATCTCTGAAGAGCTCTGTTCACAGGAAACTCTGGTAAAGAGCCGTTAAGATCTGGGTTTTCTGATAAATCAAGACTCTGCAACTTTTGCAACTGGAGGACATTTTTGGGAAATGTTCCAATCAAGTTACAATTACCAAGATTCAATATTGTCAGATTCTTGAAATTTGCAAAGAAATCCGGAACTGGAGCACTCAGATTGTTCAAAGCCAGGTGAATTACCGAAAGTGATTGCAGCTTCTGAAGGGACTCATCTAAAGGGCCTGAAAGTTGACAATCTGACAAGCTTAAAACTTCCAAATTAGGCAAAGATGATGATAAACCCTGGCACCAATCGAGATTTTTTGCTGACATGTCCACATTATCCATATAAAGACCCCTTAGCCGTGTGAGGTTGCGAACAAGTGTGGCTAAACTTGGGTTCTCGAGTCTCAGTGAGTCAAATGAATAGAGATCAAGAATCTCTAACCTTGTCAGCTGTGACAATTCTTCAGGAATCTGACCATAAAACCCCGAATACGACAAGTTCAAATAAGACAAACTTGCAAGACTCCCAAATCTTGAAGAAATCGGTATATCGTCAAACTCATTTGCAGCAAGGTTCAAGCTTTCAAGATTCTTTAAACCAAATAGAGCACTGGAATCAGTAATTCCACCTGATATCGTTTCGCTGCTCAAGTCTAAACCGATAACCTGACCCTTGATGCTGCAGGTGACACCTCCCCACGAGCAGCAATCTGTGGCATTTGGCTTCCAAGACACTAGCTTTGTTGAACGTGAAGAATTGAACTGCAGTTCGTTCTTCAACTGGATCAAAATCGTTTGGTGGTTTATTTGACATTGGCCTGAAACCAACAACGTATTGATCCCAAACAAGATCAGGTAAAAGGGTAACAAGAATATCCGAAAGCAGATTTGGGTTTTCATTATGAACCAAAATTTTGACACAAAATGATGTTTATGAACACTCGAGCCAAATTTGCTTAATTATTTAAAAAATTCATTTAGATTATATTTTATTTATATTCGTTTCATAGACTCAATATGGCTTTGGTCTTTCGAATTTACTAGTCAAGTATTCGCAATTAGACAAACTATTGACTTTGACGTTTACTTTAATTTACTAGTCAAGTAGCGAAAAAAAAACAGTTAATGACTACTAACTGATTGTACAAAATAATCCTTCAAGCAGAAATTCTTCTGAATCTGAGAATATTTACTCCATTCGTTTCATGAAAGTTACAACTTTGTATTAATATTTGTATTGCTTATTGTGATAGTTATAAATGAATTGATTTACAGAATTTGTTATTATTGAAAAATGTTTGATATTCAACATGCGTCGGAGAGAAGTACCCTATTTTGATTGCCTAGCTTCTAACTGATGAGCTCAAAGATCAGATAATGTGGTTCAACAGGTGGCTTATTAAAGGCTGTCAACCCAAAAGGACCTGCTTTAAGCTGTACCAGAATTACGCTTTTCGACCCATTACCCATCCCGTCTAACCAACTGGATTTTTCACTTTCAATGCAAAACGGAAGTCACCTGACCATACTCGGTATCTACAGAAACAACTGCAAGTGATCTTTGCAGAGGTAAAATATCTTTTCTAATGTGCATGCACTATCATACTAACAACAAAAATGGTGAACAAAAAATTTATATAATAAAGTAGAATGGTAAATAAGAGGGAGTTTGGCTAGGTTTTTCTGAGGAGGTTAATAGCTTTTCATATTTTGGATAAGCTAATTTGCAAGGCTAAGAACTAGTCAAGGCAATTTGGTACCACTCTAAAGTAAATGGTCAAGTCAATAGCTAGCATTATCATGCACATGCAACTAGCATTTTGTTAGCTTCCTTGCCTTTGCTATAGTTCACACAAATTGATTGATAAGGCTTGAATGAAGCCAAAACAAGACCCACTGATTTAGAAGTCGTCAATTAGCAACCCAATGAACCAACTTCTAATATCTCATGAAAATCATAGTCTATTTTCTACATGTCAAAACTTATTACATAGCAATTTCCAGTATAAATTTGATAAGGTTTTGTTTTTATAGGCTTTTAGACTCATAAATCATAGCATTATCTGTTTGTTAAAAAACTAGTTCCCAATGAGAATCCAACTCTGCTTTCAAGTACTCTTGATTTCTTGATACCCTTTTGCCTAATTTTGTTTGGGGTTGGTTTTGGGTCAATGCCAAATCAAACAGCAGTTGATTTTGATCCAGTTGAAATACAATCTCCATTTCAATAACACTTATGCAATTATCAAAAGGATGGTTGTGATTGTGAGAACATCAAATCTGCATTTCAAAATTTTGGGTAGTTGATGGTTGTGACCAGTGTGAATTAACTACTTTGGTAATGACCCGTTTTGTTATGATGCACACATTCATTCTCGATATACGTCATATACCAAAACGGGTGATTGAAAACCGATGACCAAATGCTAGAAATTTTGATATGATTTCATACTGCATACACTCATTATAAGCTATTAAGCTTCTCAAAAGAGCTTAAGACAAAGTACTTTGTAGGCGCATACATTGTGATTGCAACAAGTTTGATGCTTTTCCATATATTGTAACAAAAACAGTATGTCACAAAAAAAATATAAAAAGTCTGGGATAATTCCGATTAGAACATCTGGAAACAGAATCAAAAAACCGATAGCTACAAAATTTAATACCGCCCATACACGTAGCAGTAACCCGACAGAAAAAATCAGCTTCAGTCTGATGACGTTTCCTTGTTTTTCTTGAGATTTTTCTTCCTCTTCTCGAGAGTATCGACGTTTGCCTTCTTCCGTTGATTGCTAATCTGTAAAAGTAAATGAAACAATAGTTCAGTCGACAATGGAACTTGGTAATTTTCGAATGTTTTTCTTCACAAAGAACGGATATTTAACTAGTGACATAAACGGAAACTAACCTGAATGGCATTATACAATCCCCTCTTTTTACGTGACATAGTTAGCATGGCCATGTCTTCATCATCATTGATAAGCTGTTTTGGAGATGCATCATCCGCGTCATCTTTTTCACCAGTCTTCTTAATCTCAGTAGTATCAGACGTCTGCTGCATCCCTTTCATTTCCATTTTCAGTTCTTGATGGAACTGTTTTTCATCAATCGCCATCTGCATACAACGAAAATCTCATCAATGAGTAGAAGAATATGACGCTGAAAAACGTATAAAGATTTGTAAAACAAATAACAAACCTTCCGTTTTCTTTCAGCAGCTTCCTTAGCTTCAGCCCTATCAATGACTCCTTCGACAAGTAAATGGGCATTATCAAGATCATCCAATTCCGCACCTGGCATTGGAAGGATTTCTTTTCTCGCAGCTGCTTGAAGCCTTTTAATGGTATCTGCATACTCGGGTACATACCCTTCTGCTTCATTGTCAACAAATGGAGAAAGATGCGGTGGAAGAACCCTGATTATTCACAAAATAATATGTCAACATTTAGAAAACAAGATTAAAGTACTATATCAATCGCGACAATTTCAAAACTTACTTTCCAACCATATAATCCTCAGTAGGTAGTATGATTCTTGCATTTATGCAGTCAAAGACCCATTGTGGCTGTATATAGTCTCTGGAAATAAACTTGTGACTTTGAGTCGGCCTATCAACAATCTGAACAAAAGAAAAGTTTCAATAAGATAATGAAAACAACGCTGAATAATAGTCTTCTATTACGTAGCCAAGGGATATTTGCAGATCAGTTATTAGAGCCGGGTCTTACGACATACCTGATAATCAATCTCCTGGTTAGATTCCTCGAATGGAGCTCCATCTCCTTCCCACGAGACCACACCACCAAAGGAGGTTATAACAAAAAGCAACGACTCCCTTGGAACCTGAACAGTGCAGCGATTCACTTTTAAGCAAAATAAAGACAAAGAGAGCTTAAACATGCAATTTATAATAAGCTATAATAATACAATGATCCTACCTCACGACCCAAGAAGAACGTCTTGTTTTGGAAGAGGGTTTTACAGGCCTTCGTTTCTTCATCATCTTCACTAACAGAAGCAGCGTTTACAACAAGATTCATCAAGGCACCTGGTTCATTACTAGGAAGTTGGTCCTGAAGCTGGGCGAGTCTAAGCTCAGACTCTTCATCGTTTGCTCCACTTGTCCGGTCTTTAGCATCAACATATCTTGTCAAAGCATATAAATCTGCCAATTATGAAGAAAAAGTTAACATCTCTATAAACAGCACACTCGAGTATAGTGACATATTAACAGTTTGTCATGAGATAGCAAGTCCATACCAGCCGCTAAAGCTTTCAATCGAGGATCAAGGATAGGTGGATATTTCAAATTAATCGACTCGTAGAGTTTGAAATTGACAAAACCAAGAAGAGTCTGCACATTAAATAGTAGCACGTGTAAGTACCGAGTTGTGAAAAGAATAACAGAAGGAATGCACTCACAGCAACAATATAAAACTAATAACGAAGATATGAAAGTGTGATTCAACAAACCTCGTAAAATTCCAAAAAGGTGAGCATAATCTTGTAGTCAACATCTTGAGGCATGACTTGCTGGAGTGCATGAGGAGTCAACCATGTGACCTTTTGACCGTCAACCTCCGCCTGAACAGAACTTAATCAGTAAACTAGCAATAGGTGAAAAAGCACACATACACAAAAACCACACAGATATGGCACGATCATTATACCTGGTAATATATGCCTTTCACAGATATAAAAGCCTTCCTTAGTTTATGTGTGCGAGAGATATACGCCTGCCACTCAAGGCTCAACCTAAAGAAACATATATAACATTGTTACGATACAGAAAAACCAGAACTATGGTATAAATCTGAAAACTGGGATCCCGCGTACCCTCGACAGTTATGGATTCGCTCTGGCTGAATACTTTCCCTCTCGATAGCAGGTAGTGCAGCAAAAAGATGGACCATAGTGAGACAGTCGTCTAGATCTCTTAATGCATCAATAAACTTGGGATATCTAAAACAACAGAAAAAAACATCAATCAGTAAGTGATAATCATTTGCAAAACAGAGTAAAAAGGTTATTTATTAGATAAAGTAATACTAACCTTTCACGAATAAGCATATCAAGAGTATAAGTAGGCTTCCGTGTCAATAAGCGTTCAGCAAGATCCTTGTTCTTCTTAGACATGGCTTTCTTTACCTTTTTCTCATATGAACGCATCTCACGAAACTTCTCAAGAAGTGGCTCATGTTTAAGAAACGCGATATCTTTCATGTGATAATAGGTATGGTGGTTTCCCTTCACCTTCTTCTTTGGATCCCGTGGGAAAACCCCTTTGAAGATACATAATTTCCTATTAAAATGAACACCCATGATTTAATGTGTTATACGCTAAAAGTCGAAAATGTACAACATATCACAGTTAAAACACCAAACATCAAATACTGTTTTCAGCCTAAAAATTAGCCAGGCTATCTAAACAATGACGTAATCAAATTCTTCATGTACATACTCTTGAAAAAACTTATACAAAGTCACAAATAGGCCCACATTTTATAACTTCAAACACTAGTTTTTCATTTCCGGTTTCAGTTCACAGATATATAACTAGATTCAAAGGAGAATACTTGTAAACCAATATAACCAACCATCTTGCTACAGAAGCCGAGACATAGCACTCTGAGTCTACAATTTAACTATTCAACGCTCAACTTATGTTACCATTTTCAGTTACAAAAACTACTCACGTCTACCTTAGAATAAAAAATAGCACCTTTTTGAACCTAATACGATAAAACGAGTACATAATACAAACTTTTGTAAAACTAAGCAAATAAAGCTTAATTAACGTTCAAAAAAAGTCTCAACTTAAAATAAAAAGAGTACAAAACATTACATTATAAACACATTTTTTACTTTTCTAAGCCCTTTATTAGCAATTTCACAGAATATTCACATACATGAACATGTCATTTTACGCAATGATTGGCATTAAGTTTAGCTTATTTGACGAACTTATGATCTTGTACAGCTTTGACAAAGCTCATAAGCTCCCTTTTACGGCTACAAGCTTATCAAGTTGACCGTATGGCTTATTTGAGATATTAAGCTCAACTTGCTAAGCTCCCAAGCCCAAAAAAGGAACTTGGGATATTTCCGGATTAATATAAGGTCATCATGTCTGCCAAAATAAGCTAACAAAACACCCCTAGCGTACCTGATCATCGTCAATTAATAACTATAAATATAAGCTCTTTTTTAAATATCCATTCTTCTAGAGGGTGTTTATTTTAGCTTATTTAGCGAGCTTTTGATCTTATGCAACTTTGAAAAAGCTCACAAGCCCCCTTTTGGCTTAGAGGTTATCAAGTTGACCTTGTGGGTTATTTGAGATTATAAGCTCAACTTGCTAACCTCACACGTCCAAAAAAAGGGCTGGCGAACTTCGCAAAATCCACATAAGCTCATACGCCCACTAAATATACTACCACAAACATCCCTCTAGTGCACCTAATAATCATCAACTAAAATAAAAACACAAGTGCACATACGGTAAACCGTATTTACGAAGAAATGAACAATACCTGAAAACTTTGAGCGGAACTTGAAGGTACTTAACAGCTTGTGACCTTGTAACATATCTAGCCGCATTACCTTCCTTCTTCTTCCCCTGCAAAACCGATCAAATGAAATCAAATTAACAACATTTTAATCATATTACAATAAATAAACATCAAATCATCAATATTATCAGCATATTCCAGCAGAAAACAACAAAGTAAAAGGGTGTCTGGATAAACTTAATTCCTGAGGTTATGTGCTTATTTAAAGTTAAGAAAGGCAAAAAGCTCATTAAAGAATCCATACGCTTGTGAACTCCAAAAACTAAGCTTACTTTCAGAGGTTGTTTGTCTTTAGCTTATTTGCTGGACCTATGAGCTAATTACAAGTTTGATACTCATGAGTTCAACTTTTTTTAGCTTATGAGCTAAGTTAAGCTTTCGAACCTGAATAATCTATCAGCCAATAAGTAAAAACCAGACCCTATTCTCAAACGTTGCTTGTATTAGCTTATTTGATGGACTTATGAGCTTATAGAAAAATTGAAAAGCTCATATTCCCATTTTTTTATGACTTATGAGCTTGAATAAGCTATAAGGTCAATCTGTTAACCTCAAAAGCCATAAAAACTAAGCTCATGAGCTAATCAATCTTGTAAGAAGCCCATCAAGCAAGCTAAAAAAACTAAGCTTATCGGCTTTCTCAACTCAAAAAATCCCATATCCCGAGAAATAAGCTACTCCCAAAATCCTAAACAACCTTTTTCATCATTGTACAGTAAAAAAACATCTTTTTAACAACTAATACTTCAATTAGTCATAAAAACATCAACTTGGCAACTTAAATTAGCCATAAGCTCAAAACCTCTAAAAAGTAAAAACTGAATTTATTTTCTAGAGTTGATTGTCGTAGCTTTTTTGATGGACTTATGAGCTTATTGCAACTTGGATAAGCTCAACTTTTTCAGCTTATGAGCTAGCTAACCAACATGACCTTATTAACTTAAATAAGCTATAAACTCAATTTGACAAGCCCAAAAAGGCTGAGCCTATCCAGCTTGTAATTAGCTCAGAATAACCTATAAGGCAAAAAAAAAAAAAAAAAACCCTCAAGTTGAAAAGCTTATAAGCCCAAAAATAAAGCTTTATTTTCATTCCCAATCTCACAAAAAGCCAGAAATAAGCTAATCCAAACACCCCCTAATAATCTTTACATCATTTTAACAACATATACTTCAAACTATTACAAAAGAATCAAACTTGACAACATATGAACCAAAATAAGCAGTTATAAAAAAAAACCCTCAAGTTGAAAAGCTCATAAGCCCTAAAACTAAGCTTATTTTCGTTCCCAATCTCACAAAAAGCCAGAAATAAGCTAATCCAAACACCCCATATAATAAAATCATCAAACTTACAGCAGGTCTGTAATGTTTCGGCATGGTTGGTTTTTTTGATAATTTGGGGGCTGTCTGTGTTTTTGATAAACCCTACTTTTTGTCTTGTAAAATGATGACTGCTTTAAATTGGGCGTTTTGGGCCTGTTTTATTTGGGCTTATTTTATATAATTGGGTTAGTTAAATGTATGTATATGTGAAAAAATGGTTTATGAAAAAGTAAAACTTAGCCATTAGCCCATTATACATAAAAAATGATTTCAAGGTTAACATTAGCGCCTATATCTCTAGCCAAAATGACATGGACATGGTTTTGGCTGTGTCAAATCTTAGCCATTATACATATGGCTGTAAACGAACATTGAACATTTCATGAACCGTTCGGTAAAGCTAGACACACTCGTGACCTAGTTCACCCTGTGCCATATCAGCTTTCCGGCAACGGTGACCAGAAATGACCAAATGCCACAGTCGATGACCCAGTTTTTTGTTTTTTCTTTAATTGTCAAGCGTTAACTTCGTGTGCTTAAATATCGGTCATATTAGCACTCGATTTCCAAAAACTTTGTCCGGTGACCAATGTGTGAATGAAACCCACACTCGGTGTGACCGACTTTAAAGTCGGTCGACCGACCTTCATGCTCGATGTATTCAAGTCCATTGCTACTAGCCTAAAAAGTTCGTTCATGTTCGTTTATCTATATCTATACAACTTATAAAGCATGAAGCACATTCTCTCCTACTAATTTTTAAGACAATCATTAATGCAATTTTTAAGCAAATACAACACACCAAACATAAATTACAAGCATGTTAAGCACAATCTTAAAAGATTATTTCTTATTTACAATTAATACACCCCATAACCAATAAATACAAATGACTAAGCACAATGTATACACGAATGCAGCACAAACCTATACTACTTATAAAGCATGTTAACACTTCTCTCCTGTTAATTTTTTAAGATTTTTAAGTTAATACAAGTAAAGAAGCATCATTTACAAGTATTTGAAGCACACCTAAAACTAAAAAAACATTATTCAACAGATACAATTAATACACAATTTAATTTACACATTCATCAAAATATACAATTATTTAACCATATTATACAATTTAATTAAGCTTTCAAAACAAAAAACATGAAATCATAAGCCCAATCTTTTACTTTTACTTTTGCTTCCACACCACCATCTAAATCTACCGCCACCATAAAAAGAAAAAGATGAGATCAAGAAATCAGAAGTTAACAAAAAAACAAAATCCTCGCTATTTGGTAGCGGATCTGTAGAAAAATGTTAAAAATGCTACATATTTTTCTAAAAAACCTTGAAGACATAATAATATACAAGCCAATCCCGCTGAACCGGTTCTGTATAAAGAAAAGAATACATTCATCAAAATTGTCGGTAAATAAAGAAAATCATCTCCAAAGAACTTTTGTTTTCTTCACTATGATTGTATATTCAAGAGGGAGTATGTATCATGATATAGAATACATAGAGATGGTAAATCTTTTTTATTTATTTATTTAGGCGTGTGGCTGAAAGATACAAGGAAGAAGTGTCGTACTTCTTTATTTTGACGTGTGGAGGGATGGTTTGAGAAAATGCAGAGGACGAGTTGTGGGTGTGTGGTTTCTTTTGTGTTGACTAAATGATGGGGTAATTTCATGGGGCGTTTATTTTGATGCAAAATTTATGTAAAGCAATGTCAATACTAAAATTTAGTTCCTATTTTAAATACATTGTCTCACGATTATCGGTAAGTTTAAAGTTGTAATGGATGGTTTCTTCTTGCGTTGACTTTCCCTGCTAACTAATATATTGATATTTATACGATTATAGTTTAAAAAAAAAAAAAAAAAAAAAAAAAAAAAAAAAAAAGTTAGACATACTATATGTTATTGCAAACTTAGACATACTATATTTAAAAAAAACACTAAACTTGATTATATATATAGTTAATGGTTAATGTTTGTGCACTTTTATGAATATTTTTTTAAAAACTACATGTATATTTGATACGCTTACAATGCCCGTTCGGGGTCAAAGGAACTTCTTTTTTGTCGAGCAAGTTTTTTAACACCCTAGGCAGGAACCTAATCGTTGTAGTGTAGTATTAGGGTAAGCTTCGGGTATTGATATCGTTCTCTAGGGGAATAGGAATGCTAGTGAGAAGTTACTACGCTAAGGTTGGGGTTGAGGAAGATTATTTTTTTAGCCCACATCATGATGACTGCCCAATCATGAAGGATGTGGTTGCAATGCTCAAGGAGATCCACCATGAGAATTCGATAACTTCAGACTCACATCTCATCATCCATCCCCTGGTCCTACTAAAACCATGGCCTTAGTGAGTTCGTGACCCACACGTCTTTATCTAGATGTTAGAAGTTAATCCAAAGAACCTAGTTTCATTCTCCATCTCTAGGGCAACAAAAGTTTTGTGCTAAACTAGATACATGTGTCCTCCAAGGCAGGTTGCGCCTGCTAAAGCACTAGGTCGGTTGTGCATTCGACTACTCTGAAGCAATTGCTTAGTTATTTAATTATCACAAATAAAATAGCCTAGCTTGACAGCAAGTACCAACATGCTAACTAAGGCCTAAAACATCAACACCCTTCCTATGCAGCTTCTTAGGTTGCAAAAAAGTGGCAAAATGGGGTGTTCAAAAATAGATTCTTCTAGTAAATAATTGATGCGTCGTATTTATGATGGATATAACGTTAATTATGTGAAAACTCAATATTCGAATAGTAAGCGTAGGCAGCAATCAGTTGTATTTCTTTCAAGCAAAGGTTTCAATTTAGCATTTTGACCCGTTTAGAGATAGAACATACTCAAACCGACCCATTACTAAGGAAACGGGTCGATGATCCATGCCCCCTGGTCCTACTAGAACCATGGCCTTACAAGCTTATCTAACTGCTTGTATGGATTCTAACATGATTCTGTTTTCTTTATTCACAAGTTAGAGGTGCTCCTAACTTGTAGTTTTGGATCTTACTGATAAGAATTTAATACAAAGAATTCGGCTCCATTCTCCATCTACAAACTTGGTGCTAAACCAAGATACATGGTGTATTCGACTAGTCCAAGTCTCGAAGAATAATCAGTATCACAAATATACAGTAATAACTTAGCTAGACAGCAAGTGCCACATGCTAACTGTAACCTAAAACATCAGCACCATTCCTTTGCAGTTTATTAGGATGCAAAAGAAGTGGCAAAATGGGTTGTTCACAAGACATGCTAGTAAAAAACATCAAATATCATTAAAATAATATCAGTTGCAAATAGCTAAGTTTGACTGATTAATACTACTACATCTTTTATCTCTAGAATTCTCACATCATGATTCGGCGTCACAGATTACAAATCAAAATGCTAAGTTACAATACGATCTTCTTTAACTTGTTCCAGCTGCTTGTTGATCAACCCGAGTAATGGGTTTTAAGGCATATGCTTGTGTTAGAGAGTCTATGGTAGGTTCACACAAAACAGCAACCTCTGTGGTTATTTCGCCCGGAGGAGAAAATTCAATATCCTTGCCAATTGCATTAAACACGATTATTTTGACAGAATGATCCTCAGAAATAACTTTCAACACATGCCGCGGATTCATGGTGAAGCCGAGTCCATCCTTCTCCGGATCCTTACCCATATTTAAATAATAATAATAATAAAAATGACATCAATAAAACAAGTGCAAACGATCCAAAAAAGTATCATACTTGCCAATCGTTTGTTTTTCTGGGTATAGAACAAATTTTTTTGCTTTTGTGGGTACTTTAGAGTAGTGACTGGGACGCCTAAAAGATACGCCTAAATTCATGCCTAAACCAATGGCATCATCCTAATGGCTGCAACCAAATACCCACTTGTTCCATATGTTTAGGCATGCATTTAGGCACACAAATTAGGTCTCCCGATCATTTTCCTTCTTTCAAATTCATACTTTTTAGGGTATTTTATGACATTTTTTCCAAAAAAAATCCTAGCTAAGAGGTCAAAAATGTCAAAAAAAGAAAAATGAATTTGAAAGAAAAATATTCACAAAAACAATTTTTTTTTTTGCTCTGTACCTTCAAAAACAAACGGCGGCAAGTATGATACATTAATAAACAAGTGCAAGTGATTGAAAAAAATATCATACTTGCCATCGTTTGTTTCTTTGGGTATAGATTTTTTTATTTTTATCTTTTTTTTTTTTTTTTTTTTTTTTTTTTTGCGGGTACTTTGGAGTTGATTGGGAGCCTAAAAGATATGCCTAAATTCATGCCTAAACCTATGGCATCAGATGCAGACAAGAACCCACTTTTTCACAAACCATCATGATCATGCCACATATGTTTAGTCATGCATTTAGGTCTCACAATCATCAAATTCATACTTTTAGGATATTTTGTGACATTTTTGCCTTTCCGAAAAAAAAAATCCTAGCTAAAAGGGCAAAAATGTAAAAAAAAAAAAAAAAATAAAAGAAAAGTATTCAAGAAAACAATTATATAATAAAAGAAATAAATAAATATATATATATATATATATCATACTTTATGGATTCCCAGTTCGTAAATCTCCCAATAGTCATCCTCTTTCTCCTCCTCGAACAGCCCGTGGCAGAGAGCCCGGTACAAGGATTCATTTCCACTTCCAGTCACCTCAATACGTTCTAAACCATGGTCCCTTACTTTTTTTTTACCCATCATACGTAGATCAGTTTTTGTTGGTAATAACATGTTTCTCACATGATCAATTTTAGCCTGATCCTCTGTATGCACTCTATTCTCATCCATTTTTTCTTTTTTTTCTTTGTGTGTGTGGTGTGGTCTTGGAAAAAGTAATTTGAGGGTTTATATAGGGGATGGTGAAAATGGTGTGGTGTGGAATACTTTCTCCCGCCATCTAAAATGTTTGGCGCCAACTTTTCCCGCCATAATTACGCGGGGTCGGGTCCGTGGTGGTTTTGGTCTATGTCGGTCTCAGTCCGGTCCAGTTTTAACCGTTGCAATTCGGTCTTGTTAGACAATGAAACCCTGTCGGTAATCCCTTTTATCGATATCAGTGTTCTAAAAGGCCCAAGGCGTGGCCTCGGCGCCACGAAATGTACCAAGGCGCGAGGTCTAGGCGTCGTGTGAAAAGACGTGGGATAAGGTGCGCCTTTTGGTAAGGCGTGGCGCCATTTTTAGAAGCATTTAGGGGATTTATGGATTTGGGCTTGGATTTGGACACCGTATTTGGGCCTGGCTATTTTGGATTTGGGCTTTAATATTTGAAATTGCTCTTAAAAATGATATAAAATTATAAACACATAAATCTATAAATATTTTTTTGCCGCCTTAAGCACGTCTTAAGAAACGCTAAGGCTTTGCAAAGGCTCGTAAGGCTTGAGGCGTGGTTGTGCCGCCACGCCTTACGCCTTTTAGAACATTGATCGATATGATATATATAGAGGCAATACATAATGAAACCCTAATGGACCCAATCCCACATATCGGGCTCGGGCCTTATTTGACATCTAATACTCTCTCGCAGTTCGAGCGGCGAAATCGCGAAAGCTTGAACTAGAGTAGTAAACTAAGAAAGCAAAATAAAACAATAACCAAAATAAAACGGGATAACCCAAAATATCCCCTATTCTAATTTTTTTGTTTACGGATAACCAAAGTATCCGAAGAATAAACCAAAGTATCCCAAACAGCCGTCTCGGGAATAAGAACCCTAGATTCGACACCAACAAAAGTCGTCTCGGGAATAAGAACCCTAGATTCGACACCAACAAAAGTCGTCTCGGGAATTAATACCCTAGATTCGACATAAAACAAAAACAATCGACTAACAAACAAACATTAAACCGGATAAACCAAAATAAAAAAACAAGAACATTTTTTTTAACGAAAAGAAAATAAAACTTGAAAAAAAAAAAAAAAAAAAAAAAAAAAAAAAAACCCTACCACCACGTGTATCCTTAATATTACCACAAGTCCTATGACTCCGTTTCCTGTCATTGGCCCACGGATCAAATCAGCACAGGCTTGCTCGTCTTCATTGCCTACGCTATGTTTTTCGACTATGTTTACTGCAAATGATATTCCAGCAATAAAGATTTTTTTTTTTTTTTTTTTTTTTTTTTTGTTAATCGATGATTGAGGGAGTTAGGGTTTGACGGGTGGATTAGAGGAGGCGGCTCAACTTAGCCACCTCTGTCTGTGGATCAGACATGCTCCGATACCATGTTAGAAAATGAATCCCCGTCGGTAATCCCTTTTATTGATATGATATATATAGATGCAATACATAATGAAACCCTAATGGACTCAATCTCATATACCGGGCTTGGGCCTTATTTGACATCTAATAGGTCTTAGACCGATGGTCAGCCCTAGTTTACAGTTGTTGCACCAATGAGGTTCTCCTTATTTCCCTGGTAGCAAATTAACAATGACGAAGTATCTGTCGGGTCAAAACCGAACCGAATTAAAAATTGATTTTGTGGAAGATATGAATCGAGAATCAAACTGAAATGATCCAGTTCAGTTCTGTTCCATTTATAAAACCGAAACCGCACCGAATATGATTAGTTCGGTTTTGATCGCACGAGTCCGGTCTGTTATTTGATCTGTTTTACTCGGACTTGCTTTATATTAATAATAAATAATCTATATGCCAATTCTGTATGTTTCGCAAGAAGCTTTTATATCATTTAGCATTTGCAAGGAGCTTTAAGTGTTAAAGATATCAAATGCCTTTCTACTTTGGTAATGACCCGTTTTGTTATATGATGCACACATTCATTCTCGATGGCCATCATATATCAAAACGGGCAATTGAAAAACGATCACCCTGCTGGAAAATTTAGTGCACTTGTGGGATGGTTCACACCTTGTAATGGGTTAAGAGGTACGGAGTGTACACCCATAAGGTCCATGAACACCCTGACTCTAATAGTGGTATGTATTGGTAGTGCTTGGTGAAAGTACTGTTGTGGTTAACACTGATTATCAGTGTTTCCACTGAAGCAGTACTTCAGCAGGATCAGTGTTTCCACTGAAGTGGTGTTTCCACTGAAGTGGTATCTCACTGAAGTTGTGTTTACACTGAAGCAGTGTAACCACTGAAAGCACTATGAAAGTACTGATATAAGTACTGATAAATGACAGTTACAACTGCATCATTATGACCACGTTTAATTGGTCATGTAACCACTAACGGCTATAATGGGGATAATTATGAGGCTATTAATGGGCCGATTAATACTCATAATTCCATTGGAACGGTCAAGAGTAACCTCCTATAAATAGGAGATCTGAACATGCATGAAAAAGACACATAAAACACAAAACACTTATAAGCGCAAGGGTTAAAGAATTGTGCCTAATTCTCTGACTGCATTTGGTCTTATCCCAAGTAGATATTCGTGATACCCAGGCATTAGGGTCGAATAGTTTACTTTGGAAAGTGATCACACGATTCCAAGTGATATCCGGTAACCACCTGGTGGTATCTGTTACTGCTGACCATTGTTTGTCTCTGCTAAAACAGTTGATCGTTTCTGCTGAAGTTGATTATCTACACCCTGTTCTGGGACGAATAACCACCAATAATCAAAGTAAACTATTTTGTGATAATCAATGGCAACTGCTGCAATAAAACACATGGCTTCAAACTTTGCTAAGCTGGACAAGTTTGAAGGGGTGGACTTTAGGAGGTGGCAGAAGAAGATGCACTTCTTGTTGTCAAGCATGAGTGTGGTCTATGTGCTGACTACTCCAATTCCTGATGATGGTGATGATGCTACTGTGGAGCAGATCAAGAGGAGGAGCAAGTGGGAGAATGATGACTACATATGTAGAGGTCTTATTCTGAATGGTATGTCTGATTCTTTGTTTGATATTTATCAGCACTTTGAATCTTCCAAAGAACTGTGGGATTCCTTGGATGCCAAATATATGGCTGAGGATGTATCAAGTAAGAAGTTCCTTGTTAGTAATTTCACAAATTACAAAATGACTGATTCAAGACCAGTTATGGAACAATACAATGAACTTCTTGGAATACTTGGAAGGTTTACACAACACAATATGCACATGGATGAGGCTATTTCAGTCTCTTGTGTTATTGACAAACTCCCTCCATCTTGGAAAGATTTCAAGCATACCTTGAAACATAAGAAGGAGGAGTTAACTCTGGTTGAGTTGGGCAGTCATCTGCGCATTGAGGAATCTCTCAAGGTGCAGGATAATGACAAGCCAAAGAGTGGCAATGCTGCTGGACCATCTGTTGTCAATATGGTGGAGCATAACAACTCCACCAGGTACAATGACAACAAAGGCAAACGCAAGTATCATGACAACACAAGGGCAGATCCTAACAAGAAGGCAACACCTACTTGTTGGAAATGTGGCAAGACTGGTCACATTAAAAGGGACTGCAAGGGTGTTAAAATTGGTGATAAAGCCAATGGATCAGGCACTAATGGTTCAGGGAGTGGTGGTTCAGCCAACTCACTGAAAGGTCAGAATATGTTTAATAAGTCTTTTCAGATTTATTATGTTACATATGTATCTGAATCTTTTTATGTGCAGGATGATGATGTTGCGTGGTGGGTTGACTCTGGTGCAACAGTTCATGTGTGCAAAGATAGAAGCTGGTTCAAGACTTATGAGTCACTGAATGATGGTTCTATTCTTCACATGGGAAATGAGTCAACAGCCTTGGTGCATGGTCATGGTTGTGTAGATCTTAGGTTTAGTTCTGGAAAGATTGTAACTTTGTTTAATGTTATTCATGTTCCTGATATAAGGAAAAACTTGGTTTCAAGTAGTGTTTTGAATAATCATGGATATAAACAAGTTATTGAATCTGATAAATTTGTTCTTTCTAAATGTGGTGTTTTTATTGGTTTTGGTTATTAATGTAATCAAATGTTCAGGCTTAATATTACCACTGACAGTGTTATTTCAGCTTTTGTGACCACATATGATCAGACTGATTCTACCCTTTGGCATGCTAGACTTGGTCATGTTCACTATAAAAGAATGCAAGATATGTCTAGGGATGGTTTAATCCCTGCTTTTGACATGGACACTGAAAAGTGTAAAACTTGCATGTTGACCAAGATAACCAAGAAACCCTTTCAGGGTGTTAGTCGTGAGACTAAGATCTTGGAGCTTATTCACAGTGACCTGTGTGATTTGCATGCCATTCCTTCTTTGGGGAATAAGAAGTACTTTGTGACATTTATTGATGATGCTTCTAGATTTTGTTATGTCTATCTGTTACATACCAAGGATGAAGCATTAGATAAATTCAAAGTGTTTAAAACTGAAGTTGAATTACAACTTGGGTCTTTGATCAAAAGATTAAGGACTGATAGGGGAGGTGAGTACATGGATACTCAGTACTTTCAGTCTGTTGGAATAATCCATGAAACGACTGCCCCTTATACTCCTCAGCAAAATGGTTTTTCTGAAAGGAAAAACAGGGTGCTGAAGGAGATGGTTAATTCCATGTTGTCCTATTCAGGACTGAGTCAAGGGTTCTGGGGTGAAGCTATGTTAACAGCTTGCTATTTGCTAAATAGGGTTCCCAACAAAAGGAACAAAGTTACCCCTTATGAACTCTGGACTAAAAGGAAACCCAACCTGAACTATCTCAGGGTCTTGGGTTGTAGGGCTGTTGTAAGACTCCCTGAACCAAAGCAAAAGACTTTGGGTGAAAGAGGCATTGACTGCATCTTTGTTGGATATGCTGAGCATTCCAAGGCTTTTAGATTCTATGTTATTGAACCTAATGAATATATTTCAATTAACTCAATAATTGAATCAATGGATGCAGACTTTGATGAGAACAGATTCTCATCAGTCCCTAGACCAAGTCAGAGGATTCCTAATGGAACTCATGACACTGGTGTATCAGAGGTCCCTGATGATGAACCATCAGTGGTCCCTGATGAGGTTGTGGTTCAACAACCTGTGCTTAGAAAAAGCAAAAGGGTTAGGACTCCAAAGTCATTTGGACCTGAGTTTCAACTAGACTTAGTTGAAGGTACCAGGGATGAGGTCTCAGACCAATACTCCTATTGCTTCATTGTTGAGGATGACCCCAAAACATTTGAAGAAGCAATGAAGTCCCATGATATTGCTTTCTGGAAAGAAGCAATCAATGATGAGATGGATTCCATCATATGCAACAACACTTGGGTGTTGGTTGATCTACCACCAGGTTGCAAGCCTCTGGGTTGCAAATGGATTTTCAAAAGAAAAATGAAGGTAGATGGAACTATTGAAAAGTTCAAGGCTAGACTAGTCATTCAGGGCTTTAAACAAAAGTCAGGAATAGACTATTTTGATACTTATGCCCCTGTGGCTCGTATCAGTACCATAAGACTGCTGATTGCTATGGCATCTATTCACAATCTGGTTATTCATCAGATGGATGTGAAAACAGCTTTCTTGAATGGTGAATTGGAAGAGGAGGTTTATATGAACCAACCTCAGGGCTTCATCTTGCCTGGAAATGAAAACAAGGTGTGTAAACTGATTAAGTCTCTTTATGGACTGAAGCAGGCACCTAAGCAATGGCATCAAAAATTTGATGAAGTGGTTTTGTCTAGTGGTTATGTTCTTAACCAAGCTGACAAATGTGTATATAGCAAATTTGATGAATCTGGTAAAGGAGTCATCATTTGTCTATATGTTGATGACATGTTGATCTTTGGCACTGACCAAAATCAGGTTGACCTGACAAAGGAATTTTTGTCATCAAATTTCTCCATGAAGGATATGGGGGAGGCTGATGTTATCCTTGGTATAAGGATTAAACATGAAAGTAAAAGAATTTCTATCTCCCAGTCTCATTATATTGAGAAGGTGCTGAGGAAATTCAATTACTTTGATTGTACTCCAGTGAGTACACCTATGGATACTTGTGAGAAGCTGATGCCTAATCATGGCAAGGCTGTATCTCAACTTGAGTATTCTAGGGTGATTGGCTGCCTGATGTATACCATGACTTGTACAAGACCTGATATTGGTTTTGCAGTGGGAAAATTGAGCAGGTATACTAGTAACCCTAGTGCTCATCACTGGCAAGCAGTTCAAAGGGTACTGAAGTATTTGAAGAGAACTATGGATTATAGTCTCTCATATACTGGTTACCCATAAGTGTTGGAAGGTTACACTGATGCAAGTTGGATCAGTAACACTTAAGACAATTCGTCTACCAGTGGCTGGGTATTCCTACTTGGTGGAGGTGCAATTTCTTGGGCATCCAAGAAGCAAACTTGCATCACCAGTTCAACAATGAAATATGAATTTGTGGCTTTAGCAGCTGCTGGTAAAGAAGCTGAATGGTTGAAAAACTTGCTTCTTGAGATTCCATTGTGGCCTAAACCTATAGCACCCATTTCTATCCGGTGTGATAGTGCAGCTACATTGGCTAGGGCTTATAGCCAGATGTACAATGGTAAGTCTAGACACTTAGGTGTCAGGCATAGCATGATTCGTGAGCTCATCATGAATGGGGTGGTATCTATAGAGTTTGTTAGATCTCAACAGAACTTAGCTGATCACTTGACGAAGGGACTGGCTAGAGACTTGGTTATAAAGTCTGCTAAAGGGATGGGTTTAAGTCCAACTTAGTCACTGAATGCTAGGACACCCAACTCCCTCCTAAGGAAACTTGGGAGCTGAGTTCAATGTGGAAAGCTGAACATTCAGTGGACTGGAGCACATGTTTTATTTACATCCCAAGGTTGTGCTCAGAACCTGCTGAAAGGAGGATGAAGTCTTCACTTCTTAATGGTTTATATATCTTTGAAAAAATGCTTGGCAGGAGCATGAATAAAGAGGAACCACCTATGTAAATGTTGAAGTTTTGCCGCTTCAGGAAGCTTTTGGACTTTTAGCTTTTACAACATTTATGAATTTGGATATGGACACATGGCTTGTATAGTGTCAGGAGCTTTTACTTGTGTGTAGTTATCTTCAGGTATTAAAATGGGTTGAAGGGTTCAATTCTTAGAACACCCTGATTCTCGAATATTTGAACGTGTAATTACTAAGATGGAAATTCAATCCTCAGGACATTTTCGTTTATGCACATGTTTTGCTTGATGTTTATTTTACATGCAAAGGGAGTGAACTAAATTTGGGGAGGATTGTTGAAAAATTTAGTGCACTTGTGGGATGGTTCACACCTTGTAATGGGTTAGGAGGTACGGAGTGTACACCCTGACTCTAATAGTGGTATGTATTGGTAGTGCTTGGTGAAAGTACTGTTGTGGTTAACACTGATTATCAGTGTTTCCACTGAAGCAGTACTTCAGCAGGATCAGTGTTTCCACTGAAGTGGTATCTCACTGAAGTTATGTTTACACTGAAGCAGTGTAACCACTGAAAGCACTATGAAAGTACTGATATAAGTACTGATAAATGACAGTTACAACTGCATCATTATGACCACGTTTAATTGGTCATGTAACCACTAACGGCTATAATGGGGATAATTATGAGGCTATTAATGGGCCGATTAATACTCATAATTCCATTGGAACGGTCAAGAGTAACCTCCTATAAATAGGAGATCTGAACATGCATGAAAAAGACACAGAAAACACAAAACACTTATAAGCGCAAGGGTTAAAGAATTGTGCCTAATTCTCTAACTGCATTTGGTCTTATCCCAAGTAGATATTCGTGATACCCAGGCATTAGGGTCGAATAGTTTACTTTGGAAAGTGATCACACGATTCCAAGTGATATTCGGTAACCACCTGGTGGTATCTGTTACTGCTGACCATTGTTTGTCTCTGCTGAAACAGTTGATCGTTTCTGCTGAAGTTGATTATCTACACCCTGTTCTGGGACGAATAACCACCAACAACTATAGAAATTGGTATGATTTCATATGGTACACACAAATTATACGCGAAAGAGCTCATGACAAAGTACTTTGTAGGCGCATAGATTGTGATTGCAACAAGTTTGATGATGCTTTTCCATATATTGTAAACAAAAACAGTGTGCCAAATAAAAGAAAACAAAATTTGGGAATAATTCCATTTAAGCAGATGAAAACATAATCAAAAAACAGATAGCTACAAAATTTAATACTGCCTATATGAGTAGGAAGTAACCCGATAGAAAAAATCAGCTTATGTCTGATGATGTTTCCTTATTTTTTCTTGAGATTTTTCTTCCTCTTTTCAAGAGTACCGATGTTTGCCTTCTTCCTTTCTTTGCTAATTTGTAAAAGTAAATGAAACAGTAGTTTAGTCGAAAATGGAAATTGGTAATAGTCTGTTTTCTTCTATAAAACGAAGGTATGAAAATTCGATCGACAAACCTCATATAACTCCAAGAAGGTAAGCATAATCTTGTAATTAACATCTTGAGGCATCACTTGCTGGAGCGCATGAGGAGTCAACTATGTGACCTTTTGACCGTCAACCTCGCCTGAACAGAAATAAATCATAAAACTTGCATTGAGTGAAATTACATATACACAAAAACCACTCAGATATGGCACAATCATTGTACCTCGAACTTCTCAAGAAGTGGCTCATGTGGTGATTGTTTTAACTTATTTGGACATGAATAAGTAATAAGTTAGGAAAGCTGAATAAGTAATAAGCTCATAAGCCATAAAACTGAGCTTGCTCTCATGTGGTGATTGTTTTTAACTTATTTGATGGACTTACGAACTTAGCACATGTTTGACAAGCTGATTTTTTTTAGACTTACAAGCATATAGCTTATATAAGTTCATAAGCTCATAAAAAGCCATAAAAATGAGCTTATTAGCTTTACAAAAAGAAAGTAAACCCATAAATAAGCTTATCCAAACAACCCCTCAAGTTGAAAAGCTCATAATATGAGCTTATAAACTTGAATAAGCTCATAAGCCCATGAAATAAAACTGAAACCTAAGCTTATCAAAGAATCCCATCAAATTTTATACAGTAATAAAACATCAACAACTTTAATAAAAAGGCATTAAAGTGACAGCCAAATGAAAAGCAGAAAGCTATGATGACTTACAGCAGGTCTGTAATGTTTCGGCATGGTTTGGTTGATAATTTGGGGGCTGCCAGCTGTGTGTTTGATAAACCCTAATGTTTTATGGGTTATACTTTTTTGTGTTGTAAAATGATGACATGTATAAGAGCATGAGGTATCACGACGAGATGAGCTCGTCATTCCAACGTGGCACGCTCGCCACCCTTTGTCACCCCTAGCCGCCACACCCCTCCCATTCTTCACCCCTCGTCGTTATGCTTCTCGCTGTGCAAACGAAGTAGAAACGACAAATTTTTTTCCCCAGATAGCCGGTGGACAAATTTGTGTTGCTTGTATTTAAGTGGGTGTGTTGAAGTGATGTTGGGCCCAAGTGAAGAGGTTTGGGTTAGTTGTGAATGGAGGGTATTTTTAAGTGGGTGTGTTGAAGTGATGTGACACATGTGGGACCCAAGTAAAGAGGTGTGGCTAAACCACCATACCCCATGCTCTAAATTGGTTGGATATTGGGCGATTTGGGCCTTTATGGTGGCTCTTTACATGATATGTCAACTTTTAACACTTCTTGGGGCCCGTTTGGTTTGTTGCTAGGTATAACGACCCGTAAAATTTCGGATTATTATAATAATATTTATCACGTCAGAAAATTTAAATCGGTTATTTTCTGACAGGTGCCAATATTTAAAATTTAAAACCGAGAGGTCATCTCGTTTCCTTAGAAATAAGACACCGCTTGTCCACTAAGTATCGGTATAATAAATGTGAAATTTATTATTATCCCAGTTAAAATTTAAGCATACATAAGCTTAATCCATTAGTTATTCCGCATACTGCAGCGCAGTAGCATACAAAACTAAAAATAAATAATGAGACAAGTGAAATATACACATTTTATCATTCAAGGATAATTTACGGAAGAAAACGAGAGGTTATCTTGTGAATTTAGAAAGTCACGGCACCGACGCATACCGACACCAAATTAATAACGGCAAACAGTTATAATCAAATTTCAACGTAATAAGAATGTCATAATATTAAGTTTAAGAAATCGTTTCCGAAAATATTTTTCGGGTACCGGGAAGGTATGTTTACTCGAGAATTCGAGAAAACACGGGGTACAATCAATACAATCTATACTACATAAAATGGAAAAACAGTCAAAGTGGAAAAGTGGAAAAGTGGAAAAGTGAAAAAATTTAATGGTCAAATGAGAGAGAAATATATTTGTGTAATTAATACTCTTATTAAAACACCTCATTACTTAAAAGTACAATAATTTATTCACATTGTACAACCAATTAAAAACATATCTACCAAATTAAAAACAACCAATTAAAACACCCCTTATTAAAAAGTACAATGAAATTTTCACAATGTACAATTTAAACAAGCTACAACATAATTCTAAATATAAAATAATTAAACAAACTAATTAATGTTATTTTTAAAACACCCTAAAATGAAAAGTACATGTTATTATACACATTATACAAATTAATAAAACACACAAAGCTTCAAACAAGCTAACAAGTTGATGGTACATATAGTTTTAAAAATTGGACCAGACCAACGGGTTCAACCGGAAACCGGTGTCGCCATCGGTTCGGCTAACCAATAACAGCCATCCGGAAACGAACTAGAGAGGACCCGTTAAAACCGATACAAACTGGTGAATCAGGTCTCATTGAGATCTATTTCTCCGGTTAATAGTCACAGGGTACTCGCCGCCACAACGCGCGGATACCCTGCTATATTATATATAAAGGAAAAACCAAAAAGTAAGAAGTAAAAATTTGAAACTATTAACACATATTGAAAACCGGGTTGACACAGTACGCTTCAAATCCAGTGGGTTGACCCTGTTTAATTTGACCCGTTTTGACCCAACATGTCATATTGACTCGGTTTAAATCGACCCGTTTTTCGACGGGAACGGTTCAACCGGTTGAACCACCCGGGTCGAACCGGGCTTCAAAACGTTATGTTTAATCCCCAAATATTCAAATTATTTTTCGTTTAGAACCCATAAACTTTTTTTTAACACAAAACGATCTGTCGCTATATAAATATATTATCTAAAAGTTTTTCTTAAAAAACTATTATAATGTTTTGCAATTATGAGAAAATATGTGCCCGTTAGTGCACATTTAACTTTTCAATATGCTAAATACGCTCATTTAAAAAAAAAGATGGGACTAAATGTGCCCAAATCTTTTACAAAATTAGCCAATTTTTATTTTATTTTGGGCCAATCATATTCACGCTAATTTTAGTCACCATTAATCTCATCCTTGTTAGTTTTTACGCAACAAGTAACGTGTGTTGTTAGTTTTTATTCTATAACGGATGTAATGTTTACTTTCATTTTCATTAAATGATTTTATATGTTGTTTGATAGATGTTAAGAATTTTGTCTAGACTTTAATTATCGTATAGTACAACCGTTTGCAATTGCATTTTCATCGGTTCACGTTCTATTTTAAACGCTACACAAAACACTCACCGAAATATCACAAATCATTAATTATCTGACGCTAGAAACAGCTGCCGCTAGGCGCGGGTACTCGTCTAGTAATTATAATAAAACAAAACGCATTTACACCTATCCCACCCCTATTCACGTATTACCCCTTCCATACTTCTTCTCCTGCTCCCTTCGCAGAACCAACAAACACCAAAATAGGTGTTTTATTCTCTTTTTGAAAGGTCAAAGGCAAGTCTAGCCATCTCCAACCCCTCTAATTGGAAACCTACCTTGATAGATATCTCGTGAAGATGTCGGAGGCACGGCTGTGAGAAAGTGACCATAGCCAAAGAAGGATAGCAGCTACAAAAGAGACCATGGAAGACTAGAAACTCCATTCCTTGTTTTCATCCTTAAATAAGATACAATCTCTTACAGGTTCATCACTTGTCAAACATTCAAAAAAAAAATTAGGGTTTGTAAAATTAGAGCTTCTCAAATCAAGGGGCTTTTCGAAATTGATTGAGGGGTTTCATTCTTGGATGCGTAAGGAAGCTACTCCAGGGGTTAATTGTTCCAGTTCAACTCGAGTCCCCTCCAAATGAGTTCCTTGGTTTTCGGTGATCATCTATTCGACCCACCTAGTTAAACGTAAGAATATGAAACTTTCATCTCTTAAATCTATCGAGTTGTAATTGTCCAATGAGAATTTATGAACATTCTTATTGTACCGAATAAAATTAATAAAGTGGAAGTGATATTGTTTCACTTTAGTGTTGATTAAATTGACTATGGTAATGTGGAAATAAAAATAATAATGTTCTTTTTCATATTGTTGTTGTTGTTTGCTGTCGAAAACCAAGAAGAGAAAAAAAAAAAAAAAAAAAAAAAAAAAAAAACTTTAAGTTTAACTCCTAAATCTTGGCTCATGATCGTGCTAGTACTTATCTCGGTTTGTTCATTTAGTACTCGGCTTATTGATGACTTTTTAGCTTATCTAGGAGCTGATCAGTTTTGGTCTACTCGGTTGCATATCTAAGGTCTAATTCAACCCATTTTTCCTCGCTTGTTATTGTCAACACATGATTTTTCCTTTTCCCATTAAGGTTCATTCAACCAAGATTAAACTCACTTGAAGAAGTGATTGTTTCATAGTTGTGTTTGACTCGACAGCCCGCACCAAACCCGTAAAGGTAACCTTGGTGTCAAGTCTAATTCGGATCGAGTTGTACTCGATCGGCCAAACTTAGCTCAATCATTATTCTTGACATGATACTCTAAGTATACCTTAGGATGATTTCAAATACTCGACTACACATTAGAAATTGCCGCTATGTTTGTTGTTGTTTTTGCAAGAGAAATCCCCGGAAAATGTGTTTGTATTATGTGTGTTCCAAGCCGCTAAGCGACATATCTGCTGCCTCGTTCAATACCAGACCACGAGGTGGTAATACAAGTCTAGGCCCCTTGTGTTACTTGGGTCCGTATGAAGGTCTCGATGAGTTTGTATTTGGTTAAGTTTCCCTGAATCAAAAACTGCACCTCAGCAAATCATAAATTCATCCTCACTTAGTAGTAGCATTGGTATCGGGCCTTCAAGCCCAGTCTCAATTAAATTTGGAGAGTGTTTGTTATGTGGGTTGAGAAGCCCACTCTGACAATAAGTGTTATGTCTTCTTTTTCTTATTTTCCTGGGCCGCAACCCACTTCTAATGACCAGGGTGCGTTTGGTTATTTTGGAAGCAAAACAAATGTGTAAAATTTTCTTTATCAAAAATATAAGTGGTGAAAAGTAAACAAAATGTTAGTAATCCGTTGTGTGTCATAGTACCTCATACTCAACCCATCCCGCGACACATCCCCGACTTATTCAACTCATATAAATATGGCGTTTTTACTCGACATATGCAAATATACAAAACCCGTCATATATAAACGGATTCTAAGATATAACTATTAATCAAAATTTTATATTTTAGCACCACTAAAACTATTAAGTTTGAATTAAACTAGTGAAAATATGATTTGAAACTTAAATTCATTATGACGACTTATTTCATTATAAACGCTTATTTGAGCTTCACAAACAAGATATATTTCATGAAAACTTATATAAACGCTTATTTGAGCTTCACCTAAATCTTGTAAATTGCTTTAAGATAAATGATGCCACAACAACAACAACAACAACACAAACATTTAAAACTTTATAAAGTTAGATAAACTTTATCGAGTCTTAAACATAAAGACTAAATATGCCGTACTTAATTAGGTTGCGTGTCGGAGCCGTGCACTATCATTATGTGATTTAATTCCCTTTAGACTTCATATCGCACAATGCTAAGGTGAGTTTCATAGCCCCTACTTTTAATCTGTTTTATACTTGTTTTGGGGGAAGATACATGATCATTTTACTTAAATGATTAAATTACCGAAATTGTGCATTCCATGCATACTATGCTTTAACATGTTTAAAGTTTTCATCATACATAGATGTTTTATGGACTATACTAAAATGTTTGACCTAGAATATTGCGCAGCTTAGCCTAAGACTTTAGATCCCAAATTGCCCTTCTCATGAACCGTCAATTCCTGCCGGGAAGCGCGAATGTTATAAATAGATCTATTGGGGGTGACTCCCCTGTTCGGTTGACCCCGCTTGGGTCAAGGCGAAACATATAGCATGTCGGGACCGAGTGTATTGGGATAAACACTCGCCATGGGCTCCTTATTTGTATGACTTCCTTGTGCATACAGAAACTGTCGTAGCTTCGGTTGCATGAGCTTAGTGCTAGCGTAATAAATTTATAAAATATGGCATTATATTTATTGTAATGTGCATATACTCTTTTTATGGTCTAATAATGAAATTCTTTTATGAAACCCTTTTATGAATTGAAATCATAAATTTCATGACATTATGCAAGACGTAATGATCATCAAAAACCAAATTTGAAATAGTGTACTGAAGTCCCATTTTTAAATAAACCTATGAACTCACCAACGTAAGCTGACCCTTTTTAGCATGTATCTTCAGGTTTTGAAGTGATAACTTATCTTTGGAGGCGCAAGGCAAAGGCATGGCATGGTCATAGATGACTCTGATTTATGTATTGGGACCACCTTTTTTATAATGGGCAATTTTCCGCACTAATCAATAATGTAAACATTGCTTTTAAGAAATGAATAAAAGTTTATTTATGAAAATCAGTTGTTCTATGCTTATGTTGTGACATCAATTTAGTAGCTCCCCAATACTTGTATGCTTCCACTGTGCTATTTTGGGGGTGTTACACTAGGAATCACAATGGGTATCGGATTTGGTATGGGGTAGAATGACAATGGATATGAAAAAGTGTATCATTATGATTGTTTATGTTTGGTTGATAAAATATGGAATGGAAAAGTATATAGATATTTGAAATTTGTAGTGGAAAAGAGAGGGGCTCGCGGGAATGGATTTCATAGACACGAAATTGGTGTGTAATGAATCTACGACTATCATATACTCATTTCATTCACGGACCCACTAAACAAACACCATTAATCGGAATGAAATTCATAGATCCATTCCGATAGGCGCATACCAAACACACCCTTACTTTCTTTCTTAGTTCTTTCTCATTTTTTCGGTAATTGATTTTTCACGAAAGATGTGAATTGACGGGACACACTGACTTTGGTGCCTTTTGACAACAATCATTGTCCACCTCACAAGAAACAGTTCCGACAACTCTTCTGCCTAGTAGAGCACCAACTGAAGTGAGTACGAGTCGAGACTCGAACCTGTGACATTTTATTCATAAAATATTTCTAGTGGTACCTTGAGTTTTTCGAAGGTGAGTATCAACTGAGCCAAAGCACTTTGGTTCGGTAATTGATTTTAACCACATCCATTATATGATAAACCATGTCACATACACATAAGCTTTTTGGTGGTGTAAACATATCACATGTATAATTAGAGGGAGATGATTTGCACACTATATCAAATAATCAGGACTCTCTAATTAACTGTGTTTGGACATTTATATTCTCACAGTTACCCTTACACTTTCACCCATATAAGGGTATAAATGTCGAAACACAATTAACTGAAGTGTCCTAATCATTTTATAAAATGTGCAAATCACCTCTCATAATCAGATGTTTAACAGCTTTCATAAATATATCAAGTACATACATTTTATTTGCATAACAAGGAAGCAACCATGCTTGAATGATTTTACATGCAAAGTTATTAAACATAGGAATCGAATTGATTACTTGTTTTATTTCCATTGTGATTCTCATTTTATCAGTTTGTCATTTCATTGCACTCGATCAACTAGAAAACTGTTCAACCCTTGCTGCGAATCGGATTGATGAAAGTGCAAATCCGTTCGCGTAAATTACGTGCATTTTCACTTGAAGTATTGAACAAAAAGAACACATGTTTTTCTTCTTTGCTCTCCATCAATTCTACTCTTCCTTGCCATCCACTATTCTCCATCACCTTTTTGTAGTTCAAACCTCTAGCCCTAAGTTTATCCTTCTCACCAACACATAAAAGTATCTTTGAACACCCGAATTTCGAAATCCTTGGGTCCATAGCCGGATTAAACAATGGGTCATCTAGCCCAACCCCAAACGGGCTCGCCATCTTCCATGTCTGATCCAAATATTCTTTGTACTCGCGATCTTTCCCAAGTTCGGGTCCAATGGGATCTTTTCCTCCAAAATAAGGGTGGAGCATGATTACACCCTTGAGATTAATAACGTTAATCGGGCTCATCCCAGCTCGAATAGCCATGTTATGGGCTATGTTGGCCCCAGAACTATCTCCCGCGAGAAATACATTATTGAGATCAGCATAGTCATTTAACCACGACTCGGATCCGTTTCTTCCATCATGTTTAGCCACCCACTTTAGTGCTTTCCATGAGTCCTCATACGGGATTGGGATAGGGTACTCACGCGCCAACGGCCAACCTATAGTCAACTGACACAGTAATCACATTGGATTCAAATGTGATTAAGTTAAGTGTCGGATGATAGCTTACTGAGGCCGAGGACTCGCTCATGAATCCCCCGCCATGGTAATAAATCAAAGTAGGCAGTTTTTTATTTGGGGCGATTTTTTTTGGAATGTAAAGCCTGATCGAAAGATTTGTTTCTTGTGAGATAACGACGTCTTTAGATTGAACACTAGTTAATGGATCGAGTCCTGCTGAGATGGTATTACTACCGGCCAATCTTTTAACTCGACCACCTTTGTGTATACGAATGCGCCCATGAATTTCTATAGGAACTTCATCGGATGTTGAAATGTATGCAGAGGGCGACACACGAAACATTTTCTAGTGAGTAGCTGCATGCATGCAACTTGGCCAACAAATATAAAGGCATGTTAGAGGTTGACACTTGAAACTATGTGTTCGGTGCAACCGGTAGTGGGCGAGAAGATTGCTTTTTCCTTGTCCAGTTCTTTCAAAAAACGAATCAATCGGATTCATGGGTCATAAGAAGATAATAGAGCGATGAGCGTTGAGCGTTGTAATATTTAATGCTAGTTTGACAAACAACAAGTTGTAGCTTTATCTATTTTTGCGAAATGCTTATTTTAACGCTCCAAAGAAGTACAACATTTAGGAGCGTTGGGCATTTAAGAGCTGTTTTACACATTATTATTACACATATAACTACGTTAAACGTATTTTAGTTGGATAGTGTTTTGATCGTATCGTTAGATTACAAGAAACTTAATAAAACTTTTCCATGATATACTAAGAGCTCCGGGTACGGTGGCTGATGGCTCAAGCCATCACTCCGGCGCCACCCTATGGCACGAGACACCATGCCAGGCCTTGGCTAGTAGACACTCGCGCCACCACCACCAGCCCACGCGGTAGGTATTTCTCTCTTTTTTTTTTTTCTTTTTTTCTTTTTTTTTCTCGTTGCTCGAGCTGTTCTATTTCATCAACATAAATCTTGTTTTTGGCTGTGAGAGACTGTTGTTGAGTTGGTGTTGCTGTGTGTTGAAGACTTAAGAGGCTATGTAAAAGATGAAGTGGCTGCCGTGAAAAATCTGCTTATATATTAAAGACTAAAATACACCGTTGGTCCCTAAACTTGGCTGGACGGATCGCGATGGGACGAACCTCGCCCTTTTCATCGCCACAGGTCCAAACCTTGGCCATTAAATGCCAGATTCGTCCCTTGACCAAAAACGCCTATGTCAACATCTCTTTTCTGTTAGTTATTGGAGGGTATTATAGTCCATTCACATTTATAACTCAACCTAGTTAATTCTAACTCAAGAACTATTCCACCAAAACAAAAAAGGGATATTTTTTGAACAAATAATATGAGTGTACCTGACTCCTCACCACTTAAGTATGACTTCATAAAAGTCAATTGGTAAAGAAAGTAATAGCTCACAGAAATTTACCCAGGATTAACAAACAAATTTATATATTATCAACTACTTAGCTAGTTGACTTATAACAGTCAACTATATACAGTGTTTGATGAAACTGGAACATAACTGATACTACGGAGTCATTGTCTGATACATGTTAATTTACTGATTCGTTACAAAATATAAAAGATGAATTTGGGCCCAACTTCAAAACGTTCAACTGCTGAATCTTTAAATGATCTACACAGCTGTGATTGATATCCAGAAACTGTTGAACCGACAAAACTTTTAGCCCTAAATTGATGATGCTGCTTCCACCTTGTCTGCAAAAACAAGTATACAAATTACAAACATATAAGTTATGAACTGTAGTGTTACAGCTTAATGGAATTTAACACATGACATGGTATTCATCACTGAAACATCACCTAGGATCGCCTTTGGGCGAACAGTGCTAGGACGCAGTTTGTAATCTTTTTTTTTGCTCCGAAAGGGTGTCTTAACACCGCTTGAAACATCTGCAGCAGCACCACCAACCCTTTCAGCCTTCCCCTCCAAGTCAAAACCAGGCAAGTTCTCAACATCAAACCCTGCAAACTCAACCATTTTGGCCTTCCCCTTCCCATCTAAACCTCGCTTAAATTCTTGAACAACTTCTCTCACTTTTTTCTGGGCAAAACCTCCTCTTCATCAACCATCTTTCCTTTTCCTTTTCTTTTAATTTTGTCCCTTTTTTTAGCTACAACCCCTTCTTCGTATTTGATTACTACACCACCTTTCACTCTTGGTGTCCTGGTTCCACTCCGATGCATTTTTTTCTTATCTATCCCCTGCCATTGACTTCTAGTCCTAAAAGGTGTATGACTAAGCATCCTAAAGTTAGCATCCTGCTCTACCCAACCCACAACTTCAAAACTGATGTTTTTTAAGTAAAACTGTGCTAACTTTTGGGGCTTGTGGGCTACGAAGATATCAACTGACTCATTTGTTTCAGCCATTCCAAACAAAGTATGAACATCAACATCAGTATGAATCAAATGCAAACCATTTTCTAGGGATTGTTTAGGATCACAGAAAAACAACGCCCATTTTTGTTCATTAATCTCTGATAACACATTATCAAGGCTTGAGCTAAATATATCCCTATCACTGGTAAAGGCACACAGATTAATTAATGAACCTCGTTCATAACTGAGTGGGATATAATCAAAAACCCCATTATAGTGGATTCTAAACAGGACCTCACCTTCTTCTTCTTCATTCACATCCTTAAAAGTGGAGACGAATATGCTTCTGTCCTTCATTCTTACTTTTTTGTTTTTTTAAGAATGAGTTTGACTTGATGTGTGTTTCAGTACGTGAGTGTGGATGTATGTTAGGTTTCGTTTTGATTGGGTTTTGTTAATTGGGTTGGGTTATTATGATAGTGTTTATGGTTTCGGATCTTGTTAGTTGGGTTCTTTTGGTGATTCCCAACACATTAATTGTGTATAAGCGTATCAAGGAAGGAAAAAGGCCAAGTTGCAGGGTAGTAGGTTTAAAATGTCACACTTGGTCCCTCAATTTGGCCAGTTAGCCGTTTTTTGCACTTAAAATTCCCGCGTATTTTTTCTCACACAAACTTGACTTTTTCTCTGTTTACTAACTTCACAACTAGTCCCTGAATTTGGAACGTCCAGTTGTTTTTGGTATTTATTGGTTAATACACTATACCAATTGCATACCAACAATCACAAGAAACATATCCTAAGAAAATCTCAACAACCTCCCAATGGCTGACTTCCCACTACTTGAAGAACTCGCCAAAGCTTCGAACTCTGACTACATGTTTGACTCGATTTCTCTCTTTTATCAGAGAGAAAACGATAAGGACATCAAAATTGCTAAAGGACTCCAAAACACTTTGACTGACTTGATTCGGGGTATGAAGGAAACCCAAGAATACATCTCTAAGATCGAAGGCTTTCGAACTACGGTGATGAACTACAAGGTTATCGAGGATCTTCGTAACAGGCAAAAGGCTAATGTCTTGAAGGCATTGGAGATAAGGAGGATGATCTGTCAGACACACTCACAGGTGTGTGACAGGAACAACTTCCTTGATGACCTTAGGAAGTGTTGAGAAAGAAATGCTATGGTTATGTTTTCCCTTTTTTTTTTGGAAAAATATGTACTGAATATTTAATGTTTAATATGAAGTTAATGAATCTATATGTTATGTTCTAGTGTTTTAATTTGTTAATTATGTTGTTAATTGTTGTATTCGTCTAAGAGAGTTGTTATATCGGTTTTGATTGTATTGGGTGTTGGTAGAACTATGGTCCTTGGTCAAACAGATTTAGAGTGTAGGGGACACAGGTTTTAGTCCCATATCCTGTCTTGCATTAACTTATAGCAAGCACTTTCTTCTCACATTTTACCACAAATTTGAATTCAAATACATAAACCCAACCCTTTCAGAGAAATTGAGTCAAAATGGGTAAATCTAGAGCTCGTAAACAGATTAAATGCTCCAATTGTCAAACTGTTGGACATAATAAGTCTAGCCGTCACAAGGATCAGGTACCAAAACCAACAAAGGAAAGTAAGGTTCGAGGTAGAAAAAGGCATTGTGATGGCAGAAGGTAACAGGTATTCATTTAATTGTCATTTGTATAATGATTATTATAGTGTGTTTACATTCTAGTTGATGTGCAAATGTATTACTTTTGTAGTGGATGGATGAAGACGATATAAGGAAGACTATGGAACAAGAGTTTTATGATGCTCTTTATGAGCAAGAAGAAGAACACACAAATTTGGAGGAAGATGAAGAGCAGTCCAGGTTGGATGAAGAAGCATTCCAGCAGTTTTTGGAAGAGGAGAGAATGTACAAAATAATTGAAGAGGAATGGGAGAGGAAAAATTGGCTTGAAGATGCAGAGTATGAAGCAGCTTACTATGGAGTGTCTGTGGAAGAGTTATATCCAAGACATCCATATGTGCTGGATAAAATTCACGCTCTGAAAGGCACAAATTCCAGCAGTTTTCGAAGGTTGTAGGCTTCTACTCTTCTAGCCATTTGTAATATCTACAATATTATGTTTGAACATGTTTTTGTTTTTTTTGTTGACTTTATAAGTTGACTAGCTTGTAAGAATTTATGTTGTCTTTACTTCTTATCTACTTGTTCAACAACCACAACTCCCTTCTACTTATATGATACATCTTAAGTCAGCAATTGTTTATCATACCAACATATTATCACCATGGATGTAGAAAATGGTTGTCAAATGGTATGGATTGATTGTTGGGTTCAAAGGGAAAACAGGTCTGGATTGACCTTTTTTGCTAGGCGTCCACCTTATAGAGCTTTCATGTGGTATGTTTGTCCAGTGTGCCTTGAGATAAGGGGAAACACATCTTATACTGGTAGCGATGGTGTTACCAGGGAAAACACAACCACACGAGATAGTGGTAGATATGTGATGGGTCTACATATTTCTGCACCTACTATTGTTGGTGCATCCTTGGGCAGTGATGAAGAAGAAAGTGAACCACCTACAACTGAAATAGCAAGTGTAGAGCGCCCAAGCCAAACACCACGTGAAGCACCTGCAACTGAAAGAGCAAATGGAGAACGCTCAAGAGAAACACCAGTTGAAGCAACTGCAACTGAAAGACCAAATGGATCACCTACTAACGCAGTGAATTCCTAGCAAGAAATGCTATGTTGTCTTTCAGTCTAAATGTAGCTTAACTGATATGTGTGTGATTCTTTTGTTATAATAATTGAATT
This sequence comes from Chrysanthemum seticuspe, assembly GCA_019973895.1. NCBI lineage: Eukaryota > Viridiplantae > Streptophyta > Magnoliopsida > Asterales > Asteraceae > Chrysanthemum > Chrysanthemum seticuspe. Next base: position 337,203,628 of record BPTQ01000009.1, read on the forward strand.
TTGGATACAATTTGAATCCGTTGACTTTATAAGTCAAACAAAAGAGATTTTAAATACTAACAATTCGGTATGGTTCCTCTAATAATTTGGTTTGTTGACCTTATAAGTCAAAATGGGTTTTCCCAAGCACCCACCTAAACTGGATATGCAAGTGCAAACCACAAAATGAAAACAACATTTCCAAATTATACCTACACCGCCACCTAATTACACCATATGAAGCAAAATATACATGTTAACAACTATCGTTTTCAGTAACCATCATCAGCCAAAAAATATACATCTTCATTACATCAACAACTAAAAATAACAGGTGATCTTCTTGATGGGAGGCTTTTTATTCATGGGGGGAGACTTGAGGTCCTTAGGGGGAGGCACATACCACTCATTCCTATTTGTGCTGGAGCATCCCACAGCCACTACAAGACCAAGTGCAACTTTGGGAGCGGAAGCCTTGGACGCCTTGGAAGCTTGGGAAGTGGAACCTTTCGAATTAGTGGTCTTAGAAGACATGTTCCCACACTCATCATCAGATGTGTCTGAAATAATGATGACATCAACTTCATTTCCTTTCACGTTAGTATCTGGAAAGATAGACAAAACAAAAACAATCAGAGTTGACACATTACAACTTTCTTAGCTAGTAAACATTCACTCTAAAGTCCAACCTTTCTCAGACTCCTTATTCCCATATTTTCCCCACAATTATCACATCAGCAATGTCATCTCCTATATCCCACTTATTCCCATAAGTAGCCATGGCATAGTCAACCATATCGTAAGATACCTTTAGCTTGCTATAATCCATCTTTTTGACAGATTCTGACACCGCTCGGATTTCTGTCAAATAAATTGGAGTTATTTATGCTCCTCCCTTAAAATGGCAATAACACAAATACAAAAAAAACCCGACTAACCTTTCATCACTTGAGCTTCTTTCGCAAATCTTCATAAATCATCAAACATTTCATCAGACATTTCATCTTCTTTTAACCAAGTATCCCCATATTTTGCCTTCACATATTTTACCATCTCATCAGTTACATCTGTACAAGTAAGCTCCTTGTCTGCCATTGTTAAAGTGTGTGTGAGGGTTGTGTGAAGAAGAAGGGAAACGATCAAGATGGTATACGGTAAACCGTTTCTCAGAATTAACTAGGTTGAGTTATAAATGTGAATGGACTATAATACCCTCCAATAACTAACAGAAAAGAGACGTTGACATAGGCGTTATTGGTCAAGGGACGAATCTGGCATTTAATGGCCAAGGTTTGGACATGTGGCGATGAAAAAGGCGAGGTTCGTCCCATCGCGATCCGTCCAGCCAAGTTTAGGGACCAACGATGTATTTTAGTCTATATTAAACCCTAAAATAGTTTTAACTACAACATTAATTTTTTTAAGGCCTGTTCAAAACCTTGTGTTTGATGGTCTATGAAATATTAATGGCCCACAATATTCTTTTCTAAAAGCCCATCCAAAAGCCTCGGTACATGTTTTTCACATTATGAAAAAAGTAAACTTGATTTGTGTTAGAAAGCATGTTCTTCCATTTAGAAAAAAAAAAAAAAAAATGCATGATGGCATCAGAAAACTGATGTTATGCCAGGGAGAGGTGTTTTGGTGCCATAGCCAAAACTGATGCCATGGGCAAAAAGTGTTGAGGTGACATCACTTTTTCCATAACACCACTCTATAACACCACACTGTACCTAGCGCTCTAAATTCATTATGTGTTTACATTTGAGTTAGTGACGTCTCGCTCTTTCAAATAACCTGAAGTGGAAAAACTCGTCTTGTAGCTAAACAAAGAAGGTAATTTCGTAGTGGTATACATAACTATTATTTTCTTTCTTGACCTACATGGCTACATACACATTATCATTACAACTTAATTTAGACATGTTTATAGAAAACAATGAACTTGAGACAACATAAATTAGTAAGAGTATGTTTATATAAATGGATAATAACAAAATAATGCATCGAACATGACTACTTTTGTGATTGTGTGCAGCCAACTATTTTTTTTTTTATTGTGTGTACTGAATGTTTAAATTTCGATCATTGTGTTTATTTTGTGACCATATGAACTAAAAACCGAAATCGAATAAAACTGAACTAAATTTTGTAATTTAACTAAATTTGCCGAAACTTGGCTAAATTAAACAAATATTCGGTTTTCGGTTTATATACGACTTTTGCAAAATAAAAATTGAACCGAACCGAAAACCGAATTCACATAAATGTATATAATTTTTTACAAAATTTATATTAAGAAAATCATTAAAACTCTTTTATAGAATAAATATAATATTTTATAAGCTTGAAATTCTTTTTGGTCCAAAAAATCTATATAATTAAATAAAATTTTTAAAGTTATGTATTCGGGTTATTCGGTTCGGTTCGGTTTGGTTTTCAGTTTTACCCAGAAAAAAAATCATAAGTTTCGAATGGTTTTATTGGAGATTTATTTTCTTCTTTTATTTTTTTTATTTATGTTTTTTTTAGGCAAGAGATTAAATAAAAGTTTAGGAGAAAATTACGGTAAGATATTAAAATAGCGAGATGAAAATTACAGCAACAAGATTAGCTTAGAAAATACTAATTCGCGGAATCCATATCATCCTCGGAAGTTTTTTCGAGAACCAAATAGAGAAAACGAAAAGATTTTTTTTAACACGTGGATCCGCGTTTTCCTCACAGGTTCTTGCACCGACCAAAAGTACAAATTCATAAACCTTCATAATAAGTCTTACGCAAAACCGCTTTGTTTTTGTCTCTAGCCGGCCGTGATTTTCAAGTTTTTTTTGTTGAGTTTAGTTAAGGTAGTGAATAACTATAGATGTTATGACTTGTGATGTTGTTTTGCTGAATTTTGCATCAAATGTGCGTGTATATGCCAGAATTTTGAAAAAGGGTCAATGAGAAAGAAACTGATACTTTAGTCGTTTCCATTACCCATTCATGATCTTACGAAACTTTGATGTCTGTTTTGAAGTTACCACGTGAGTTTTTCGTTTTAGGTAGTCATGGTTTCTGACTTTTTTGACCGACTAATTCGCAAAACTCAACTTCTGAGTTTGAATAGTCATAATAAAGTAATCACATATTTACCTATAATAACATGTTGCTAAGGTAGAGCCTGGAAGTACGTGTTTGCTTATATGTTGCGATTAACAATAAGTTTCCACGAATCGTAAAAATTCAAGTATAACAAGGCGAGACGGCCACATGGTTAAAAGGTTTAGTACGTTGGTTGAGAACATGTACATGAAATGTTTAACAAGTTTCATAAAATCGTTGATGAATTGTATTTGCATGACAAGCAACCATGCTTCAATGAGTTTTTCTTGTTTTAATTTTCATTATGATGCTCATTTTATTGGCATGTCATTTCATGTCATCCAATCCAACTAGCAACAACGTCTAGGCCTTGCTACGAATCAGATTGATGAAAGTGCAAATTCGCCTACGTAAATTACGTGCAGTTTCACTTGATGGATTGAACAAAAAGAACACATGTCTCCCTCCTTTACTCTCCATTAACTCAACTCTTCCTTTCCAACCACTAGTCTCCATCACTTTCTTGTAATTCAAACCCCTAACCTTAAACTTATCTATCTCGCCAACACATACAAGTATTTTGAAGCACCCGAAATTTGAAATAAGAGGGTCCATGGCCGGATTAAACAACGGATCATCTAGCCCTATATGTAACGGGCTTGCCAACTTCCATGTCAAATCTGCAAGCGCTTTGAAATCACGATCTTTCCCTGACTCCTCTCCTATTGGATCTTTTCCTCCGAAGTACGGGTGGAGCATAATTACACCCTTAAGGTTGATATCATTAACCGACCTAGTTAGGCTCAGTCCAACTCGTATAGCCATGTTATGGGCTATGTTAGCCCCAGAACTATCTCCGGCCAAAAATACATTCTTGAAATCTGCATAGTCATTTAACCACGCCTCAGGCCCGTTTCCCCCATTATGGTTAGCCACCCACTTAGTAGCTTCCCAAGAGTCCTCATAAGGTATCGGGATAGGATATTCGGGTGCTAGCCTATAGTCAATCGACACGCTAATCACATTGGATTCCATTGTGATTAAGTTAAGTGTTGGGTGGTAAGTAGACGAGGCAAATGACTCGGTCATGAAACCACCTCCATGATAATAAATCAAAATGGGTAGTTTATGATTCGGATCAACGTTTTTGGGAATGTAAATCCTAATAGCGTGGTTGGTTTCATGCGAGATAACTATGTCCTTAGACTCAACCCCGGTTAATTGATCAATACCCGCATCAATAACATTAGTTCCCGCCAATCTTTCAAAACGGCCATCTTTGTGTATTCGGAAGCTCCCATGAACTTCAATAGGCACTTCGTCAGATGTTGAAATGTATGCAGAGGGAGAAACATGCAACATTGTGTAGTGAACATACGTTTGTAACATGCAAACTATATAACGGCCTAATTGATGTTGACACAAAACACAAATTAAATGTTGTGGTTGAAAATCAATTTGTAGCCTTAATATACTAAGGATGAACTTCATATCTGACCCTACTTTCATGATCAATTTCAATAGATTTTAGTATGAAACTATATATCTTAAAAATTGTCCACTATTTGTTAATGGTAAAGTTAAAACGAAACTAGTCGGTATAACAACTCAGGCTGTCAAGTGACAAAAAGCATGTCATTATCATTAATCAAATTGATAAACTTTTAAGTGATTTCCCTAACCTCGTAGATTAGTCGGTTAAAAAGACGGCAACGGGGCTAACAAAAATAATTAGTTGGTATCAAATAGAGAAATGCAATATTAGGTTGAAGAGAGATAGTTCTTACAACTAAATTGTGTTTTGTAACCTTAATACGACTAGTTCTTTTTTATACCATTTATGCTCTAATGTATTAACGAGCAGTTTATAATCATGACTCTTATAACTCTATGTACTTAATAATCTTTTGAACTACACTTAGTAAAACTATGATGGTAATATGGAGAAAAATTATGTAATTGGCAGACGTCAAGCAACAAGAGCTATATATGTAGCATATAGGACCATTACGAATTTATAGCAATTGAAAACAAGATTGCAGCGTAGGTTAATTTAAAGAATATTTTTTAACCATTTAGTAACTATTCACTGAACAGTAGAAGGTACGGAAAAGGGAAAAACAGTTCCGTTGATTTACTTGCGTCGCCGGAACAACCTCAACCTCGGAAAAATTGAAAAAAAAGTATCGGGAGTTTATTTTTTATTACATAAACAATCGTTCGGTTGAATCTAGGGATTGTTTTTTGTAACGAAAAAATTACATAACTGTCCCTTTCTTGAGTTGAAAAAATAGTCCGACCTGTTTTTACAAATATTGTACATGTCGTTGCTTGAGATTACGGAAACGGTCACTTAGTTAATTTTAGGGAATGTTTGTGTAACGAAGAACAAAATAAATAGTCAATGTAGTTACCTACCGATTTCAAAAATGATAATTGCTCGTGATCCGTAGCGGAGCCCAGGTAAAAAATTTCTCGTTAGTATTCATTCAATACATTTTCTATTTTGGAAAGTTTATGTTTAGTAAAAGAAAAGTTCATAAAGTAAAAAAGTTTATAAAGAAATTGATATAAGATAATTCAAAAGTCTTAGAAAATTAAGTAGATTGAAGAAAAAGTTTTAAAAGTCACAGAAAAAAATATTGGATTGGAAAAAGACTTATTTTACATACCAAACTTTTCTCACATACCAAAGACTCATTTCCACCATCTATATGGCTGAAATTAAAAACATTTTATTATTTCACATATTTTTTATAATTTAAATATCTCTTAAACCGTTAATCGTTAAGCGAAAATATTTACACCGTCGCGACGAGCATTTAATTATCTTTCTATAGACAGGCAATTTGATATATTTTCGAAAAAAAGAAAAAAATATATTAGATCAAATAAAAATGGATGATGAAGATTGATCTCTATGTAAAGAATCTTTGTATATAATTCAATTCTAAGTTTTTGCATTAAGGAAAGCTAGCAACGAATTAAAACCTTTTTTTTTTTTTTTTTTTTTTTTTTTTTTTTTTTTTAAGTTATAGTTTCAAAAGGCATTAAATTCAAGAGCTCGTTGATCGGAAATATTCAAAGAGACCTAAATCGGACCCTGGCAAGTTGGGTGTTCTACAAGTCACAATTTAGCATATTCTTTGTTCTATAAGAAAGTTAAAATGATTACAAACCAACTTTTTCAAGTTTGTAGTTTAGTTTACCCTCGACGACAAATAAAGATGAGAATCTTGATAAAGTGTGACTAAAACAACAAGGAAATCTTAGCTTTTGGAATTAGTATTGATTCTTCACATGTGAAAGTTATATATTTTGTGCCTTTTGGGAATCCATATTTCATTTTCAAGCTTTTTGTGTCTGAATTGTTATAAGAGAAGAAAGATTTGTCCCATAACTGCTTTTTTGAGGATTCTGCAAATCTTTCAGATAGTAAATTTTCCTTTTCATCTTTCATATTCCATTTATATGTTTTTTATAGAACTTATATGACATGTTTATGATGCATGCATGTGTGATTACATAAGTGAAATTTATAGATTTTTACAACGTAATGCTAAATTTGATTTTTCTCGAACGCACCCGGTTTAGAAAATATAATGTTTTAAGTTTTGTTTAGTTAGTCTATTAATACGTGAATGGTAAGCGGTTTTTTGCTATGGATGATCGTAAGGGCCTAGAGGTAATACATGTTAATTGATTTATCATTCTAATAAAATCGCAGGTTTAAGTTATTTTTCCATTATATACTTTTCGAAATAAATTGTGTACCTGTTCACATTCAGTCATGATTTCGTTCCTGAAAGTATATATGAGATATCTTGGAACACTTGTGTGTTGATTGCATATCCATTACTATAGAGAACTATAAGGTGAAGTACGTATTATACAGATTATGAATATCTTTGAATAGTACTGGATGATAAATTAGTTCATGCAAATGTACTATGTACATACATGAAGCTGTAAATAATCTTTAATGTTGTTAATTTGATCATAGACACGATGGGAAGCAAACCGGTTCACATAAAAGTATTCATCGACACGAAGAAGAAAAAAGTGATGTTTGCGGAAGCAGAAGAAGACTTCGTCGAAATTCTCTTTAGTTTCCTCACCTTGCCTCTCGGAACAATTGCAAGAATTTCAAGCAAACACAGTGACTCAAAAGATATAAAATTCGGAAGCTTGGATTCTCTATATAAAAGTGTTGAGAATCTTGACAATAAACATTTCTCTAACGAGCATAGCAAGGTCGCCCTTGTTAGTCCAAACAGTTCATCGCTTTCTCTTTGCCAGAAGCTGAAAGTAAATCTAAATGACACAAAGCTTGTTGATGCTCGTGTTACTGATAGTAAGGGTTTAACAGTTTTTGTCCAAAAGAAGGCGTCTTTCATCATCACTGATGATCTCAATGTAATACCGGTCATGCTTGATACAAGCATTCCCCTCCTTAATTCTCTTGGTGTCGAATACATTGATTTGCTTGAAGAAAGAACAATGAATTTTGGTTTCGAAGAGGTACGTGTTTATTTATACGAATACAAATTTTAAACGTCATTATAGTTCTTAAGAAATCATATTTATCATATTCACTTCAAATCATTATTTCAGTTTTCAAGCCTACTCAAGTGGTCATTGGTGACAAATAATCCTCTAACGAATCTGGTGCTTGGAGAAAGTAAGCCATGCTCGTGCTTGTGCCCATACTCATCGAGCACAAAAAGTTCAACATTGATTAATTCACCACTAATTTCGAGTTACACGAGTCAGCCTAAAACAATAAAACTATTGGTACAAAAATCGCAAAAGAAGGTATTATGCGCACAAGTGGAGAATTATTTTGTCGAAATGTTGTTTAGCTTCCTAACCATCCCGTTAGCCGCTGCAAAACGTTTAACAATGGATAATGCTTCTTCAATGGGTATAAATAACTTGTACAATAGTATCTCAAGTTTAGGAGATGGAAAGTACTTGAAATCCGAGGAAATCAAGGCTATGTTACTTAGCCCAAAACTCACAGCTAATTATCTACGTGTGACTGACTTGCTCCCAATATATGACAAAAGCATAGGTCAAGGTAGTTTCCTTAAAGAACAAGCAACATTCATAGTTTCTGATGATCTTGAAATAACAATCTCGCCGTCTTTATCCACTATTTCAAAATTCAGCACACTTGGCGTTCCTGTTGGCGATATTGAGGTTGTGGAAGTAAGCATTGGTGAACAAGAGGTAATTATATATTTATACATAATCGAATTATAGATGTGTTTTTTAAGCATCTAGTTAGTTTTATAACGACACCTTCTTATGTAATTATGCGCAGGCACTTTTAATTCTCAAGGCTGCTCTTAGTTCAGCATCAACATTAACCGATTGCCTGGGCACGTTTAGGAAGGCAAAATTATGGACTTGAAGATCGCTATCGATGAATTTAGCAATGATATTACTATTATGGCTGTGGAATAATGGTTGTAATTGTTGATATTTGGAATGTAAAACGTTTGTCATATATGAAACATAACAAGAAATAATGAAAATGATTGAGCCAGTTAATATAAGTTTGAAATAAATATCCATGTTCAGTTACAAGAAAACTATTATCATCATTTTTCACTAGAATTGCGAAGGTCGATTGCTTACATTATCACAAGAAGTTAACTTCTTAATTAAGCCTTCTTAATGGTTAAGTTCTTTATAAATATGGACATTATCACAACCTTAATTACTTTATTACATAATAGGAAATGATTAATATATATATTTAAACAGAACTTGTACTATATATAATACTGATCATCCAATATCACTTAATTAAGCCATAATCAAAACTTGAAGAGTTGAAGGTATGATTTTTTATTCACGAATACAAACTTTTTTATATATGTGATACTAGATTATAGATATATAGACAGGTTAGAACCAATATTAGATATCAAAGGGTTTCTAGCATCTGAGATACCTCTATTAAATGTTTGTGGTTCAAACTTAGTTAATGAAAAGTTTAAGATATACTTGTGGTGTATATGGATATCGTATGATTGTGTTAATTTTCCTTTATAAAGAATAAAATTTTAAATCTCAACCAAGCGAGCTTGAGATTAGTACATCGATGTATGTGGGTTAGAATCGGGTTACGAAGATGGATGGCAAGGATACGTACTATACCAATAGTGAAAAGTTAAGAATATGAGTAACAATTAACAACCGTTTGTGAAGTCTTCAAGATCAGTAGGATTTTAGTTTTTAGTTTAGCAGTTTTCATGTCTAGGTTGTCTTATTGCTCCATTTTGCAAAATGTATTGATTGTGTTTGCATACAAATTCAATATTTGTATGTAACCAATCAATTTTTATGTTTAGTATATACTTCGCAAAAGTTATAAAAATGTACCGTTCAAGCAAAATAAATGAAACCGTTTGGGAGCATGTTCGGGAAAAACGATGGACCGGAATGTTGCGTTAATGATTTGAGCCTATTAGGTATGAAAAAACGTTAATAAAACCGTTTGTGAGCATGTCACAAGTTTCTGAAGTTACATTGATCCTCATGAGGCCATGATAAAAATTTTCTCTTTAGATTCAGTTTAGGGCGGTGCAACATATTGCATATTTTCAAATCGATAATCTGTTCAAGGGTCTAATAATCAGATTAGAAGAAATTACAACAAGATATGTTTTCATCATTTGTGCTTAGAGCTCACTTTTACATGTAAATATCTAACTAAAAGTAACTTGTGAAACACACAAACTTCAAAGTAGTATTACTTGATTATCACAAATCTAATGTGAATCAAAATAGTATTTTATGTCACAGAGCCAGTTTTTCTCGAGTTCTTATTTTGGTGTTAACTTGAATACTTGATCAGTGACAATGGGAAATTATCCAAGCTCCGTTGATATGAAAGTATTTATCGACACTAGGAATAATAAAGTGATGTTTGCTGAAGCAAATGAAGACTTTGTTGAAATCCTCTTTAGTTTTTTCACTTTGCCACTTGGCAAAATCGCGAGACTCTCAAGGGACTCTGATGACCCAAACCCTCATATAAAAGTTGGAAGCTTGTCATCTCTTTATGACAGTGCTATGTGGAATATTAAATTTACGCATTTCAGTGATGACAAGTGTAGATATGTGTTGGCTAATCCTGTGAATTCATCAGCTGCTCTTTGCGAGAAGCTAAGATTAAATCTGAATAACAACAATGCCTCTGTTAATAGTGATCATGGCGAAGCAGTATTCGTAAAAAAGAAGGGATCTTTCATTATCACGGATGATCTTTGTATAACACCTTTCTTACTTGATAGATATATCGAACTTCGTAACAGTTTTGGTGTTGAAGACAATGACTTGCTTGTGAGATTTTTCGATTTTGACTTGAACAAGGTAACCTTTAGTTTTTGATTTTTTTTCATTTTTTTCGCAAGTACTCTAACTTTTCATTCTCTTTATTTACTATTTCAGTTTGTGAATCTACTAAAGTGGTCATTACTAACAAACAACCCTTTGACAACTCTTGTCAATGGAGGAAGTAAACCATCTCCTTGTTCATCGTGCATAGAAAACGCCACCATGGACAATTTACCTTCGCTTTTAAGTAATTCAGCCCAACCCCACTCGATGGTGAAATTTCTGATACATAAATCAAAGAAGAAAGTATTGTGTGCAGAAGTAGATAACTCTTTTGTGGAAATGTTGTTGAGCTTTCTAACGATTCCGTTGGGCGCTGTAAAGGTTTTAACAAAGGACACTTCTTCTCCAGTGGCTATAAATAATTTGTACAAAAGTATTTCAACTTTGGGAGATGAAAATTACCTGAAATCGGATGATATTAAGAACATGTTACTTAGCCCCAAACTTGCACCAATTTATTTGCATGCGACTGATCTTCTGCCAATCTATGAGAAAGGTATAACACAAGGTAGTTTCCTCAAGGAACAAGCGACATTCATAGTATCCGATGATCTGAAAATAGAGTTGTCATCATTTTATCCCACTCTTTGGATATACACGCGTGATATTCCTGCCGATGATATAAAGGTTGTAGAAGTGAGCATTGGTGAACCGCAGGTATGTACAGATAGCGTTGAATTTTTCGCAAACAACCTTTTTTATATTACATGTATTATTTACTTGATTATCCTTTTTGCAGGCACTTATGATTCTAAAAGCTTCTCTTACCTCAACTTCAGCTTTGACAGATTGCCTCAATGCATTTTGGAAGAACTCAAAAGCAAAATCAACTTGAACGTTAGCACAAATTTGGCTGCAGACGGATTTGTTCGTGTTATTGATGTCGTATTGGCATGTAGTATGTCAAATTTCCTCATTATGGAACATCCATCTTTATTTTGGCAGAGATTATTATATCATCTGAATTAGAACCTTTTGAAATACATATCATCTATTTGATGAGTTTGTATATGGTTTTGTCTTAATTGAGTTTCTTATTGCACTTAAATTTGTTATATGAACGTTTTAACAAAGTTTAAATTGCTTTATAAACAATCACCTGCTGATGTTTTTGTGATTGTGTGAGAGGCTCAAATTGACTGAACTTATAGACCAAACAACCGCCCTTTCGAATCATTATATTCCACCTTATAACCATCTTTAATTTTTTCGTAATAAATTTGCATAAAAGATCAAATATCGCTTTTTTACATGCATGGTTACTGTGACATTCTTGTACCGAATGTGACTATTTGAGCATTCAATAATTCTGTAAAGTTATTATGCGAAAACAATATTATAACGTGTTCCCTATTCTCAGGGGCGGAGCCAGGATTTTGAGTTGAGGGGGGCCGGGCCATACTATACTGTGACAACCAAACGTCGATATTTTATTCGTAAATGGAATTCATAGTTCTTTTATCCTAGTTATTGATTATAGATTAAATTTTAAGTAATTTTTTAGGCCCAGTTAGTGTAAGATAATTAACAAAGTGCATCATAAACAAAAATAAAATAAAATTGTGAATATAGATTTTCAACTTTGATGTTTAGAGTCATAATTGTTTACTTATAAAATTTGAAATCTTGAATGGAATTTTTAAACCATACAATACATAAGGCTTTAATTAGGACCGTCTTGTGAATTTCGAAAGCCATATGCCAAAATCTAAAATATATCATTTATTATAATAAAAAAAATTACTATTCAATATATATATGGCTTATTTACTTCGAGTCTACATTATATCTTTAATAGCATTAAAGAATTGTTCATTTGTTTTTTTCCTTGTTATTAATATATAAACTATTTAGTTTTTAATAAGCTATTTGGTTTTTAACATATATAAAATACTAACGCGGTAATATAAAATCTTTAAAATACAAACAAAATAGCAGTTAAAGAAATACAAAGAGTATGTCAAATATTGTTGTCATTTTGGCCTTCAATTTCTACTAAGGATTTTGAACAAATTGATATTTAACAAGAAGGTTAATTTTCGCAAGTATTAAAGTTTTAAGGGGTGAAAGTAAAACTCATATAATGATAAAGGTTATTAGACATAACAATTAATGTGGTCCACAAGCATCCAACTTCCTCATGTTATTACTTTCACTGTTCCTCTTCTTCCTCATTTTATTACTTTATTATAAAGAAGGATCCAACCTCCATTAAAGCACAAAACAAGTACAAAAGAAAAGGTAAATATTTCATCACAAAACACCACTTAATAAGATTAGATCATTCCGAAGATGAATATCACTGAATGTTAGGGGAGGCCGACTGCACGTATTCGTTAAACTTTAGGCTATCGGCTTATATTATATCAAACTTATATGGCTCGTTAGGGGGGCCTAGCACCCGCTAGTCACCCCCTGCTTCCGCCTCTGCCTATTCTATTACCTAAAGATTTATGAAATTCCGTGACAAATTCAGATTCAGAGGTGCAAATCAGATTGAGATTCGGAGACCCTTAACAAACTACCGACACCTTATCTTTGCGTTATAGATATTGGAATATTAATATCATGACAATCATAAGTTAAACAAGAATACATCAAAGCACGCAATGGAAGACTTAACATATAATTGTAAATTAATTAACCGAATTTAAATCGTATGCATACCTTTTAGCAATTCCAAGCAATCACGAACAAGAACACTAATTAGGGTTTATATGGTTTAACGAATTGACCCTTACCCTTTTTCAATTCAAACCAAGATGCAAACAATAGTGTGTTTGCACCATATTTTTATACACACTTACTAATACCAATTTAACGTGAATGCTAGTTCTTAAAACTCAATAACAAAACCAAAACAATTTTGTTTGAAAGCAAAAAAATCTGAACACCCCTATTAGGGTTTCGGTCGTGTATCACTAAAAGAAAAAGAGAGAAAAGACTTAGGGTATTATTGTGTGTACAAAATTTAACCAAATAAAGAACCCTAAACCTTGTTTATATAGTGTGGAAAACTTAAAGGACAAGTTTGATTAGGATTAGGAAATCCTAACCCTAACAGGTCGGCCATACAACCCAAAAAGGTTTCCGAAACCTTCCAGGCCTCTAATTTACACTCTAGTCCTTCTCTTTAATATTTAATGACAGTTAGTCAATTATCGTTAATTACTTAACGCTCGTTAGTCGTTATTGTTGTTATACCCCTTTATCACGTATACCTTATCACAATAACAACCTTTACCACACAAACACCCACGTTATACACACAAGAATACCACGTTCTACAAACACAAACGTAGATAAGAAAGATAAAGGAAAGAACTTGGTGACTTGAATGATATATTAGGCGTGTATGTTTAGAGAGGTAGAGAGAAGAAAGATGAAAACAATAATAAGTTGTATATTGCTTCAAAGGAAAAACACACACACACACACTCAAGCACACCCCTCAAATGACATACTTGAGGGGTATTTATAGTAAGAGAGGATGATGCCCTAAGGCTTGGCCATGGGCCTTGAGATGGACTTGGATTGGGCTTGGGTTACACGAACTAGACAAGGCTAGCTTAACTTAACTAATGCCCAATTAGCTTAGCCCAATCCACGAGCCCGTTGACTATTCTATCACGATATCTAACACACATTACAAAGTTCCTAATCGTGAATGACCATCACTTCTAATAAAAATAATCAAGGCTAACAATCTCCCCCTAAGGGGTGGTCATTCAAAAGATGCTCCACTTGAATAGGTCTTTAATCTTTTTGAGCTTGAACTTTGTGAGTAGATATAGATTAGTCTTGATTCTTTGTTCCTTCATGCTTTGTGATCAGTTAATGGTGTTGTCTGCCATTGTCAACTTCGTTGGTTAGGTGTCTCCACGCCTTTCTCCACCATGCTCACACTTCTATTTGACTTTGAGTTTCCAATGATGAAGTTCTCGAGTCTTTACACTTTGTAGATTCTTTGACATTGACGAAGAATCATCTTTAACTTTGTGTAGCCTTTGATTATGATGAGAACTTTCATGTGTTGTTGGTATGAGCATGTGACGAGTCTGCACGATCCATCCGCTCCGGAGCTTCCATAAGAAGAAAACATAAAACAGGTTAGTAATAAGCGGATTCCGGCACTTACAAGTTTGAATTTCAAGGGTGTTAACAGCATAGTGTGAAAACACGTCTCTAATTCTCACAGAGGCCGTTCCTGAACTGGAGTCCCACAAGTGAGATAACGCGATATACCGAAGTACATCTACAGTTCAGATGAGTCGCTGAGGTACACCGAAGCATCACCCCACGACTGTAGACCGTTTGAGACACACTAAGCGTAATCCACGGAGAATTACCGAAGTGACCTGCTGTCAGGGCTGCTTGATGTTGACCCTAGCAGGAATTTCCATTCAATCACTGAGGATTACAGTTGTAACTCCCCTCATAAATGTTCTGGCAGATTGCTAAGATCTGCGTAGGACTCTATAATATATCACTTGTGTCCTTATTGATGAACAACAAGCGATGTCATGTCAAGTGTTCCTATGAGATCTTTTGATGAATCTCGTGGCTCTAGACTCAATTAGTGCATTTTGGTTTTCCTGAGCGGAGACTAGGGAGAGGGTCTCCTTCTTCAATATCAACAATCTCTAAGAGAAAGTCGATAGATTATGTAGGGTTCCCAGTGAGAATGAAACAAATCCCTTTTGAGAGGAATTGAGTGGCTAGAAGGTTTAGTGCAGTGCGTCACTGGGTCTATGACGTTTTTGTCTTCAATACCAGTGTCATCTAGTGACAACTAGTAGCATATGTATTGAACCCGGTTTCTGCCCTAAGGTTGATTATGGAGGGCTATTTCTTTTCACCCTTTTTCATTACATTTCTTTTTAATTCTTCAACCCCTTCTTTCTCCTTTCTCACATTACTCCTTTTTTCAATCATTCCTAAGGACTTCTAGTTCTAAGCTATTTGTGATGTCCTTGGGTAGATCCCTCCGGCTCTGGCGGATCATAGGACGGATTTCCTATCCTTAGTCACCTTATAACTCCATGACTGTCCTATTGTTGCCATAAAACCATTTTTCTTGAAAATCTCTCAAAGTGTTTATGATTATAAAACATGATTTTGTTAACACCTTGAGAGTTTTATATTTTCAGAAACACTCCCCCTTCACATGTGCTTATAAGTTTTGACAGAAATCTGCACATAGAGGGTAGAGTTCGCACTTTTTGAATTGATCGACTTTAAATGAACAAGACCGATTCGAGACACGTTTACATCACTAGAGAACTAGCTTGAAATTATTACCCGTCCTTGTCAAGTCCATAGAAAGTTTCTCGAGATGGTACATGATTCCTTGTCAATTCATTGGTTTCAACTGAGTCGAGCTCATTTTGAGATTCAAGCAACGATTATTAAATCTTTTGATCACATTTTAATCACGTTTCTCCCCCTCAAAAATAGCATATCCATGATGTTTTTGAAACAAAATGATTAAAAGATATGTTTTTCGGAAAGCATTTGGAGAGAAACTGATTTAGCATGAATTTTGGAACAATTCTGGTTTTATACTCCCCCTTAACGAAAGCATATTTTTCATACAGAAAATTTAGAATCAATTAAGGGTTTAGAGGGAGTTATCTTGATACCAAATGTGAGAGATTTTGAAAAATCTTTTTGAAAAATTTCGAATCAATGGTACACAAGATGAGATTTTAAAAATCTTTTGAAGATATTTAGAGAAAAATTATCTTCATTTGTTTTAGGATAAGTGCTCGATATTTATGAAAATCGTTTTTGTGTAGCACTTTCCTTTCTTTAGAGATCGGGTTGCAAGCTGAAATACTTACAAGCCATTGTTTTTAGGAATAGCGCTTGAAGAATATTTAAAACCTTTGATTTTGATAAGCACTTTCCTTTCTTTGAAGCGCGGGTCCTGAACTGATGTGTTCAGAAGCCATTAATTTGAAGTCCGGGTTTCGTACTGAAGTATACGAAAGCCATTATTTGAAGAAATTTTGAGAAGCGACATGTTTTAGAAAAACATTTAAAGAACTCTCGCTCAAGCATCTGTACATGACCGTATCATTGTTGAATGACATTTCTAGAAACGTACAGAATATCGATTATACGAGAGACATGTCGTGAGAAGAATATTTTTGGATTTTTGATTTTATATTGTTTTTGTATTTTTTTGAAAGATTTCTATTTTTATATTTTGCTTTTGTTGGTTTTTCAAATTTTGTATTTGGTTTTTAAAAATATTTACAAAGAAGATTTGAAGAAAGAAGATTAAGTTTGGCCAAGTAAAAGTGGAGTTAAGAGTGGAACTAGAAAAGGATTTCCACATGCGAAATTGGCATAAAGTTCTTCTTTACCACACGGGGTATATGAACCTTCAACACTTTTACAAGTACCTGCATCCACAGAAGAAGAATTTTCACAAATAACAGTGTTAGAAGTACATGATTCCTCACGGTGAGGGTGATCACTATCAACGGTTGTAGTGGATCTGACTTCCTTATCCGAATGATTTTCACTATTATCTGTGTTGGAGCAATTATCAAAAATCTTTCCTGTGGGAATCCACCTAAGACCTATTTTGTTGAAAACTTTTCCCGTGGGAATCCACCTAAGGTAAGATCTAGGAGTTGTTTTCTTATCAGATTCAGCGGAAGACTCATTTTTTGAAAAACTACGTCCTGAAGAGATCCACCTATTAGGTTTCCTTTTGATGTTCATCTTGTCACCGGGTTTGTTTCTATTTGGTGTCTTAGTGGATTGTGCCTTGGCACGAGAATTATCTTTCTTGAGATATTGTAAGGCACATGCATCATGATTAGCTGAAAAGATACATTTTTTACATGTAGTACAGACAAATTCAATATTCTTGTTTAAAACAGCATCTTTAACTTTGTCACTACAGTCTTTTGAAAATTGATTCTTGTTCGAAAAAGACTTAGAATTCCTAGTGTTGTTTTCTAAGGGCATAGTATTTTCTTTTGCGCAACTACTCTTAGATGCAAGCCAATCCCTAGTCTTTTGTAGAGAGTTCCTAGGTAATGGTTTACTACTACTAGCAGTGCCTTGAAATCTTGTAGAATTTGTCACCCTAGATGTTGCACCTAAAATTCCGTCTTTACGAGTCTGTGCCTTTTTCCTAGCTTCTTCTAGATAGTGATTGTTGACCATGTTGTTAGAACCAACAGATTCTTTAACTAGATTTGTGGTCACATTCCGTGTACTATTCCTAGAAATGCCATGTGTAATCACTTTTTCTTTATCAAAAACTGGTTTTTCAAAAGCTTTGATAATTCTCTTTTTAATAGGCAAAGTCTGTGGAGTGACTGTTTTCGACAAATCATTTTTCTCATTGACTTTTGGAGGATACTGAGAAATAGACATTTTTGGTTTGAAAACCGGTTTGGGAACATTTGTTTTCTCCTCAGTCAATGGTTTTGCAAACTTAGTATCCACAGCCTTTCCTTTTAGACATCCCAGCTGAGCTCTCAAAAGATCATTTTGCTCTTGCATGTCCTTGTAGGCACGCTCATACGACAGTTTGTCATACTTGCATTCCTCTGTTTTTCGATCAAGCTGTTTAAAATAGGACACGTTTTCTTTTTCAAGTTTCATAAGAGCTTTTTCATATTTTGAAACAATTTCGGAGGTCTCATCCTGGAGTCTTTCATGATCTTCAACAGAATATGTTTGTAAGATAATGGACATGATATCGGTAGTCATAACATCTTCGAAGAGAGAATCATTCAAATTTTCCAAAACTTTGATGTGTTCAAAACTTTCATTAGCTTGCTTTACCAGGGATTTATGGTCCTTGACAAAGTCAACTGTTTCTTTCAAAAGTGCTTGTTCAACATGAATTACCCTCGCACTGATGGCAGTTAACGGAGGGGCAATTTGGGTTTTAAAAAACTCTTTTGTTTCGTCATCATGACGAGTAAACCAGATGTTAGTTGTAATATTGGTTTTAGACTTGACAGTCTCTTGAAGATACCCAATTCTAGTTTTAACGTCATCTAAAATGCTTCTAGTATCACTTGTGTTAAAAGGATTGTTTGAAGACATTTGTTCTATTTTCGAAAGAGATTTGAAAACTACAACTGGTTTTGAAACTGATTTTGAAACTGATGTTGACTCTTTGTTTGAAACACTTGGTGTGATGGAAAACTTTGACTTTTCTTTTTTATTAACAAAAGTAATTCCATTAATTTTGTTCCATTTGTCATAATCAATCGGTTTAAGATCTGGATTCTTTTGTTTCATTTTTGATCTACTCTCCTCAGATAGTTCCAACGTTTCAAGAGAATCACGAACAATTATGGGTTCATGCAATGGTTGTCCATTATTCAACACTTTCTGAGATTTCTGAGCTTTCTTGAGAAACGAAGAAGGGTTGTTACCAAGAGCCATTTTATGTGAAGTGTGAAAAATCGGATTTGCTTGATTAGAAAGCATCTTGTTTGTTTTAGCGGAATGACCCGTTGTAAGAAGCAAATTATCCAATTTTTTGATAGTTTCATTTTTATCCAGAATTTCATCAAGAAGAGAATCTTCTCGTTTTGAAAAATCAGCAATCAACTATTTCTTCTCTTTTTCAAGATCAGAACACAGTGCTTTTTGTTTAGAAAGTTGGTCATTTAGATCAGAAATTTCCTTGTTTAAAGATTTTATTTTCAAGTTCAAATTCACATCAAGTGTGTCATACTTGAGTTGCAATTGTTTTTCTCTTAAAACAGAATCTCGATAACCAATTTCTAATTCTGAAAGTTTGTTTGTATGAAATTCATAAGCTTTGGCGTGCTCCTTGTAACTCTCAAGCTCAGCGGTCAATTTAGCATTCGCGGCCTTAACTTCGCGATTGACCGTTCTAACTTTCTCAACTTCAATGCCACATTGATTAATTAATGATTCAAAATAAGCACGTGTTTCCTCATCATTAGCACCATTCTGTATCACTTGATCTCCATTAGGATCCATATATGGAGTTTCAGAGTTAACATTGCTATTAACTTGCTCTCCCACATATGTGTCATAATAAGGTTCGGGAGACACAGAATGTGGCTTCTCATGAGTAAACGAATGTGGTACCTCATTGAGTGAATCTGTGTCGTAGACAAGAGTTGTGTCATAAGTACCGTTTGATGTTGTGGCCTGTTGATTGATTGTGTGACTGGAGGTTGCATTATCGTTTGCTTTATCTTCCCATTTTGGGTACCTGAATTTTATTTCCTCGGCAGTCAACTCAATTCCCAACTCTTCTTTTTCTGCTAACATCAACATGTACTGGATCTTTTCAAGCTTTGTCATTGGTATGACACTAGATCCAGAATCTTGTCTTTGAGGTTCGGAGGTAGCATTCTGAACAGAAGTCATAAAACATTTATTCCCATTTTGATATCCCATATTCTGATTCACAATCTGACCCCCTTGATGTCCATCAAACTGCTCTGCATATTGCATCTGATTCCCCTGATTACCCACTGCTCTATTCTCAACATTCTGTCCCATCTGATTTCCAATATTCTGACCCAACTGATTACCCTGATACGGAACTGCCTAATTACCCATGCGACTGCTAAATGCTTTATCCAATAAAGAAAATATCTGTTGCAAGGTCGCTTCTGCTTGGTCAATTTCAGGATCAGTGATTCCTTGATCTTGGTATTGTGTATACTGTTGTTGAATGACTTGTTGTTCTGGTGGATAGAATTGTTGTTGAGGATGCGGAATGTATTGCTGCAAGTTGTTGTTGTTGGAAGATGATGAAGATTGTTGTTGTGTATTCACTGAATTTTGAGTCTTTGCAATGAGTGCCAATGAGTCATGATTCTTTGCTAATCTTTCTTGCCTGACTTCATTCGCTTCAGCTTGGTTTTGTTTCAGAAAATCATTCAGTTGATCAAAGTTCACCTGATGAAGGTCTTTTGTTTGGTTGACAATAGTGACATATCGTCCCAATTCTTCTGGAAGATTATTCAGGAACTTGATGTTTTGAACGATTGTTCTGGGTGCCAACTTGTTTCTGATAAGCTCATTCATCAAAGTGCAAAACCTTCCATAGTATGATTCAATGGATTCTCCTGGTGTAGATGTAAACTTCTCCCATTCAGTTAGCAGCTTGTTCTCCATGTCTTGTTTACCAATTTCTGTTCCAAAACATAGTCGTCTAACACGTTCCCACATATCGAAAGCAGTTTCACAACTGTCTACAGCAGCAAAAATGTCTATTGGTAAACCCAGTTGGACAATATGAATTGCCATGTCATCTGCATCGACTTGTTTCTGATCCTCTTCAGTGTATTCTGATTCAGTTTGAAGATGAGAGGATGGTGGGATGGGAGGTGTTGCATCAGCATTTCCAGGGACATGAACTTGTCGAGGCTTAAAGGGTCCATCCTGAATGGATTTAATCATGAGTTTGCCATTAGGTTTGGTCTTGATGTAACGGAGCATTCGACTTGTCCATTGAAGATAACCACCTTTTGCCAACATAGGAGGTCGGTTTTCGGCACCGGCTGCATGAATGTCTTGTTGAGTTGCCATTGATGAAGGTATGATATGATAAAGTTGATGTAGGATCGATTCAACGATAAAGGAGTTGTGGTTGATGATGATTAAGCTCGGTTGAGGTGATTCTGAAAGTCGTACTCGTAAACTCGGTTCTTAAAAAATTTCGCCCAAAATTTGAAATTCACTATAAAAATCAATTCTAAGGTCGTATGAAAAATTTGAGTTATGACAATTTTGACGCCAAATTTTACCGAAAAAATTTGAATTTAGGCCCAAAAATTTGAATTTTTGACCAAAAATTTCCAAGTTATACCAAAATTTGAATCTCGCGTAAAAATTGAACGTTTAGTCTCCTCGAAAATTTAAATTTTACTCAAGTTTTCCCGCCAAAAAACTCTTTTTTTTTTTAAACCTTAGGCGTAGAAAGAGCTTAGGCGTAGACCAAAGAAGTTACGAGTAGGATATGGTTACGAGTAGGATATGGTTACGAGTAGGATGTAGTTACGAGTAGGATGTAGTTACGAGTAGGATCTTATGCGTAGGAAGCTTAGGCGTAGGATCTTATGCGTAGAAAGTATCTTACGCGTAACCTTAAGCTTATGCGTAGACAAAAAGTTACTCGTAAACCTTACGCGTAATTGTGAAGTTATGCGTAGAGTTACTCGTAAGCTTTTAGCTTATGCGTAAACTATGGTTAAGAACCAAAAATCCTTTACACTGTCACAGCGTAAGGAATATCCACAAGTCGAAGTGTTCCACGCACTTATCCAAGTGAGGGAAGCACTGAGTAACAGTTATAGCTCGAAGATTCTTCACCAAAAAGTTACGAGTAGAAAACTTATGAGTAGTTGACTTTCTTACGAGTAGAACTAGGGTTTTGACCTACTCGTAAAAAAATTCCAATGATTCAAACAATTTCGCTTGCACAGATAGCCTTAAAAACACTCAAATAACACAAAAATGTTAACCTTTTTCACCCAAAGTGCTTAGAAAAGTTACGAGTAGAAAACTAGGGTTTTGACTTTTTGACTTCTACTCGTAAGAAATTTCCAACGATTTAAATGATACCTTTTGCACAGAAATCCTTAAAAACACTCGAATAACCCAAAAATGGTGACCTTTTTCACCCAAAGTGCTTAGAAAAGTTACGAGTAGAAATGACCAATGAGCCAAAAACGAGCTTAAAATGAAGAAAAACACGTAAAGCTTGGAAATTTTTGCAAAAAACTGAAACTTTAGCACCAAATAAACCTTAAACCACAAGAATCTTAAATTTTTGAGTGCAAAAATTAAAGATTTAAGCGTCACAATATTGACTAACGTGAGCTTACGTGTAACCCTTCAAAACAAACACAAACACTCCTAAACCATTGTTAGGCGATTGATACCAATTGTTATACCCCTTTATCACGTATACCTTATCACAATAACAACCTTTACCACACAAACACCCACGTTATACACACAAGAATACCACGTTCTACAAACACAAACATAGATAAGAAAGATAAAGGAAAGAACTTGGTGACTTGAATGATATATTAGGTGTGTATGTTTAGAGAGGTAGAGAGAAGAAAGATGAAAACAATAATAAGTTGTATATTGCTTCAAAGGAAAAACACACACACACACACACACTTTCAAGCACACCCCTCAAATGACATACTCGAGGGGTATTTATAGTACAAGAGAGAGGATGCCCTAAGGCTTGGCCATGGGCCGTATATGGACTTGGATTGGGCTTGGGTTACACGAACTAGACAAGGCTAGCTTAACTTAACTAATGCCCAATTAGCTTAGCCCAATCCACGAGCCCGTTGACTATTCTATCACGATATCTAACACACATTACAAAGTTCCTAATCGTGAATGACCATCACTTCTAATAAAAATAATCAAGGCTAACAATCTCCCCCTAAGGGGTGGTCATTCAAAAGATGCTCCACTTGAATAGGTCTTTAATCTTTTTGAGCTTGAACTTTGTGAGTAGATATAGATTAGTCTTGATTCTTTGTTCCTTCATGCTTTGTGATCAGTTAATGGTGTTGTCTGCCATTGTCAACTTCGTTGGTTAGGTGTCTCCACGCCTTTCTCCACCATGCTCACACTTCTATTTGACTTTGAGTTTCCAATGATGAAGTTCTCGAGTCTGTAAACTTTGTAGATTCTTTGACATTGACGAAGAATCATCTTTAACTTTGTGTAGCCGTTGATTATGATGAGAACTTTCATGTGTTGTTGGTATGAGCATGTGACGAGTCTGCACGATCCATCCGCTTCGGAGCTTCCATAAGAAGAAAACATAAAACAGGTTAGTAATAAGCGGATTCCGGCACTTACAAGTTTGAATTTCGAGGGTGTTAACAACATAGTGTGAAAACACATCTCTAATTCTCACAAAGGCCGTTCCTGAACTGGAGTCCCACAAGTGAGATAACGCGATGTACCGAAATACACCTACAGTTCAGATGAGTCGCTGAGGTACACCGAAGCATCACCTCACGACTGTAGACCGTTTGAGACACACTAAGCGTAATCCACGGAGAATTACCGAAGTGACCTGCTGTCAGGGCTGTTTGATGTTGACCCTGGCAGGAATTTCCATTCAATCACTGAGGATTACAGTTGTAACTCCCCTCATAAATGTTCTGGCAGATTGCTAAGATCTGCGTAGGACTCTATAATATATCACTTGTGCCCTTATTGATGAACAACAAGCGATGTCATGTCAAGTGTTCCTATGAGATCTTTTGATGAATCTCGTGGCTCTAGACTCAATAGTGCATTTTGGTTTTCCTGAGCGGAGACTAGGGAGAGGGTCTCCTTCTTCAATACCAACGATCTCTAAGAGAAAGTCGATAGATTATGTAGGGTTCCCAGTGAGAATGAAACAAATCCTTTTAAGAGGAATTGAGTGGCTAGAAGGTTTAGTGCAGTGCGTCACTAGGTCCATGACGTCTTTGTCTTCAATACCAGTGTCATCTAGTGACAACCAGTAGCATATGTATTGAACCCGGTTTCTGCCCTAAGGTTGAATATGGAGGGCTATTTCTTTTCACCCTTTTTCATTTATATTTCTTTTTAATTCTTCAACCCCTTCTTTCTCCTTTCTCACATTACTCCTTTTTTCAATCATTCCTAAGGACTTCTAATACTAACTATTTGTGATGTCCTTGGGTAGATCCCTCCGGCTCTGGCGGATCATAGGACGAATTTCCTATCCTTAGTCACCTTATAACTCCATGACTGTCCTATTGTTGCCATAAAACCGTTTTTCATGAAAATCTCTCAGAGTGTTTATGATAGAAAACATGTTTGAAACACTCTGTGAGTTTTATATTTTCAGAAACACTCCCCCTTCACATGTGCTCATAAGTTTTGACAGAAATCTGCACATAGAGGGTAGAGTTCACACTTTTTGAATTGATCGACTTTAAATGAACAAGACCGATTCGAGACACGTTTACATCACTAGAGAACTAGCTTGAAATTATTACCCGTCCTGGTCAAGTCCATAGAAAGTTTCTCGAGATGGTACATGATTCCTCGTCAATTCAATGGTTACGACTGAGTCGAGCTCTTTTGAGATTCAAACAACGATCATTAAACATTTTGATCACATTTTAATCATGTTTCTTTGGGCTTGGGTTACACGAACTAGACAAGGCTAGCTTAACTTAACTAATGCCCAATTAGCTTAGCCCAATCCACGAGCCCGTTGACTATTCTATCACGATATCTAACACACATTACAAAGTTCCTAATCGTGAATGACCATCACTTCTAATAAAAATAATCAAGGCTAACAATTGTGCACTTAATAATTAACAGTAACATTTCACATTAATTATTTGAACATTAAATTTCATACGTAAAGTGTGCAATCCTGTGGTCTTGAGTTCGAATCTGGACATACACGTATTAAATTTTTCTATAAAACTAACGCCTCCCACTTAAACAGGTCTTAATAGTGTAATGACATTGGTTAGCGTCTAGCAACACGCCAATACCCCCAGTACAACTCGAGTATGGTTCCTGGAAAAACCTTTTGATGAATTATCATCATACTAATCATTTTTGTTTCTAATACCACGTTAAATAAGGATATGGATCTTATTCATTCCATTATTTAACTATTATGTTTTTCGTTGTATATGATTGAGCAAGATTACCAAATCTTCTGAACGTATTCCTGATAGATCTTGGGCGTGGCCACGCAAACATCTTGTCAACCCTACGAAGGGCCCACCAGTATTAAACTTCAAAACGAATTTGAAGGAACAAATTCTTTCTCAACTATAAGCAGAACCCATGAATTTTGCAACACTTCTGAAAACAATCCTTATAGCTACCAATTACGTATAGCGGTAAATTGCTTTACAGAAATGCACCACATCCATGACAGTTCTCTAGCATCTCAACTCTAAGGACAACTATTCATGATTTACTTGATGACAAGATCCATAAAGTACAATCATGTGGTTGGGATAAGTCTCATATTCAATCTATTGAATATCATGTGAAATTGGCATGTTAACGCATCAATATACTTAAGTATATTTTAACTAAAACTCAGATTTGTCTTAATTCCATAATATTCACATATCATTGATTGGCAACAGACTGTTTAGAATAACATAAGCTATTCAAGGATTTAAACATGCAAATATATGATACAATATTATAAATAAATAATAAACTTAATCAATAATTTATTTTATTAAAATAATAATTATTCACAATATCCTTTATCCAAATACTAATCACAAATAGGCATGAAACCACTAGCTAAACGAAGTCCAATGCTATCAGCATATTGATTAAGCTTTTCACCAGGTAAAGCCTTCGTTAAGGGATCTGCTAGATTATCATCTGTATGAACTTTGAGTAGCTTGATTTCACCTATCTCGACTTGTTCTCGAACATAGTGATATTGCCTAGGAAAGTGTCTAGCGCCTTTCATTACTCCAGGTTCTTTGGCGAAAGTAATTGCAGCATAAATGTCTCAATACATTATAGGATTTTCAATTGAGGGCATAACTCAAAGCCCTGAAATGAACTTCCTAATCCAAACAACGTCCATGGCAGCTTCTGAAGCAGCTATGTACTCAGATTCTATAGCAGACATCGCAATCGCACTCTGCTTCTTGCTCTTCCAGTATACTGCTCCTCCATTGACTGTAAAGACATATCCTATTTGAGATTACGTATCATCTTTATCAGCTTGCTAGGACGCATCCCAGAAACCTGTAACATCAAGCTCTGCTTCTGGATTCCCCCATACACTAAAAACATATCTCTTGTAGCCATTAAGTACTTGAGAATATGTTTAACAGCCATCCAGTGGAGTTTACTTGGATTCTGTTGATATCGACTGGTCATATTTTAAGCAGACGCCACATTAGGTCTTGTGCATCTCACCGCATACATAATAGATCCCATAGCCGAAGCATAAGGGATTCTCTTCATGCGTGTGATGCGGCGGATGTAAGACCTCCGAAAGAAGTTTTACAATCCTCCTAGGCATTGTACCTAACTGTTGTAGTTTAGTATAGGTAAGACTCGGGGGATTGATCGCTCTCTAGGGAATAGTGTTGGGAAGGTCGAGATGTATGATGAATAACTCTAAGGCGAGGGATGATTCTTTTTATATATTTATATTTTATATGAAAGCAAGTAAAATCTCGGTATTGGATTGGGGGTTTGATTATCAACTACTTAAGCTTATTAATTAAACTAATTAAAACTAAGTTGCGACTAAATTAAATGAGAGATTCAAATGAAATCAAGGTAAAAATGTGTTTACTTAGATTTCATTACTCCCTAGTTATCTCCTATTGATTAGTAGAATTGTCACATCCTTGTTTAATTGGCGCGTTGTATTCCATTATTCATAGGGAGGTTCCAAATGCCATAACTCTACGAATGTATTGGTCTCCTCTAAGAAATCGGGATCGCCAAGTAACCTAAGTTATCTCCCCCAAATCTCCTATTATCAAAAATCGCAATTCACGCAATAAACACAATGAAAAGACTACTAGTGCATTCCAGGACATTAATATGTTGTTTAGGACGTTCAAGCTCGCAACACTAAAGGAAGAAGCAAGGTTTCCTAACGTATAACAACCACTTAAACAAGAGACGATAATCAATAGTTAACAACTAGGTTTCATTAGATCTAAGCGAACACTATGTTAATTTTGCTAGACATGTTAAAGATAAAAAAACAAGTAATCATAATTAAGCATGAGTTAAACATAATGATAGAAGTAATTAAGAGACTTATCTCTTAGTGAATGAGGGTGTCGAAACCCTAAAGTTACCGTAAAACCTAATAAAACTCGTACACAAAAGTTCCTTTCCAAGTGTGCACACTAAATGCAGAGAATTCTAAAACTGTATATAGGATTATAGATGCGACGGCGTCACTTTATAACTCTGACGCCATCAAATCGCCGCCATTAGGGTTTCGTCTCTTCCAAGTCAGCCTTGTGACGGGGTCGCTTTATGACTTCAGACGCCGTCCAAAATGTTCTGACGCCGTCCCTTTTTGATTTTTCCAAGCCGTCACGTTATAATTTCCACAGAAAATTCTTGCTCTCTTAACAAGTGACACCGTCACTTGTTACCTTTTCAATTTTCCACTAAGCCATCTCTAGTAAAATCTGGGCTGTTTTGGTGTTTCCATTTGTAAGTGACGGCGTCACCTTGTAGGTTGTGACGCCGTCAGGTGACCTTTTCCATAATTTTCATGACTTGGCCATTTTTTTTTCATATTTTCATCCCCTTTCATCCAAATATGCATGAATTTCAGATTTTGCTTCCAAAGTACCTAAAAGGTGAAAAGAAACGAATTTAGGCAATATTTGATCATAAATACTTTAGTTTAGGGCTTAAATGCCCCCTTAAAAATATATGTTTTAAATCCTTATCAAATATCCCTACACTTGGGATTTGCTTGTCCTCAAGCAAATGTGCTTTTATCTAATCAATTTACAAGTTAGGGAGTTAAGCATAATGATAGAAGTAATTAAGGGACTTATCTCTTAATGAATGAGGGTGTTGAAACCCTAAAGTTACTATAAAAACATAATAAAACTCGTACACAAAAGTTCCTCTACAAGTGTGTACACTAAATACGGAAAATTCTAAAACTATATATAGGATTACAGATGCGACGGCGTCACTTTATAACTATGATGCCGTCAAATCACGCCATTAGGGTTTCGTCTCTTCTAAGTCAGCCTTATGACGGGGTCGCTTTATGACCTCAGACACCGTCCAGAATGTTCTGACGCCGTTCCTCTTTGATTTTTCCAAGCCGTCGTGTTATAATTTCCACAAACAATTCCAGCTCTCTTAACAAGTGACGACGTCATTTGTTACTTCTTCAATTTTCCACTGATCTGTCTCTAGTAAAATCTGGGCTGTTTTGGTATTTTCATTTACAAGTGACGACGTCACCTTGTAGGTTGTGACAACGTCTGGTGCCCTGTTGATTCTAGAACTTGTACTTGCTATACATAATGGTTAAAATCACTTTATGGTGATAAAAATATATTCAAGTGATAAGTGGCAGTTAGGATTAACACCAAATGGCCATCCGTTTACAAAAATAATTTTTGCTAACCACATCGGTTAGTTAACCTCATATTTGGAACCTATTTATTAGTGTTTATCTTTAACGCTAGATATCCCTACTCAAACCTTCTGAACCATTCTATTCTTTTGATTAAATCCACAAAAATGCAAAATATTTTACACTTTACACCTTAGCCTTTCCCGAATCAAGTTCATTCGAAGTTTCAAAACTATTTATTTTTTGATGATTACACGTTGAGTACAATTTGTAATGTGTATGTGTTGTTTCAACGAAGAAGGAGGTCACTATTCTTATTTGTATTTTTGTAGCGTGTGCTCATCCAAAGTGTGGGGGTGACGGAGAAGGAAAATTTATGTGAAAAAAAATGTGTGAATAAAGTGAATAATATAGCCAATGTGCTATAATGAGAGGTAACAATTAGCCAATGTGCCAATAGGTGATACATAAGTATGGAGATTCGAAATGATGATCAAAGAAGTTGGGAAAGTAATCATTTATGGTATAAAGAGTTGGGAAGGGAATTTGGACTTGATTATTATTTCTCGTTTGTAGAATCCAATCACAAATAATTCCCATTCATTATCCCTATGTTTACCAAATTACTTTATTCATTGTTAGCTTTATAGCATTCAGATATAGTGATGGCTTTGTAAAAATATGAAGTGTGTGGATATTTTAGTGACCATCCGGTTTTTTAATAAATCAAATGACGCGTCAGCGATCTAGTGGATATTTTAGTGACAATCCGTTATGCGAATAACGCGCCAGAGATCCAAGATATACTCTAGTGACCATCCGTTGTTTGACTAAATCTGGAATACGCGCCAATGATCTATTATATTCTTGTATGAAATATTTAAACATAAGCCTGGTAAAACCTTTTAGCCTAAACCTAAATAAAAAACCTCTTTGATGAATTTATTTATTAGTTTTGATACTTTTACAAGCTTATGGTAAGACACATGAATCATGACTGGGCAATAAGTGATTACATATATCAACCAATCTACATCTGAGTGTTGAGTGAATTCTAAAATCATTTGTGAGGTACTTAGTTATGTTATCTAGCTCAAGATTAATTTATTTTTTGTTTCAGAATTATTCACATATAAATTCAGATTAATAATTATTCTTTTCGGATATTAGATCTTTGGGAATCACAATATCGATACCATTGAAATTATTATTTTTAAATGCTAGACTTGCTCGAGGGCGAGCAAAACTTATGTGTGGGGGAATTTGATAACGCTCAGAGTGAGCATGTTTTTAGTTGCATTATCGTTAGTTTTGTACATCATATTTGGTTATATTTATATATTTTTGTTGTTTAATTGTGAAAAAGTGTTTATGCAAGTAAATGTAGCCAAGTAAAGGAAAAGATGAAGAAAATTGAAAGATTTGATGAAGTTATGCACATTTGGAGATTCACGAGATTGAAGCAGAGTTAGAAACCACGCAAGGATTCAGTGATTTGAAAGTACCAAGATTTTCATGTGTCTATATCAAGAAAATGTCAAGTTTTATGGAAGAAATCAGTGCCACTATTAAAGATAAAGTATGCAATGAGCTAACATAAAGAAAAAGTCAATATTATGTGTACTGAAGACCTCCAGCCGATCGGTTTGCGCCTGCAACCAATTTGGCTGGAGTGAGTTGGATGAAGGGAACCGATCGGCTGCTCCTAAGACCGATCAGTTAGGCAGTCTTGCAGTTACAAGTTTCGCATTAAATGACGGCTTTACTTCATATTAATCATTAGTGGCCGATCATTTCCAGTTATTAACTATTTGGAGACGTTTTTACTTGGAAGTTAAGAGTTCTTTAACTATATATTGGGTCCTAGGCTAGTTTACTAAGGGAGATGCCCTAATTTGGTAATAAGCTTTACACCAAGGCTATTACTCTCTCAATTTACTTGCCCAAAAGACTAAGAAATCCTGTGAAAAGATGTCCAAAAGAGTATTGAGTCGAATCTCAATCAATTTTCCTAGTTTGGAGTTGTTTTCGGGTTGTATTACTCAATTGAAGGAGCATGATTGCTATAGTTCTATGAATCTAGTTCTTATATTCTAAGATAGGTATATCTTGTTTCTTTGACAATGAACTACTGTTTTTTACAAGTTTAATGAAAGTTATATTTGTTACTTGTGTTTTGTTATGATTGATGTTATGGAGTAATTTCGGTTATACTTGTGTATATGATGTAACTATTGTATGAGTGTTTTTATCTAAATGATGCATGAGAATCTTTCTTGTTTTATGAGTTTGTTGAAATAACATCTAGTCTTGCTTAATTTGTTGGTAATAACATTAAAAGGATAAAAAGGCCGAAAGGATTTTCTTTTATGTTTTTATTCCAAAACATTAGTGCACGAATTAGTATGGAGCATGATATGTGACAACCATCGTGTTTGCTTATTGAAATAGACTTGAAATGATTTCATCACGAGAAAAGGCCGAAAGGACTTTGAAGAACAAATTAGATAATAAACATTTTCAAACAAATGGATTTCCAAAAGAATTATCATATTAGTTAAATACGCCGAAAAGGTTAACTAATTAGTCGAATTTTTAACAATGATTTTCCATGATATAAACCATTGATTGTAAATCATTTACTCAAGATTTGCGCATCATTACAAGTTTACACCAAACTTATATGAAAACTCTATACTAATGGTTATGGATTCTACACAAGTATATGCTTTAATTGATTGAATTTTTGTTACTATTGAATTTTCACTAAATTGGATTGACAAACCTTTTTACAAATGCTTGTTATATCAAATCACATTCATCACAAATTCTTTGGGACGATCTCGACTTACCCATCTTTATTATTACGGACGAGTATACTTGCTCGTATGTGTTAAATGGATAATCGGTAAAATCGTATTTGATAAATTTTAAAACTTGCACACGGTGTAGCACATCAAAGTCAATAAGTGAAATTGTAGAAGAACTTAATAAAGGAAACGATTCTTCCCTTTATCATTCCAATCGGTAGTTTCATTTTAGAAATTAATGACAATGATTCTATTTTTCTCAAGTATAACCATGATATAACTCTTCAAAACATTCAAAACATCCATTTAAAGCTTTTCGTTCTATCTTTATTACCACACAATAACAAGTACTTATTCAAAAACACCAGCCATAGCATATTTGATCTATGAGCATCCGATTCAAAAACACCATGCCACGATGCCATCTATGTTTTCCACACAAGAGAATGGGTAAGTATCGTAGTTTTTCAAATTTTTTAGGGTTTCAATTTAAATCACATATTCTAGCTATTTAAATGTATTGTGTTTTTTTTAGGATTTTGACTTAATAATCAATTTAATTTAGTTTCAATTCATTTATAATAGTCTTTGCTTTTATTAATTTCAATTCAGTATTGTTGTAGCAAAATCTTAGAAAAATTTAGGGAAAATAAACTGCTTAATTTAGTTTTTATAATTTGCGTGTTCTGCGGATTATATATAATAATTCTATTTGTGATTGGATCAAATTTTTAACAGGTTATGAAAAGGAAGGATGGTTTTTGGGTGGTCAATGGTCAATGCCTACGAACTCAAACAAATGGTACAATATATATATATATATATATATATATATATATATATATATATATATATATATATATATATATATATATATATATATATATATATATATATATATATAATCCAGATCGATTGAGAAAGTTTTTAGATTGAGAAGAGTAAGAAACAATTTTGACCATTAATCTCATTAAACCAACTTAAGGGTATGATGGGTATTTAAAAATTTTATTCTCTTTCCTATTAAATTACATTAATAATATACATAGGGTTTTCTTCTTCTAATTTGAATATCAAAAGCTTTTATACTCGGATGTGAAAATTGCAATCCGAATTTATTTTTAATCTTTTTTTCTTTCTTCGATCAAAGCACCAACATTTCAGTTTATATTAAAAAAAAAAAAACCTCTAACCTTGTCATTAGTTATTACGCAGCTTTTTTATCTAATGATTCATATAACTTTTATTTGATTCAATTGTTTAGTTTAAGTAGTTCAAGAAAGAAAAAAAGAAAAAAGGAATTGTTTAGTGTATGGCTCTAGAAATTGTTTATAATTCTCTTTTTTTTGGCTTTAAACGTAATTGCTAACATGGAAATTTATATTCGTATACATAAAGTATTTGTGAAGCATTATCATACTAATATACAATGATTCATTTTTTTTTTAAATTATTGAATCATTAGTATATTAATATTCAATGGTTATGCTAAAAGAACACTTGCTTAATGTTGATTCACTAATTCATGTGTGATTCAAAACAACTTTTTTAATGATTCACCAATCTAATCATTTGATATTTACAAATCCTATTTTGATTCATTTACTTGAACATGAGTCAAATCATAAAAACAGAAAATACACCCACTTCATTAAATGGTTCACTATTCATAAAATAATTTACGCATAATTCTAAATGGTTTGTTATATATAACTATCATTTAATGATTCAAAACTCAAATTATAATAGCTTAGTGAAAAAAAAGTATACAAAAACATAAAAAATGAAAAATAAATGAATCAATACGAATCATACGTTGGATAATACTTTTTCTTGCAGTTTGATGTGGTTTTGGATCCGTACTAATATGAATCATAATAACTTGATTGAAAAAAAGAACAACAAATGATTTATTAAATAAAGTTATATGGGGAAAAAAACAAATTTAAAATGAATCAATGAAACAAAAATACGGTCGTCGATATGCAAAAGGTAGACAAATTCGAATTTGGAAAATCAGTTAGACATTTTTAGTCATTAATTGCTATTGATATATATATATATATATATATATATATTCACGAAATGCATCATATAAATTATATTATGGCTTGACAGCGGTTTTAGTGTGTTTTCATTGTATGAACCATCATGTTTGGTTGATAAAAACATTTGTGAATTTGACATTACATTATTTGCTTCAAGTTAATGTGGCTACATGTTTAGTTGGTGAATAGTAGAAGTTGGTGACGAAACTGCATCTGTTAAAATTGTTAAACGAAGTAGTATCAATGAGCTAAAGAAAGATTTAGATGTTTGCTACAAAAATAAGAGTCTGAGAGGGGAAATTTTATCGTTTAGTGGAATTTTAGATTCACATTTTCATTTAAGTTTCTCAAAGTACGAGTGGGAAAACGATTTACCAATTGATATAAATAAGCACTGTGAAAAAATGATGTTTCAAAACCGGGTTTCTGTTAGAACTCTGATGTTTTATTGGAATTTGTAGAGGGAAAATGTAGCGGATATCTTGGAGAGTCTAAAAAATGTAGCGGATAAAATTGTTACACTTTTGTTTAGATCTCACAACTAAGTTGTAGCTTCTATCTTGTTTCTGGTTTCTCTTTGATAACTGCTATCAAAAGTTAAGAATATGGAATACTATTTGTTCTATATGTATACACACATATCAAAGAGAAAATGAATATTCAAATGATGAATACATCAGTTCAGTAAGTCTACATAATTCTTTAGGATATGGTAGGTGAGTTGAAAAAAAGAAATTATAAATCATATGCTTGTTTTGAGCTGAAATTGACCACATAAACTGTCATTCTTGTTTTCATTGTTTTTAATGTTTCTTCCTTGTTAATCAAGAAATGGTCATCTTAGTTCTTCTATATGGTAGTGTAATTTGTTCTTTGTAATGATCACTGTGAATGAGTCTACCAGGTTGTTAATGATGGAGATATGTATATGTGGAGAGAGTTGGGTATAAATTCTTGGCCGACATTTGCTATTATTTCGCCAACTGTTAAGCTCGTTGCGTAGCTCGCAGGTGAATTGCTTTTAACATTACATACTTACAAGTTTGAGTATCCACGTTTTTATGTTTGTTGGAAATGTATATATTTACAAATACGTAAATGTCCGGATTCGAACTCGTGACCACGGGATTGCACACATTAGCGAATTAGAATTCAAGTTAATAATTAATGTTAATGTTTACGATTAATTATTACACATAAAGTCCGTCTAACGATCGTTAAGTATTTAACGGAAATGACTAACGACCGTTAAATGTAAAAGGGAGAAATATATGGTGAATATCTTAAGTTTGGAAAAGATTCGGGTTCCCCTTTCCTCTCCTCTAGGTGGCCGGCCAAGGGTGGGTTTTCCAAGCCCAAACCCTAACTTTTCCATCAAGCTATTCATTCACTATATATACAAAGGCTAGGGTTAAGGTTTTTCATAACTTTGTGCATTGAATTAACCCTAGATCTTGCCTCTCCTTTTCTCTTGCTTAACTTCGGCCGAACCCCCTCTTTAGGGTGTTTTGGTTTTGTTTTTTCATAAAACAAGGACTTGTGTTAGATCTAGCAATCGCTTGATTCATTGGTTAATTCGTGTGTACAAAACTGTGGTAGTAAGACACTATTCTTACACCTAATTGGTTTGAGTTGTAAAACGGTAAGGGACAACTCTTTAAACCACTTCTTCTGTTTTGTTCAAGAGATCTGACATTCGCAAGAGGTATATTACGCTTTTAATTCAGTTAATTATTTATTTGTTATGATCTTAAGTCTTCCGTTGTGTACTCTGTGGTGTCTACATGGTTTTATTGTATTCATGTATATTAAACTAAACAGTGGTTTCAGAGCCTTGTATAACAAGTAATTAATTACTGAAACACATAATTAAAATAAACATGTTGTGTTATTATTTGTATGTGCAGATCTAGGGTTTGCAAAACCTAAACCCTAATTTTTTTGGGGGGGGGGGGGGGGGGGGGCGTTTTTTTTGGTGCCCTAATTAGGGTTTTGTAAACAAAAGTTTTAATTGGATTAGAAACCCTAGGATGCATGCAATTTTATGTGTATTGCGTAACTCTGTTTTATTGCATTAATTGTTAAGTGTAATTTTACGTCCATGATAATTACATGCATGTTTTATCATGGATCTGCTTTTATTGTATGTCTTTCTTGTTTAAGTGATATACACTAAATTATGATAGTTCTAAAATTGGGGAAGACCTCAATCATTATTAATTTAATCAATTATGTGCTATGTGGTATGTATTTAATTTTGACTTACGCAATCGATGAATCGATGCATGTGGCTCACCTTGTACATAGATGAAAACGGGTGAAAGTCTTAATTAAATATATGCATATTGACAGATCTAGAATTGATTATTAATAGGATTTATCAAAAAGGTTTGCATGTGGCTATTTGATATGCATGACTTATTTTTTATGTTATGCATTCATTGTTTATTTGTTTATTTTTTTTAAATACTTGCTTGTTTGTTTATGTGTAATAAGGGTATTTTTACAAGAAAAATAAACTGACCTAAACAATGGTGAAACATGTAATTTTTAAGCATAGTAATCGTAATCGTTTAATTGATTGATTTTCATGCACAACATAGCTAGAACGGCTCACCCATTATTGACAAACTTTGTGCGTCGTAATGGAGCTACCAAGTATTCCTATGAATGTGCATAAAATCTTAAGGGTGAATTGACCTAAATTCTACGCGCCACTTTTGTGGTAATTATCCGAATAACTTGAGTCTCTTTTGACTCATGCAGTAGTAGGATATAGTGGTAATTAAAGGTAATTCTTTAATTGGTTATCCAATACCTCAATTAAAGTTTGATGATGAAAAGCTTATACATTAAAACAAGATATATAAATGTTTTAATAAAACCTATGCTACGAAGATAAATGCATGACATCTTTGTACATATTTGATTTGACATCAAAATTATTACCCTTAATTTAAGTTATATGCCATCCAACGAAACGGAAACACCTGAGATTACCTTTTATTTGTGTGAAAACGTGATTTAGATCGTAATCAAAGGGTAAAATATCCACGTGACGTGAGAACGGGCATGGATGATTTTGCAGTTTCTTAAGTTGGACAACTTAATTGAGCTTTGTAGTGAGAACTGACAACTCAAGGCATAAGATGGGGATAAAACATGTTTACATGGCAATTGAAATTGGCTAAATGTAAATCCCATAAATCTAGAAGTTGCAATTTAAAAATTGGCAATTGAGGTTCGACTCGTACCATTTTGAATAATTTCATTACTAGCAGATCAACTGATGTGATGAAACTATGTCAATTTGGATCCTAGTTTTCAAATAAAAATTAAATTGTTATATGTTTATGAACCATGGGTATTTAATTTTCTTGAAAAGGTTAATTATCGAAAATACTAAAATTGAATTTTGTAATTCTTTTGAATGTATAAATGCAACATTTAACCGTAAACGTGGTTTAGTCTTTTATTTGTAAATTAATCCATTCTGCTTTCAAACAAATGTTTGATCGAGAATAATTTACTGAAAAGACAAACAAAGTCTCTTTTCCATGGGAGAAGAATGAGACTCAATCTTATTCCTTTTCATGAATGAGAAAGGTATAATAGGAACATTTGAATTGTCTAAATTCTAATGTAACTCATAGCAATAAATTGCATATCATATTTTCCATAAAGATTTCGTTACCCTCATTTGGTGAATGAATCCTTTTGTAACAACATGAATGTTGGTTAACTGGAAAACATGTATATGAGTTACTAAATCAGAAGTTAGACTATTTACCGTGAAAATTGGTAAAAGGCAAACTAGCATTATTTATCTAGTTGTTTTGCTTTAACCTTTAAAGGTGCTACATACCATTATGGGCATGGTAGGCCTGTTAAGGAAGAAATTGCATACCAAAATTTTCGAGTTAATAACATTGATGGATATTCCATTATTCATAGAGTAGAATACACCTTTTAGTACCTTAGTAATGATTACGTATGGTTCTTTAAAGGTGTAGGAAAGTAAAAAGCAAGCAAGTTGTTTTCACTGGTTATGAAACACTTACGATGTTGTCAAATTCAGTGGGAGCATTGTGTTGCATTATTGAATAAGAAGTTGTTGAAACGATTTCTAATTCAGTGGGAGCTACAAGCCTTATTTGCTGTAGTAATCTAAATTATCTCTTGAATATCATGTAGATAATTACTTTCCAATTGTAGGCACTTATGTTTTTAAGGATTGTCATGTGCGTTTCCTTACTAAACAATATAGTCCTACATCTACTTGTTATATCTATGACACAAATCATATTAATCAAATAAACGAACGTGTATCGTGTTGTTTATCTGCTACATGATGTTGTTCCATGCACAAGTGGGAGAAATCTTTATTGTGTGCAAGGTACAACACATATAAATATGATTAAAATGGATTCTCTTGACCGCAAGGTAAGAGAGTTACGTTCTAATAGGAATTATACATTTTAATGTGTATGATTGCCTTATTCAGAACATGTGTCAAGATGATAACAAAGACTACTTTAAAAAAAAAATTTCATTCAATATTTAAGTAACACTTGTAATTACAATTTACGTTACATGAGAACGTGAACTAGATTGTAGCTCAAGGTAAAATATCCACGTGTCGTGAGAACGAGCATGAATGATTTTGCAGTTTCTTATGTTGAACATTTCATGGAATGACATAATTAAATGAAGTAATCTAATACTACTTTGATTTTAAGTATTTGTTGAATGACTTAAATATATGTACTAAATATTAACTTAAAATTATTAATTGAAACCCGAGGTGGTGTTCATAATTACTTTAATTATACATGTTTATGACTTCTTTGTAAATTCACAAACATGAAGTCTTTTAATACGAGACTTACAATATAAAGTAAGACGTTAACTTGCTATGTTTTAAGACATATGCATGAAGTCAATAAGTTGATCAATGACTTACAACGTATAGTGGGATTATAACTGTTATGTCTTTTGACTTGGTAAAAAATACTTGTGTTATAATGCATGCAATTGACTTGGTAATTCTATTGTACCATTAAGTTTTACTTTGTTGGTAAATAGGATAAACCAAAGAGTAGATGGTTATCTTAAATATTGTTAGATTAATCTTACAATATTAATTCTAATGAAATACCATAGTCTTATGGTATGTTCAGTTAGAAGAATCAAAA
This sequence comes from Chrysanthemum seticuspe, assembly GCA_019973895.1. Classification (NCBI taxonomy): domain Eukaryota; kingdom Viridiplantae; phylum Streptophyta; class Magnoliopsida; order Asterales; family Asteraceae; genus Chrysanthemum; species Chrysanthemum seticuspe. Next base: position 337,242,263 of record BPTQ01000009.1, read on the forward strand.
TTTATTGGCATTGTTTGATTCAAGATAACTATAGTTTCTTCCAAAAGTTATCAAGGTTAGTAGATTGAGTATAGATTGAATATACTCAATAAGACTCCAACCTAGAAGATTAATAAGACACCATTTTTATGGAAAGTGATGAATCACATTAAGTCTTATAATGAAGTTCTGAATTTGTTAAACTACTTGTAAAGTGGGTTGTAACAAACCAATGTCAGGAACTGTAAATGTTTTTTGTAATATCCCAAAAGAGAACAATGTATTGTTGCTTTACTTGCTAAACTATTTAAAGGTAATCTTAAATTGTTAAAGGCAAGTGGGAGTTTTGTTTAGATCTTGAAAGATTAAATTACAAAATACATAATCTTCTAAAATACACTAGCAAATATCATGATGAGGTTAAACATGTAAATGATAGACCTCAATATGATGGAATTGTCATTCATAGATCCGTAAGGATATCTCAGATATTTAATATGCTGAGGATTATGAGTTACAGGATCATGGTAAGCCTGTTAATCATGATGATGAATTTACCAAATGTTGAATTGTGGTAAATCAATCATACTATGAATGTTGAGATGCTGTCCATAAAGATAATCAAATTTAGATACTTGGTTTATCTTAATAATGAAAATGAGTTTCTTCAAAGGATGAAAACCTTAGTGGTTTAAATCTTTGTGTAGAAATCATATGGACAATATTGTACACATATTTAATGCATGTCTAGTGATAATAATATTAATCATATTTAAGCAATTAACTATGATTGAATATTCTTTCTAGATACATTAAATAGAAGTATAAAGATTATAATTGTCATACTTAGTTTCATTGATATGAAATTTTGACAATGAATATCAAAACTCTTTGTTGTGGAATTACTTTTGCGAGGACGATAAGTAATACAAAGTAGTTTTATAAATTCAAATAATATTTGAATATGTACAAACTGCAAGAATCCATGAATGGATATATGCATGCATCTATGAGATGATTCTTATGTTTAATATTAAATTCATGTTTGATTTAAAAATTAAAATAAGATAGCCCATAAGTATTCCTGAAAGCTAGTGGGAGTATTATTTTCTTAAATCTTATATGTTGTATGGGCAACTACATTCCACCTAAATTAAGTTTTAATTGGGAATGAAACTTCGTTTGTAAAATTTGAAAATAAGAAATACAACCTTGGAATATATGTTTATTACTATAAACATATGCGGTAAATAAATGAGTCTAAAAAAACATGATAGATACATATCTTTGACAAGATAGAATATGAATGAGATCTTAAAGTCTAACTTGAAGATTCATCATGTACATCATGTTGTGTATAAGATTGTTGTATCATGCTTGATTACAAGATGATTTGACAACATTGAAAGTTGTTAGTGTAATAAATATTTTAAAAAAAAATATGTCTGGATTTAGAATCACATTTCATATTCCGGAGATGCTCCTAGATTCTATGGATGAAAATATGGCAATTGTTTCATAATTGTCATTGCCAACAAACTTGAGTTTTGGTAGGCACCAACATTACACTATAATTGTTCAAAGTTTGCGGATGTTTAAAGAAGCATATTGTTGTACACAGTGATGCTAGTATAATTGAGATGACACTCAATTCTAGTCATGGTATCGTTGGTGATGACCATGTTGACTAGTTATGCTCAACTAAGAGCATAGTTGCATTATACATTAAATAATAAAGAATACTTTAAACTTTAAAGTTTTGAAAGATGTTTGTCATAAAAGGTGGTTAGGTTGTCATGCACCTTATGGAATGTTATGACAATATCAAGATATGTGTAAACACATACAAGAAATTCACTTATTGAATTCTTGAAATAAGTATTCTCAAAATTCCTATAGATCAAAGTTAATTGAAATTATGCTTTGTCAACAAGTATAATTCTCATGACTTGTGGCAAAATTCATTAACTAATATTATCATGCATTGATATATTTAGTATTTTGATAAAGGATGTTAAACAATTATTATTTATAATGAATTAAAGTACGGTATACGTTTAATTTCATTTATAATATTGTGTCCTGTATTTGCATGTTTAAATCCTTGAATAAATTAAGTTATTCTAAATAGTTCGTTGTCGATCAATAACATGGAATGACATTGAATTAAGATAAATCTGAGTATTAGTTAGAATATACTTGAAAGTATATTGATGCGTAGCATGACTAATTTCAGATGATATTCAATGGATTGAGTATAGGACTTATCCCACCCACATGATGATACTTTATGGATCTTAGTCATTGAGTACATCATGAATATTTATCCTTTGACTTGAGATACCAGAGATATGTCATGATGTAGTGCATTTTTGTGAAGCAATCTAACGCTATACGTAACTGGTAGTTATAAGGATTGTTTTCAGAAGTGTTGCGAAATTTATGATTTCTGCTTGTAGTCAAAACGGGATTTGTTTCCTTCAAATTTATTTTGAAGTATAATACTGTTGGGCCCCTCGTAGGGTTGTTAAGATGTTTGCATGGCCATGCCCAAGGTCTTCTGGAATATGTTCAGAAGAATTGGTAATCTTGATAAATCACATAAAGCGAGAAACATAATAGTTAATTAAGAAATGAGTGAGATCCATATTCTTATTAACATGGTATTAAAAACAAAAGGATGAATATGATGATGAATCATCAAAACTTGGTTTTTCTCCAGAAAACCATACACGAGTTATACCGGGGGCATTGGCGTGTTGCTAGACGCTAACCAATGTCATTTCACGTTTTGTAAACATATCCAAGTGGGAGCTGTTGGAAATGTATATATTTACAAATACGTAAATGTCCGGATTCGAACTCGTGACCACGGGATTGCACACATTAGCGAATGAGAATTCAAGTTAATAATTAATGTTAATGTTTACGATTAATTATTACACATAAAGTCCGTCTAACGATCGTTAAGTATTTAACGGAAATGACTAACGACCGTTAAATGTAAAAGGGAGAAATATATGGTGAATATCTTAAGTTTGGAAAAGATTCGGGTTCCCCTTTCCTCTCCTCTAGGTGGCCGGCCAAGGGTGGGTTTTCCAAGCCCAAACCCTAACTTTTCCATCAAGCTATTCATTCACTATATATACAAAGGCTAGGGTTAAGGTTTTTCATAACTTTGTGCATTGAATTAACCCTAGATCTTGCCTCTCCTTTTCTCTTGCTTAACTTCGGCCGAACCCCCTCTTTAGGGTGTTTTGGTTTTGTTTTTTCATAAAACAAGGACTTGTGTTAGATCTAGCAATCGCTTGATTCTTTGGTTAATTCGTGTGTACAAAACTGTGGTAGTAAGACACTATTCTTACACCTAATTGGTTTGAGTTGTAAAACGGTAAGGGAAAACTCTTTAAACCACTTCTTCTGTTTTGTTCAAGAGATCTGACATTCGCAAGAGGTATGTTATGCTTTTAATTCAGTTAATTATTTATTTGTTATGATCTTAAGTCTTCCGCTGTGTACTATGTGGTGTCTACATGGTTTTATTGTATTCATGTATATTAAACTAAACAATGTTTAGGCAATCAACTTCTTAATTTAGGATGGTAAATTTTTTATGACTTTAATCATGCTCTTTTTATTGATATTTTCAGTCAATGATCGAGCTAAGCCACACTTCTGAATGAGGAAGTTGGTGACGGAACTATATTTGTCATTGTTCTTGGTGCACCTTTTTTTTATTTTTATCTTAATTGTTAATCGAAAAGTGATTTATATCCTATCTTGCTTCTTACTAATAGTTAACTTTTAAATTTTAGCTAGTGAGATGCTTCATGTTGCGGAAGCTTTCATTGATAAGAAGTTTAACGCTACGAGTAACGTGCATTGTTAGTTAGTTTCTTATAATTGATGTAATGTTTTATTTTTCAGTCTCACAAAATATTTTTATATGTTGTGATTGTACAATAATTCGTACGACCAGGCCTTCGATGGTGATCGAAGGATATGGGGGATGATATGCTTGCGCCAAACTTGTAGTCAATCTGCAATAAGAAATAGTAGACACTTCGTTAAGTGATTGCGCAGGGGTTGGGCCCTGCGAACCACCTCCGGCGTGTGAATAAGTATGTGATATGAGTTATGGATAATATGATGTATGTGAAATACTGTGTTGAGTGAACATACCATTGAAATGACTCGTTCAACCTATTTATAGGTGATGAAAATAGTTTGGAGAGTGTTAGCACACGTTTAGGAGATCATGGGGGGCGTCCCCTGATTTGTGGTAACCGCTAGGGCTTCATCCCCACTATCTCGGACTTGGCGGGGAAGCTAAGGACATAGTGGGAACGTGAGGGAAGACCAAGTCAAAGTTCTTATTTGTCTTGGCATCTTCAAGAGAAGACATCGAAGGGCATAGGCCTTCGGCTGGCGGATTCCCAACTGGTAACCATGTCAACGATGAATAGTTTTACGCCACCAATGACTTATGAAGAAAGACTTGGGTCTTCGTAATGCAATTTCGACTGAGGCCGAAGGGGGGTCCTTCGACCTGGTCGGAGGGTACGTCATCATGTTGTTTGATACATGTTAATAATTTTTGCTAGAGTTGAATTATCGCATTTTTCAACCGTTTGCAATTACATTTTGATCTTTTCACGTTGTATTTTGAACGTTATACGAAACACTTACCCAAAATATCACATATCGTTAATTGTCTGTCGCTAGAAACCTCCGTTGCTATGCACGGGTACTCGCATAATGTTTAACAAAACACAAGGACCTTTTTAATGTAATTGGTAGGGTTTTGGTTCGGTTTCAAGATTTGATATTGATTGCAGACTCCTAACTCTAAGTTTGAAAGGATGGCACAAAGAGAGTTCACCTTATCTATATCTATACTCTTTTATAAGAGTTTAGGACATTCTAAATATAGTAGTTTTTAAATTTTTAAGACATAAAACATTTTCATCAAAAGAAAGTTACTTTTTCTAAACATAATAATTCAGCATACACATAAATTTAAAAAATAATTAATGTCTTAAATTCTCATACTTGTAACATCCTTCAATATTGATGCATCTCATTTAAACCATATGAAGACATGTAAAAAAATAATTAATGTCCTAAATTCTCATTCTTGTAACATCCTCCGATATTGATGCATCCCATTTAAACCATATAAAGACATGTAAAAAATGTAATAAATTAAAATACGTAGTTTATAGGAAATTAAAATACGTAAAGTTATTATTAGAAAAAACATATATATGACAAACATTTGCTCACCATAAAATTAGTCACCGTGTACCCGCCGTCGCATTATGCGAGTACCCTTCTAATGTACTAATATGCACGTAGAAACTTGTTTTACCAAAAATTTAATATTCATGTCATGATATTTTAGTCCTTTTACTCACACGTCTTCTTCTTCATTCGAATTTGTTCTTCTTGAATATGTATTTTTTTTTCTTTGTATAATTTTAAATGCAAAAAATCGACACCATCTACTATAATAAAAAGGGTGAATTGAATTTCATATATCCCCCTAAAAACATCACTAATTTCATATATACCCAATCCAATTCCTAAATATCAAATATACCCATTTTAACACTCATAACATCATGTTTGCCCATTTTTGTTATCTCCTTAAAGAAACAATTTCTAAAAGGATCATTTTATCCTCTTCTTCCTAAATGAGTTATTGCTCTTTCTCATTCTAGTTTAGAACCAAATATCATAGATGAGTACATTGATTACTTTTGTGTTGAATAAGAAAATTTTGTTAATTAACGGTTTTTTAACAAAAGTCATTCAAACAAACCATTAGTTGGTATAACTATAATTATTCAGTGGAATCAACAACTCCTTAAAATAATAAATTCACATACAACGTTTCACATACAATGCTTCAGTATATGATATACAAAAGAGAGATCTTATATTGTATTAATCTTAATATTAAAAGCCAATTTCAATCAATCGAGCGTAGACAACTAAAACTACAAAAAGTTTAGCTAAATGATAGCATAAGAACCTACTAACAACTGAAACACCACGTAAGCTGTGTACGAAAGTATAGGCAACACAAGATGAACAATATAACTTTTATTCAGATCTAAGCTGCAATAGTCAGCTTAGATTAATAGTATCCAAATGTTACAAGATTAGATTAATGTCAATGAGACAATAATCATGTAAATGTAGAGACAAGACAAGATCAGTGAAATGATCTGAAAGTAGAGAAGAGAGTGATACAAAAGACTGCACACTCATGTGTGTATAACCCTAGAATAAGGGACTTATTAACTAGAGGATTAAGTTACATTAAGACCCCTCTAATGGCTATAAAAAATGCTCTTCAGCAGAAACAGAGAAGGCTTCAGCAGAAATGATAATCTTGGAACTTTAAACCACAAATGCTTTGTCCACGTTTAACCCCTGTACTAAGCCTGCAAAGAACATAACTTGAAAGCCATTAGGAATTGATAGAGTGACATGTTTGCCACATATTATTACCCCAAAATTCAACATTCCCCCTTAATCTGATGGGCAAACATATCAAACAATATCAATTTTTCACACAAAAATTTATGCTGATAGACAGGGAGGTTCTTTGTAAGTATGTCAGCAGTTTGGTTTGAAGAGCTAATCTTTTTAGCATTTATAACACCTCTAGCAATTTTTTCCCTGATGAAGTGAACATCAATTTCAAAATGTTTTGATCTTTCATGAAAAACAGGGTTGACAGCAAGTTGTAAAGCAGATTTGTTATCACAAAATAGATTGACAGGAAGATTGATGTCAACTTTTAGATCCTTTAGGATTTTTGGAATCCAAATGATTTCACAGGCAGCAGTAGACATAGATCTATACTCTGCTTCTGTGGAAGATTTTGAAAGAGTGTTTTGTTTTTTACTTTTCCATGAGATTAAACAGTCATTAAAGAAAACACAATAACCTGTGACAGATTTTCTGGTTTTCTTGCATTTGGCCCAATCAGCATCACTATATCCTTCAAGATAATTTTCAAAGTTGCTAAAATTGTACCTTAGACCTTTTCCAGGAGCTCCTTTTAGATACCTCAGAACATTGAGGGCACATTCCAGACGAGATTTCAAGGGAGAATGCATATATTGTGCCAGACAATGAACTGAGTATGAGATGTCAGGTCTTGTATGGGTGAGATAGATAAGTTTCCCAAGTAACTTATGATAACCAGTGATGTTGACAAGTAAGGGATCATCAGCAGTGGGAATGTATGGAAGCACAGAGTTGGGTTCCATAGGAGTGGACACAGGTTTGCATCCAAGAAGACCAAATTCTTTGAGGAGTTCAAGACAGTATTTTCTTTGGGAGAGACAGATGTCATTCCCAGTTTTTAAAACCTCAATGCCAAGAAAGTATTTTTCATTTTGAAGGGAAAAACAGTTTCATAAAATTTGACATCTCTGGAGTAAAAGATATTTTTTGTTTCTAAGCTTAAAAGTTTATAACCTTTTTTTTCATTTGAATACCCAATCAAAACACTTTTTTCAGATCTACTACCAAGTTTATCAGAATTGTTGAGAATGGTGGCATAGCATAAGCAGCCAAAGACTCTAAGAAGAGAGAGTGAAGGGTCATGCCCATATACTCGGAAGAAGGGAGACTTGCCAGACAACACTGAAAATGGTAACCTGTTTATGATATAAACAACACTTAGAACACATTCAGACCAAAGATATAGAGGTAATTCCCCCTGAAACATGAGGGATCTAGCCACATTAAGGAGATGCCTATGTTTCCTTTCTGCAATACCATTTTGTTGAGGAGTATAGACACAAGAGGTTTGATGTAAAATTCTTTTTTCATGAAAGAAGAGTTGAAGCTTGTTATTGACAAATTCGGTCCCATTATCACTTCTGAATATCTTAACATTGTGTTCAAATTGATTAGATAGCATATGAGTGAAATTAACAATGGAAACATAAACATCATCCTTCCCTTTAAGCATATACACCCAGACAACCCTAGAATAATCATCAACAATGGTTAAAAAATATTTGTATCCTTCTATGCTAGTGACCTTGTAAGGTCCTCATACATCAAGATGAACAAGTTGACCAATTTTAGTAGATAAATGTTCATTTAGAGGGAATGGTTCCCTGGTTTGTTTGGCTTTATTGCAAGTATCACAAAGATGGTCAGATTCAGATGAATTATCAAGTTTAAGAGTGGATTTAAGAATATGTAGGACTTGATCAGAGGGATGACCAAGTCTTTGATGCCAGAGATTTCTAGAGACATGACAAACAGAAATACAGTTATTAGAAGCAATCTTACATGTGGAATCAATATTAAACATATATAGCCCATTGCATTGTTTACCAATCCCCACAATCCTTTTATGTAAATCCTGTATATAGCAATTAGAATCATTAAACCCAACAAACATTTTATTGTCTCTAGCAATTTTATGAACAGACAGCAGACTGACATTGTACTCAGGAACAACCAGAACATCAAAAAGAGTTAGGTCATTATTGACCTTTAAATCACCAATTTTAGTAATTAAGGCCTGAGTACCATTGGGATGTCCAACAGTTAGACCAAGATTTGAAATGTCAACAACATTAATTAAAAGATTGGCAGAAACAGTCATGTGCTGATTTGCACCAGAGTCAACAATCCAACCAAGGCTGATGTTTCCAGATAAGGTTTTTGTGTTGTTGTTAAAAAATTTGTTGAAGTTTAGGTTAAACTTGATACTGCCATTAAAGAAAGACTCATTAAGAAGACTCATAAGTCTGGAGATCTGATTTTTAGACAAAGAGACATGAGAGTTGCTAGCAATTTTATCAGTGACATAATTAACTTCAGTGGAAACAATGTTTCTGCTGACAGGTTTAGTATTAAAGTTCCTTTTGCCATATCCATCAGGATAACCAACAAGATCATAGCATCTATCAATAGTGTGACCAGATTTTTTGCAGTTAGTGCATTTAAGATTCATTTAAGATCACCAGCACCCATAATACAGAGAAAGAATAGCAAGACAAATAGACAAATATGATACAGATATAATAAGACAGATCAAGAATTACAGACAGAAATAATATTGCAGACAAACAATAAGAATAATAAGAATAATCAGACAAAGAATAACAGACATAGATAATAATAAGAATAAGTAGACAAGAAGATAAGACTTTGTAATAAGAAACAACAAGCACCAAGCCTGTGGACTAGGGTAAACCAGAGCAGGTATTCGTACCACTCAAAGGTGGCAGATCAAGATGTTAGTCTACCCGTTTGCACCCACAGAGACTTAAGTACTGTATGTTTAAAGAGAAGATAAGATTTAGACTTACAGAGAAATATGCAGCGGAAGAACAAATCACAATCACCCTAGATTCACTTAGTCTAGGGTAAATTGTAAACAGAAGATAACCAGTGATTACGCCAATAGCAATAACCCCAAACCACACCTTTGTTGCCAAAGAGAATCAATGAGCCTGACGCTCTGATACCATGTACGAAAGTATAGGCAACACAAGATGAACAATATAACCTTTATTCAGATCTAAGCTGCAATAGTCAGCTTAGATTAATAGTATCCAAATGTTACAAGATTAGATTAATGTCAATGAGACAATCATCATGTAAATGTAGAGACAAGACAAGATCAGTGAAATGATCTGAAAGTAGAGAAGAGAGTGATACAAAAGACTGCACACTCAAGTGTGTATAACCCTAGAATAAGGGACTTATTAAATAGAGGATTAAGTTACATTAAGACCCCTCTAACGGCTATAAAAAATGCTCTTCAGCAGAAACAGAGAAGGCTTCAGCAGAAATGATAATCTTGGAACTTTAAACCACAAATGCTTTGTCCACGTTTAACCCCTGTACTAAGCCTGCAAAGAACATAACTTGAAAGCTATTAGGAATTGATAGAGTGAGATGTTTGCAACAGATTATTACCCCAAAATTCAACAAGCTGGAATCCACAAGCGACCAATTTTGAAATAAAAATTATTTAACCAAACTCCGTAATCACGTACGATGAAAAACAATTCACAATGACTTCATAATCACTATGAGATTATGTTTCATGGAATAAAGGGTTACGACTGATCTAAGGTTTTGGTGCTTAAATAACACAATGGTAAAACTGTTACAAAATTTAAAATGATTAAAATTGGGTATGTGTGAAATTAAAGAGATTTTTAAGGTGATATATGAAATTCTTCCTAATAAAAATATAACATTTATAAACCACAAATTGAATTCTCGTTAGCTTATAGGGAAACGAATACCATCTAACAATACAATATACGTTCATTCAATTTGGTACCCATGCTTTTCATATAAATCATCACTCGTGATTAAATAATGAAAATATGGCTTAAAAGATTTTTTTAGGCGTGGAGGTCATGTTTTGATTAGTGGGGATGGATTTGATGTGGATTTATAAAGCCAAGAACCAGGCTCGTGATTCAAAAACCAAAGAGGTTTTAGGCGTTGAGGTCACGTTTTGATTAGTAGGGATGGGTTTGATTTGGATTTGCGAATTTCAAAACGGGTATGATTTTGTTGCTGGTATGAATTTTTGTTGAATATCGGTTCTGGATTGCTGAGTGTTAAAACTGAGGAATTTTATATGGATTGAGATCATGAAATCTTATAATTTGATTTAACTTATTTGGAATTTAAGGTTTTTTGGAACAAAAAAAAAAATCTGAGTTCATGATAAATCTGGTTTTTTGATGATCAAATGCAAGAAATTACAATAACAAAAAATAATCTGGAACACTTTAGAGTTCATGTACCAAATAGGTATATTTGAAAAAGTTGGTTGCTATTTTGTGACCAAAACCCGATAGCAAGATACTAGAATTTGCATTTTTAGCCGGTTTAACTGGTAGCCGGTAAAGTAGTGTGCATATTGGAACAAAATGAGAAAGTTTATTACATTAAGCGGAACACTCTTGAATCCACGTAGTAAATCGGTTCATTTGGAAAAGTTCGTTGATATTTTATCATCAAAGCCCTTTAAAAATATTGGCCTAATATACACATATTTAGACACAACTTTTATATTTCATGAATGAGAAATTTTTTTATTAGGTCTTTGCAGATGGATTACAAAGGTTTATAACTTTAACATATTGCATAAATCCCTTGAAAAATAATGATATGTAAGAAAATGTTCATAAGTTTCTGAAGTTAAAAAATTTCTCTTTAGATTCAGTTTAGGGGGTGCAACATTGCATATTTTCAAATCGATCATCTGTTCAAGGGTCTAATAATCAGTTTTGGAGATATTACACAAGATAGATTTTCATCATTTGAGATTAGAGCTCACTTTTACATGTAATTATCTAACTAAAAGTTACTTCGGAAACACACAAACAACAAAGGGTCACTTGATTATCACAATTCTATTGTGAATCAAAATAGTATATCATGCAACACGTTTTGTTATAGCTTTGTTTTTTGAGTATTTGATGTCATATAGCCAGTTTTTAACACCTGCACGGATTACAAGTGACAGTTAAAAGAATGGTGGGGAAGTTATTTTGGTGTTAACTTGATCAGTAACAATGGGAAACTATCCAAGCTCGGTTGACATGAAGGTATTTATCGACAAAAGGAATAATAAAGTTATGTTTGCAGAAGCAAATGAAGACTTTGTTGAAATCCTCTTTAGTTTTTTCACTTTGCCACTCGGCACAATAGCGAGACTCTCAAGGAACTCTGACCACCCAAACCCTCGTATAAATGTTGGAAGCTTGTCATCTCTTTATGACAGCGCTATGTGGAATATTAATTTTACGCATTTCAGAGACAATTTGTGTAGAGATGTGTTGGCTAATCCGGTGAATTCATCAGCTGTTCTTTGCGAGAAGCTAAGATTAAATCTGAATAACAACAATGCCTCTGTTAATAGTGATCATGGTGAAGCCGTATTCGTAAAAAAGAAGGGATCTTTCATTATCACGGATGATCTTTGTATAACACCTTTCTTACTTGATAGATATATTGAACTTCGGAACAGTTTTGGTGTTGAAGAGAATGACTTGCTTGTGAGATATTTCCTTTTTGACTCGAACCAGGTAACCCTTTAGTTTTTGCTTTATTTTCATCTTTTTTCGTAAGTACTCTAATTTTTCGTTCTCTATTTTTACTATTTCAGTTTGTGAATCTACTAAAGTGGTCATTACTAACAAACAACCCTTTGACAACTCTTGTCAATGGAGGAACTAAACCATCTCCGTGTTCATCGTGCATAGAAGACGCCACATTTGAGAATTTATCTTCGCTTTTCAGTAATTCAGCCCAACCCCACTCGACGGTTAAATTTCTGATACATAAATCAAAGAAGAAAGTATTGTGTGCAGAAGTAGATGAATCTTTTGTGGAAATGTTATTGAGCTTCCTAACGATTCCGTTGGGCGCTGTAAAAGTTTTAACAAAGGACACTTCTTCTCCGGTGGCTATAAATAATTTGTACAAAAGTATTTCAGCTTTGGGAGATGAAAATTACCTGAAATCGGATGATATTAAGAACATGTTACTTAGCCCCAAACTTGCGCGAATTTATTTGCATGCGACTGATCTTCTGCCAATCTATGAGAAAGGTATAACACAAGGTAGTTTCCTCAAGGAACAAGCGGCATTCATAGTATCCGATGATCTGAAAATAGAGTTGTCATCATTTTATCCCACTCTTTGGCTATACACGCGTGATATTCCTACCGATGATATAAAGATTGTAGAAGTGAGCATTGGTGAACCACGAGTACGTACAGTTAGCGTTGAATTCTTCGCAAACAGCCTTTTTTACATTACATGTATTATTTACTTAATTATCCTTTTTGCAGGCACTTATAATTCTAAAAGCTTCTCTTACGTCAACTTCAGCTTTGACCGATTGCCTCAATGCATTTTGGAAGAACTCAAAAGCAAAATCAACTTGAACGTTAGCACAAATTTGGCTGCAGACGGATTTGTTCATGTTATTGATGTCGTATTGGCATGTAGTATGTTAAATTTCCACATTATGGAACATCCATCTTTATTTTGGCAGAGATTATTATGCCATCTGAATTAGAACCTTTTGAAATACATATCATCTATTTGATGAGTTTGTATATGGTTTCGTCTTAATTGAGTTTCTTATTGCACTTTAAATTTGTTATATGAATGTTTTAACAAAGTTTAAGTTGCTTTATATGGATCTATAGTCTAAAGAGAAACAATCACCTGCTGATGTTTTTATGATTGTGTGAGAGGCTCGAATTGATTGAACTTATAGACCAAACAACCGCGCTTTCAAATCATTATATTCTACCTTACAACCTTCTTTTTTTCGTAGTAAATTTGTATAAAATTAAAGATCAAATGTCCGCTTTTTACTTGCATGGTTACTGTGACATTCTTGTACTGACTATTTGAGCATTCAACTGTTCTGTAAAGTTGTTATGCGAAAACAATACTATAACGTGTTCCCTATTCTTTTACCGAAAGATTTTGACATTCCGTGACGAATTCAGATTCAGAGGTGCCGATAAGGTTGAGACTCAGAAACCCTTAACAAACTACCAAAACCTTATCTTTGCATTATACAGTGCTTATCGTTTATTGCGTATTATAAGGCAAGTCCATCAAAAAATGAGTTGAGTATCGAGTTCAAGATCAAGTTCAACATGTTAAAAGGTGAAATGGATCTAATCAATTCAAAATAAAAACTAGTACTGCTACTCTTCATCATCTTCACATAGTCTCGTTGTGTTGATGTATTTAGATCTCAATAAGTTCACATAAATTTCGTTAAGTTGATAGTCCGAATTCTGCTAGAGTGAAGCACGTCCAAATGAATTTTGGTTACAGTGTACCAATATTTCGTATAAGGCTTTGTGAAAATGAAAATTTTAATAAGATGTACAATTATTTTATCTTTACTCTTTTTTTATTTTTTTTTATTATTATTTTTTTTTTGTCTTGACCAATTTGTAAATTTAGCTTGTCCTTTACAAAATATAAATCCAATCAAGAAAAAACAATTCCTATGTACATGTGTGTGTACTTAAAAGTTAGAAATATAAAAATTTCAATTTAGCACTACGTCATTTCATGTAAAATTATACTCTATGATATTAATATCATTGTTTTAAGAGACTCGCAAAAGCCCCGCAAAAGCATCTCAAAAACTTGAGGCTTAGTCATGCCGTCACGCCGTCTTATGTCACAGTTTTTTTGTAAACTCGATATACATGAAATATGATAGAACTATATAAATATTTTCATATTTTGTACCGCCTTATGCTACGCCTTATAAACGAAAAAGCTTCGCCTTAGCCGCAAAGACGTGAGGCTTAGTCATGCCGTCACGTCACGCCTTGCGCTATTTATAACCTTGATTAATATGAAATTTTGGGACACAACCAAGAAAAATAAAAAAGTAAATGGAGGTTAGTTCATTACATAATATGCAATTTACACTATTCTTTCTCCAAGACAAGAAAACCCGACACCTCTACCCGCACACCACCACCACCACTCGCCTCCATTCCTTTAATCATCAAAAATTTATAATGTGCATTCCTTTACCGCTGCAACATATGTTGGGCTATCACATAAAATATTTGACCACAACCATTACATTCATCTGACCTTAATAATAATCCACATCAAAACATCGTCTTCCCTCCCCACCGTCGTAAAAGATTTCGATTTTACATCTCTTTAGATGCAATAGATTCTGATCATATCTCTTTTTAGGAGTGATATGAATTGGTTTTCTGTTAAAAATAGTCTTTGCCTAGTGTTTGTATTCTATCTTTTATGGGTGTTTGGTTTAATAAATACTGTAATTGTTAAAAGATTTGTGATTTTGTTATATAATTTTTCTTATGAATGCTACAAGAAAGGTTGTCTTGTTTTGTTGGTTTGTATAATAGGCTTCTAATTATTTATTTCTTAATTTTATATTATTGAAATGTATAGATATATAAATTTTGATAATTATGACAAGTTGGAACTGTTAATAATAAGAACCGTATATTGAATGGATTGATTGATTTCCTCTGATACATGTTACAAATATATACAACCTTAGAGTATATTCTAGAATCGGGCTTGGCCCGTTACATTACATAGTACAAATCATGGGCTAACACTCCCCCGCAGTCACAGCGGGAGGGCACCGGACACTTAGACTGGAGCGAAATTTTTCAAAAAGAGCAGATGGCAATTCTTTGGTGAAGATATCCGCATACTGGTAGCGAGAAGGAACATGAAGTACCCGAACCTGACCAGTGGCAACCAAGTCACGAACAAAGTGAATGTCAATCTCAATGTGTTTCGTACGTTGATGTTGAACTTGGTTACATGATAAGTAGACTGCACTGACATTATCACAGTATACAAGCGTGGCTGAAGATAATGGAGTGTGCAGTTCTCGAAGTAGATTTCGTAACCAACATGTTTCGGCAACAGCATTAGCAACCCCACGATACTCTGCTTCAGCACTAGAACGAGAGATAGTTGGTTGCCGCTTGGAGGACCAAGAGAGAAGATTGTTGCCAAGAAACACACAGTAGCCTGAAGTCGAACGCCTAGTGGTGGGACAACCAGCCCAATCCGCATCAGAGTAGGCAACCAGCGATGAGGTAGAAGAAGCATACAACTGCAGACCATAGTCTAATGTACCCTGGATATACCGTAAAATCCGCTTGAGAGCTGAGAAACGAGGCTCTCGAGGGTCATGCATATGGAGGCACACCTGCTGAACAACATAAGATATATCTGGGCGAGTGAAAGTGAGATACTGGAGTGAACCTGCAAGACTCCTATATAGGGTAGAGTCAGATACGGGATCACCATCATCTCCCAGTTTAGACTCAGTGTCAACAGGAGTCCGACTGGGATTACAATTAACCATATGTGCTCTCTCCAAAACCTCAATGGCATACTTCTTCTGAGATAGAAACAATCCTGAAGAATCAAGTGTGACAGATATACCCAGGAAATAATTTAGAGAACCCAGATCTGTCATAGCAAACTCCTGACTTAAGGAACCAATAATCCGCTGCAGAAAACTCTCAGAAGAAGCTGTGAGTACAATATCATCAACATATAATAATAGATAGGCAGTGTCTGTCCCCTGTCTGTAAATGAACAAAGATGAATCACATCGACTATGAGAAAAGCCAATCCGAGTAATATAAGATGCAAACCGATGAAACCAAGCTCTGGGGGCCTGCTTGAGCCCATACAAAGACCGCTGTAATAAGCAGACATAATCGGGATGCTCAGAGTCTCTGAAGCCTGGGGGCTGATACATGTATACAGTCTCAGATAAGTCACCATGTAAGAAAGCGTTCTTGACATAAAGCTGATGAATAGGCCAATGTCTAGAAACGGCAAGACTCAAAACTGTCCGAATAGTGATAGGTTTAACCACCGGGCTGAACGTCTCATCTACATCCACTCCATCCAACTGATTACTACCATTCGCTTACTAGACGAGCTTTGTAGCGACTAAGAGTGCCATCAGCTAAATACTTGTGACGGAAAAGCCACATACATGGAATAATGTTGGTGTCAGCAGGGCGAGGTACCAATGTCCAAGTTCCATTTTTAATAAGGGCATCGTATTCGTCTTGCATAGCATTTTTCCGGTTTGGGTTATTGTGAGCTTCGCGATAGGATTTTGGTAAGGGAGATATGGAGGATACGAGCATGTTAGGACGAGTTGTCTCGACCCGAAATCGTGTGATCATGGAATGAGTTGAGACAGGGTTGGGGTTGTGCTGGGGGTTGGGGATGATTGTGGGAGATGGGGTGGGTGGTGGTGTAGGTGTTGCAGTAGTGGGTGAGGTGTCTTTTTGAGGTGAAGTGTGGGTTGATGTTGTGGGTTCAGGTGTGTGAGGAGGTGTGTTAATGGTTGGAGATGGTGAAGGGGTTGGATATATTGCGGGTGAGTCATCTAAGAAGCCATAGTTTGGTGCGGATGTAGGTTTAGAGCTGCCATAAGGAAAGATGGTTTCATCAAATGTGACATGTCGTGAAAGGATAATTTTTTGGTGTGTAAATCCAGGCAATGATAGCCACGGTGATTTGAGGCTTGCCCTAAGTAGATGGATGGTGTGGCGCGGGGTTCAAGTTTGTGAGGAGCGTCTAGATGGGGATAGCATAAGCAGCTAAATGTGCGAAGGAGGCTGTAATCAGGATTTTGACCAAACAGGCGGGTATAGGGTGTATCGTTGGAAATAGCAGTGGAAGGTAAGATATTTAGCAGGTGGACAGCCATATTGAGAGCTTCAACCCAGAAGGTTGGTGGAAGATTTGCTTGAAATAGCAGGGTTCGGATGAGGTTATTTATAGTTCGAATCATACGTTCGGATTTGCCATTTTGTTGAGAGGTTTTTGGGCATGAAAACCGAAACTGAATGCCATTGTCGGAAAAACGTTTATGAAGGGTACGGTTATCAAACTCACCGCCATGATCACACTGAAAGGATCGAATTTCACACTGAAATTGAGTGTGAACATAATTACGAAAAAGAACAGATTTGGACAAAACATCGGATTTGTTAAGTAATGGATAAACCCAAACAAAATGAGAATAATGGTCTAAGAATAACACATAATATTTAAAACCGGATAGACTCGGGATGGGTGAAGTCCACACATCCGAGTGAATAATATCAAAGCAAGCATTAACCACAATCTTAGAACTAGAAAATGGAAGTTTAACATGTTTGCCAAGTTGACATGCGTGGCAAAGCACAAGGGATTTTTCCTTATTACATGAAATAGCATTATTTGAAACAAGATGACGTAACACTTCACTTCCTGGGTGTCCAAGACGCTTATGCCACGTATGTTGACTGACAAGGAGGGCTTGAGGGACTGGAGATGGAGCTGTGACAGGATAAAGATCCTCGGTGCTGTCACATCGGAGAAGCACCCGACGCGTCATGAAATCCTTAACAGAAAAACCAAAAGGATCAAATTCAATGGTACATTTATTATCGCGAACAAATTGACGAACAAATATTAAATTTTTAACAATATGGGGGGTAATTAGAACATTATTTAAGTGGAGTGGTCGACTAGGAGTTGGCAAAATGCTATGCCCCGTATTGATGACGGGAATGGAGTGCCCGTCACCAACCGAGACGGACGGATACCTGCACATATTAAAAACGTTACTAAGACTATTAGTTGAGGAATTAAGGTGTAAACTCGCACGTGTGTCCATGTTCCATGCACCGGTCGTGGGGTCTTGAAGGGTGCCGGCAGTGAACGCATGGGGTAGTATGGTTTCTTGACTTGGTCCCATCGGGTGAACAGTAGCAGAATGTAGGGGAGGTGCATTAGGAGTGTAGTGAACCTGTTGGGATGAGGCGAGGGGTGTGTGGGCTTGAGGTGTTATGGGCTGCGGTGGGGCAGTGGTTTGGTGGGCCGAGGAATAAGTAAAACCTGGTGGAGTAGTTTGTTGGGGTTGGGCCAGTGATGAAGTAGCAAGGTAAGCTGAAGGCCCATTCATGGGAGTTGGACCAGAAACGTGGCCTGGTGTGTGGGGCTGTGGTGTGAGACCAAGTCTGGTAAGTACCTTAATAATAGTTTCCTCATTAACCTGTTGTTCTCTATTCCCTCCAACAATACGCCCCATATTATTATGGTTTGTGGCATGAACAAATTACAACTTGCCCCATAGCGACAATGACCTCTAGCATGATTGATACAAGGGTTACGTGACTTAACTTGTGGATTAGTAGGATTGCGTGTGTTACCTTTGTCCGTCAAAAGAACCACTGGTGATGACGAGTCGAGGGGAGAAGCAAGGGTTTTAGACTTTAGTCGCATCTCTTCGGTAATGAGCATGGAACGGGCCGTCTTCAAGTCTGGAAAAATGTCTCTATAGTGCATATAACCACAAACTTGGTTGTATTGTTCCGGGAGGCCATCAAGAACATAGTGAACCACGTCTTCTTCATCCACGGGTGAATCAAGGCTAGCAAGAGTGGTCATAATAGTTTCAACCTTTTGAAAGTATGCTTCCATGGTTAGGGCACCAAGTTTAATGGACCTAAGTTCCGAGTTTAAGGTGGAGGTGCGCGCCCGTTTGTTGTCTTTCACAAGTTCACCAAGAAAATCCCAAGCCCCCTTAGCAGATTTGGGTCGAGCATTAACCAACCTCTTTTGTAGAGAGTCAGATAATGTGAAAAATATCCATGACAAAATAATTTTGTCTACCTTTTGTTCCTCCGGAGTAAGAGGGACGGGAGTGCTTGAGGTGGCGCCATTCGAAGTACTGTGAATGAACTTAGTAACATCATATGTGTCACAAAGTTGTTCAAAGAAAAATTGCCATGATCCATAATTCCAATCATCAAAGTCAAGCTTGACGGGAACACGTGTGCGGAGGTGGTGATGGGTGACTGCCGATAACTTATCGGAGAGGGAAACATGTGTTTGCTCAGTTGATCCGGTCATGATGTGAAGACAGGTAGTGGTGAATAGGAGGGTTTTGATGGGTATAAATAAAGGGTCTTGTAACAGGAACTTATGAAGCTTGTGACCTTTGCACAAGAACAAAGAAACAATAATATAAGTGTGGATTTGTCACTGAAACACAAATCACCAACACATAAACACACTTGAAAACTGATATCAGGATCGTACATATATAAAATAGGGTTGTTTGATGATGTTTCGAAGGTCAGAGAAGAGGGAAGAGGGAGCGTGTAAAGTATTTTGGGTATAGGCGTGATTTTAGGATCTCATTAACTGGTTTGATACCATGTTAATAATAAGAACCGTATATTGAATGGATTGATTGATTTCCTCTGATACATGTTACAGATATATACAACCTTAGAGTACATTCTAGAATCGGGCTTGGCCCGTTACATTACATAGTACAAATCATGGGCTAACAGGAACCATTAAGTGGTAATTTTAATAATAATCAAAGGCAAATTAGTATATGTAAATATAAATACGACAAAAGATTATATATATATCTTGATTATTTTAATTAGTGCCCGTTTAATGTCCTAGAATCCCTTTTTCAGTCGGTTTGTTGAATACAATACTTCAAAAGACTAATTGTTATAGAGTTCTGATTCTGATAACTATCTCATATTATAAAAATCAAACTTAACCACTATTTAATATCGATCATTCAGTATCACAAAAGCACCCTAGCAAAGCATACTACCAGTACGATTTTAGGCCAGACTCAAAACTTGAAAAGTTGAAGGTATGATTTTTGATTCACGAATACACAAACTTTTTTATGTGTCATACCTCTACCTTGTTCATAGGGGGTTATGTATCGTTGTTATTGTTGTTGTGGCACTAGATTATAGATATATAGGTTGTTTATAAAAATTATTAGGTTAAAACTGAGCTCAAGATTAATACATCGATGTAGATAGCTTAGAATTGGCTTGCGGGTACTATCGAATAGCAAAAAAACCCTCGGGTCAAGAAGATAGATGGTATGTGCGATACCAATTAGGGGTGTTCACGGGGCGGTTCGGCTCGGTTCGGTTAAATATTTTAACTATCCATCGCGGGGCGGGTAGACTGTTTTACTATCCAAAACCGAACCATTCTAAACGGGTAACCGGACATGCGGGTACCCGAAATGAGCGGTTACCCGCGGTTCGGGTCAAGGTTAACCATTTTAAAAGATTAATCGAATCAAATAGGACAAACACTAACAAAAAATAGAACGTAATATAACGTTGAAGAGATTAGAGTCGTTGTAAAGTTGTTCTGTCGCAATAAAAATATTCAAATTATCATATGTAACAAAATAACTAATACTATTTATTTGACGTTTATAAGTTACGATCACTCTAATAATATGTAATCCATGGACGTTAGTAAATGATTACATTATGCAAGTAAAAATGTGTTATACGATAAAAGTAGTGCAAAAATATAGTTAATCCTTATACATTTTTATGAATGGTTTGTTGAAACCTACATGTATATTATACACTGTTCGGTTCGGGTAACCGCGGATAACTAAAAGTAAAAACCGAAACCGAACCGTGATAAGCGGGTTTTTTCGGTTTCGGGTTTTCTCGGTTTCGGTTTCTTCAGTTATCGGTTTTTTACGGTTTCGGATTGAGCGGATCGGCTCGGTTCGTCGGTTTCTCGGATTTTTTGAACACCCCTAATACCAATACCGAAAACTTAAACTTAGCTTTAAAAATTTAAGTCTAAAATTTGATAACAAAACAATTTAAGTCTGATATTTGATTACTAAACAGTTACTATAGTTAGATTAAATAGTTGATTATTTGAAATCTATTTCTATGAAGCTCATCAAAGTAGTATTTAATATTACATAGCCACTTTTTCTTCACTCACTCTTGTTGAATTAATTTTTGCTAACTTGCTTAGTGACAATGGGAAACAATGTAAGCTCGGTTCACATGAAAGTATTTATGGACAAAAGAAAAGAAGAAGTGATATTTGCACAAGCGGATGAAGACTTTGTTGATATCCTCTTAAGTTTTTTAACTTTGCCACTCGGAACAATCGCACGACTCTTAAAGAAGAATGCAAAAAAAATAAGACTCTTAGGGAAGAATGCAGGCTCAAACGATATAAAACTTGGAAGCTTGTCTTCTCTCTATGAGAGTGTTTTAAATCTTGACATTATGCTTTTCACTAACAATCTATGTAAGGATGCTTTGGTTAATCCTAGGAATTCATCAGGCAATCTTTGCAAGAAGCTAAGATTGAATCTAAATGACACCGATGCCTGTGTTACTGGTAGCGAAAGTGAAGCAGTGTTTGTAAAAAAGAGGGGATCTTTCATCATCACGGATGATCTCGATATTAAACCATTCTTGCTTGATAGGTATATGGAACTACGCGATACTCTTGGTGTTGAACACGTTGAACTTCAGCAAAAATTTTGCCTGGAAAATGTAAGTATTTAGTTGAAGTTATATTTGACTTTGGTAGTTTTGTGCTTACATTTTGTTTTTCTTTTTCTAAGTACTCTATTCCAATAAGTTCATTATCTAGCTACTAATCACTCGCCAGCCCCTTCAGATAACCTACTGATCCAACTCTAGAAAACATTTTTCTGTAAATCACATTGCTCCTCGGATGAGCTTTTCGAATATGGTATACTTAGAGATGCCCCCGTCTTTATAATTAACATTAGTGACCTATATATATACACTCAGAATTGAAAAGCTAATTAAGGTACTCCTTTTCACTATATGTATGTCACTATAATTTATGTAACATGCTAAACATATCGTTAGAACTGGATTCGTAACTAAAACTTTTGGTTTCTATTGTTCACTCATCTCCTTATTAGGGTTTCCGCATGTAGTGAATCATAGTAGCATTCTTTGAATGGAACAAAAATAAAAGTAGAACTATTGTCAGTTATCCCTTAGGTATATATATATGCAATGATCAAGGTACCCACTATCTTTTTCTATGGTATCTAACCTATAACTACCTCATCAGACCTATTTTGCCTTAAACTAGGGTAAGTCGGAAATTTTGGTTGAAATTTGGTATAGTTGAACAAGATTTTACGTTGGTGATCTATAGCGTTGTTCTGTATTTCGAATGCGGTAGCCTCACGCACATTAACTCAATATATTTGAATATTGTAATTATTTTACTAACAGTCTCTTTAATTACCGTTTCAGTTCTTAAATCTACTAAACTGGTCATTATGGTCAAGCAATCCTTTAACAAGTCTTGTGACCGGAGTAAGTAAACCAATTCACTGTTCATGTCACACCAAAAATACCACACTGGGTAGTTCATCTTCGTGTTTGAGTAAGAATTCTGCCCAACCCCAGACCGTGAAATTACTGGTACATAAATCAAAGAAGAAGGTAATATGTGCACAAGTGGATAACTTTTTTGTTGAGCTACTCTTCAGCTTCCTAACCATTCCGTTGGGTGCTGTAAAGCGTTTAACAATGGATAGTTCGTCTTTAGCGGGTATAGATAAAATGTACAAAAGTATTTCAAATTTGGGAGCTAAGAATCACTTGATATATGAGGATATCAAGACCAAGTTACTTAGTCCAAAACTTGCATCAACTTATCTTGATGTCACTAAATTTCTGCCAATCTACGAGGAAGATAGAAAACGAGGGAGTTTCCTCAAGAGAAAAGCTACATTTAAAGTATCCGATGATCTGAAAATAGAACTCTCACCGTCGTTTACTACCATTACAAATTTAACTTCTGGTATTCCTGTTGGTGATATTGAGATCGTGGAAGTCAGCATTGGTGAACCAGAGGTACGTTAAGCCAGCGTTTATCAACCTACTTTTTCATTTGACCCACCTTGGTTGGTTACTGTATATATAACTACGCAAAAGATGGTTTTGTGTTCAGCTTAGACTCTTTTGTTAGTAACATGCAATCTTAAATTCTCCAAAACAACATATATAAATTTAACATATTTGCTATATTAGTAGAAAATAGAATTCAACATATTCATATTTACATCTGTATTTAACATTTTGATATAAAATGACCATTCTTGATGACCTTTTTGAGTTTAATTTTTGTTTAAAAAATGGT
Organism: Chrysanthemum seticuspe; assembly: GCA_019973895.1. Lineage (NCBI taxonomy): Eukaryota > Viridiplantae > Streptophyta > Magnoliopsida > Asterales > Asteraceae > Chrysanthemum > Chrysanthemum seticuspe. The sequence goes on from BPTQ01000009.1 coordinate 337,265,831, forward strand.
TAAAACGCGACACAAAGCCATATTTTAATAAACTCACACATACCAAAAAGTACAATGACAACTTAAAATGTGACAAATGAAATTTTAACTTAGTACCCTTTGCAAATAACCACTTTATATTGCATGACTCTACTAACTACTTAATTATGTTTTGCGCAGGCACTTTTAATTCTGAAAGCTTCTCTTACCTCAACATCAGTTCTAACCGATTGCCTCGATGCATTTAGGAAGAACCCAAAGACAAAATCAGCTTAAAGATTAGCAGATACTTGGTTGCAGACGGATTTGGTCATGTTATTTTTGTCCTAACAGGATATAGTTTGTTAATTAAGTGTCCACATTGTTCTTCATCGTCATGGAACTTAACGTCCATCTTTATTTTGGCGGGGGATATTATGTCATTTAATGGTCATCTGTAAGTTTAGATGATAGAACATCACATATTTCTTATTGAATTAAGACCTTTTGAAATAGGTAGCATCTATTAGATGAGTTTTGTCTATGGTTTCGGCTTAATTGAGTTTCTTACTTGCCTTGTGGTTAAACTAATAATTTTTTTTATTCCAAAGTTTAGATTACTATATATGGATTTATGGTTTAATGACGTAATTAAATGTCAGCAAAATAACTTACTTACATGGTTTACTATTTCATCATTTGACTGAATGTAATCCTCCAATAAATCTGCCAAGTTTGTTATGAAATAAGTTATAGAAAAGTGCTCCCTATTCTTCTACCAAGATTTTGACTCATAAATCATAATTTACATGGTTAGGATTGATTGTAATTTTGATCTAAGGGTGGTGAATCAATCAAGACTTACTCACACTTAACCATAAATAGAGGTAAAATGTAATCAAGCATTCAAAAATCACAATATCCATTCCATTTCAAGCTAAACACTGTACTTGCAAAGAAACTTGAAGGTATGATTTTTTATTCATTTAAATACATAAACAAACTTATTTATGTGTGATACATGATTTTGTGATATAGATTGTTTAGAACAAGTTTTATTCTGAGACCGAGCTTTAAAATCGGGTTTGGGTTGATTATCAAAAAACTCCTTGGGTGTGGAAGATGGAATAAACCCACCGAACACATGTACCGAAACTTATTTTTATGTATATGATATGGTACCGAGCTTACAGCCGTATACAGTTCAGTTCTGTTTAGGGATTCAGAGTTGCACGTTATCGAGTCTTAATTAATGTTCTCTTAAGATCTTTACATTGCTGAGTACATAGATTTATAAGCGTAAGGATATTGCATAAATCGCCTCATACAATAATGAAATATTCCAAAAAGTCCATGAAATAAGGTCATACGAGCTTAAAACTTCATATAATAGGGATTTATAAAGATTTTTTCAAGTTGTTTACAAATCTGAACAATTGTTGATTATAAGGCTAAGGTGGATGGTCCCAAGGAGTTGGTACTTCCTGTGGAGACTCTAAAGCCTTCAATGTCTGAAAGTGTTCATATGTTGATTTCGAATACTAAGGTTGTGTATAGTGATTCTTTAGCAGTCTAATAATTGCTTCAGAGTGTACCTAGCAAAAAATGATATTGATTATGTGATTATTTGCATGTAAATTGATAGTTGATTATGTGACAACAAACTATATCTTTTACCCTCTATTTCAACCAAACGATGACATATGGTGAATGTTGTTAACTAGATAAAAAAAAAAACAATGGCACCAACGGCCCCAGGAACAAAAACAAATGGAACCAATGCAAAGTCGGTTCACCTAAAAGTATTCATCGACAAAAAGAAGGAAAAAGTTATGTTTGCAGAAGCAGAACAAGACTTTGTTGATATCCTCTTCAGTTTTTTCACTTTGCCACTGGGAACCATCGCAAGACTCTCAGGAAAGCACATAGACTCAAGCTATATAAAAATTGGAAGCTTGTCATCTCTGTATGAAAGTGCTGTGAATCTTGATGTTGTTTTCAGTCAAGAGTCCAGCAAAAATGGGTTGATTAATCCTATAAATTCATCATTCGATATTTGCCAAAAGCTAAGGTTAGATCTAAATTACACCAATGCTCGTGTTACTGGTAGTCGCGATGAAGCTGTGTTGGTAAAAAAGAAGGGCTCTTTCATCATAACAGATGATCTCGAAGTTAAGCCTTTCCTGCTCGATAGATATATGGATCTCCGTAAAACTATTGCTAATGAAAACATTGAATTGCTTGAAAGGAGTATGGATTTTGGCTTTGAAGAGGTACGTTTTTAGTTTTTTTTACTTTCACCAAAATAACCCTATTGAGACAATACCTACACTATTTTGTCCATTTTTAATTTATATCTATTTTAATGGCCTATAAATGTGGTGTTAAGTGTATGGGTGTTCAGTGGCCTCACATTCATAGAGTATCCTAAATTCCTAATACTTGAGATTATTATTAATGCAGTGTTTTCTCTAATTGCTATTTCAGTTTTTGAACCTACTAAGGTGGTCCTTACTATCAAGCAATCCTTTGACAAATCTTGTCACCGGAGGAAGTAAATTATACAGGTCTTCGTCCTACATTGGAAATGCCACTAAACCATATCGGAGTTTATCCTACATGAGAAATGCCATCGTGAATACTTCACGTCCGGCTTTGGGATTTTCTGGTTATCCTCAGATGGTGAAAATACTGGTACATAAATCAACAAAGAAAGTAATATGTGCGCAAGTTGATAACTTTTTTATTGAGCTGCTCTTAAGCTTTCTAACCATCCCACTGGGCGCTGTAAAGCGTCTAACAATGGATTGTTTGCCTTCACTGGGCATAGACAATTTGTACAAAAGTGTTTCAAATTTCGGAGCTGAAAAATGCTTGAAATCCAAGGCTATAAAGACCGCATTGCTTAGGCCAAAAATTGCATCTGGTTATTCTCGCGTGACTGAGTATCTGCCACTTTATAGGAATGATACAATCATTGGTCGTTTTATCAAGGAAAAAGCGACATTTACAGTATCTGATGATCTGAAAATAGAACTCTCACCTTCATTTGCTACTATCACAAATTTAACATTTGGTTATCCTGTTGGTGACATTGAGGTTTTGGACGTGAGCATTGGTGAACCAGAGGTACGTAAAGCTAACATTTATAAGTTTGAATAACTGAAAGTTTTGGAACACTGTATATGGTGTTTTGTTTTGGAATGTTTTGCATCAACTACCAATATACTTCAGCCCTCTTTAGTTATTGAGTTTCATGTGTACATGTAAATCATTAAAAGATGGTTTCATGTCACGTTTGGGTCATTTTGTAACCCGATATTCTAACAACATTGAATAAGGTTCAACATCGTTCATATAATTTTTACATGTTTTATCTAAAAATTATGGTTTTAACAACTGATTATGAAAGGTTTTTTTTGGTACAAATAGACCTAAAAAGGATACGACACCATCTTTTAAAGACTCTATATACAAAAAAAGAGTACAATGAGTGAAACGCGGCAAAAGGAAATTCACGTTGATAGTCTGTCAATAAACTCTAGAAATTTGCATGACACTATTAAGTATTAATAACTTGATTATGATTTATGCAGGCCCTTTTAATTCTGAAAGCATCACTCACCTCAGCTTCACCTTTAACTGATTGCCTAGACGCATTTAAGAAGAAGTAATAAAAGAAGCAACAACTTGAATTGAAGGCTAGGAGAAATATGGTTGCTTGGATTTCGTCATGTTATTTATATTCTAGTAGTACGTTAAGTGTCCACACTGTGCTTCGTCGTCATGGAACAGTTGTGGATCTTTATTTTGGCAGAGACTTTTGCTCTAATATGCCATGAACTATTTATCTGATAAGAATTGAACTATTTTTTCTTACTTGCACCACTATGACTTAATTTGATGATTGTCTGATAAAAGTTTAGTTTGCTATATACTGGTTCAATATGAGATATTGAGATATGATGATCCCGTATTCAAAAGTCTAGAAATCGTGTGGTTCTGTTGCAGTAAGTCCATGTCATATAAGGTAAACGCCTACAAAAAAAAAATACACGAGTTTGTTTCTTCTAACAAACGATATCTTTATTGAAACCTTGAACATATATTTTCAAGAGAATGATTCTTATACACTACAAGAAAATGTTCTATAGTGACAGAGGTTTTATTAACACAAAAAATGTCATTAGATCTAACTTTTTAGGTACACTTTTAAAACATGTGAATAAAACTTTAAAAATTTGAGATTTAATAACATTTTTTATTTACAAAATGTGTTTTAAAAGGTAAAAAGTGTATGCTCACACATTTTTTTTTGTCACCATATATAAGTAGTTTTATATCTATATGCACTTATCCGATCTAAGTGTAGCCCTTTCAAAAAACCAACAATATTTACATAAAAGTTACAATTCGTTGGCTTAAATCGTGTGTGGCACGTGCTACATGTGGCTGGCACATAGCTCCGCCCCTGTAAGCACACACTGACATACGTGTTCGGGTTAAGTGAGTTTCTTACTTACAATATAAACCTGCCATGAGTCAATTAAATGATTGTTTGATCAAAGTCTAGTTTGCTATATAATGGTTTAGCGGGAGGTATGATAAATTTATAGTAATTTTAGTATATTTCCAAAATGATCTGCATGGGCTGCTCTAAGTTAACAAAAATCATCCCTTTTGAAACTACACCGTGATTGCATAAATGGTCCATAAGAGGAACCTTAAGAACCATTTATGAAATAAACATACATTCTCAAGGACTTTTCTGCAAGTGAATTTTGAGATGGACTTCAATGATTTTAAGCAAGCCGCGTAAGTAAGGGACTCTCTTCATTTCATGAAACAAAAAATATGACAACTAAGGGACCAGTGGCGGACACAGACAGAAAACCAAGGTGGTTCCTTTCTCTAGTTGAGTTAACAAATGTATTTTTAGCTATGTAAAGATTAATCATAAAAGCCTTCTTATATATACACCGATATTTTAGCTATGTAAAACTAAGCCGATTGCTTAAAAACGCAACATGTTATTAACAATCTTTTAATGCTTAGTTATGAATACAGTATTATATAATGTTAAGATTTCAAATCAATTTAAAAAAGACCATATTTATACATAAAAAATATCCGTAAAACCATTTTGAAAATCAATTTTTTTCTATTATTCTCAAATAACCTTGGGATGGTAAATAAAGTCATAGTACGGAGTAATAACTACTAGTACTTCTTTTTCTCCCAAGTCCCGAGCAAAATAATATTTTTAATTATCACTTCATCTTCCCCACAACTTTATCTCTAATTTCTTTCTCCATTCCATAAGCCTTCTTCAACTTCACTTACGTTTTTTTACAGATGCATAATTTCTTTTCACTTCTTCTATCTCAGTTTCATTTCAAGGTGGTTCCTTGGATTTTTCTAAGGTAGGTCACCAAAAAAATCACATATAGCTCATAAAGGATCTTCGTTTCTAAGGTGGTTCCCGGGCACCACCTATAATGCATATAGGTCCGCCTCTGTAAGGGACGGACCCACTTGGGAGCCGGGTGTGGCACGGGCTACACTCGATTTTAGGTCATGAAGTGTAAATTGTTTCCAAAATATGTATTTTTTATTTTATTTTATTATTATTATTTTTTTTAATTTTACGGGCAAACCTTTTTTTTGCTAATAAATTCCTTATATAGTGCAACTTTAGTACTAATAATCATTTAAAAAAAAAAAAAAAAAAAAAAAAAAAAAGTGCAACACCCTATAAAAAATCTTGGGTCCGTCTGGTAGTATGTGGAAGACGTTTCATGTTATAGGTGGCTCGAGTTGGGTTTACCTCCTACAAAGTTCTTTTTGACATTAAGGCAACAGTCACATACTCACATTCGAACATTCCTTGAAGTAGATACTAACCAAGATTTGAAGACAACTACATGTATGGGATCAATAAATACAATTTCACTTTGCTAGAAAGTATCGTAGTGAACTGAGCATAAATGAGCTACTATACCCTTACGTACATAAGACGGTGCCTTGATATATCAGCACAAATACGCCGCAAATAGAAGGTTCCACAACCAATCCATTGCGTTGAAGTACAGTTACCTAGCATATAGCTACTAAAACATATGACATAACCGAAATCCATCTGCAACCAGATTTGGGCCTCAAGTCAACGACTTTTTCTTTGGCTTCCTGAAGGCGTTGAGGCAGTCAGTTAAAACTGACGTTGAGGTAAGAGAAGCTCTGAGAATGAAAACAGCCTGCATACACAAGTTAATAGTATCTTTGCAATTTTAACATTGGTAAGTGTCTAGAATACAATAAAGAGTAAGTTACCATAACCGTCCCTAGCTATGGTTTGATGAATATATTGTAAACCATTTATGGCATTGCTATTGTCGTAACTGGCCATGGCCCATAATTTACAGAGACAATATGATAGAAACGAGGGAAATTATGGACCATTTATGCAGTTTGTATATATATCAAGTAGGGACAATTTCCATTATTTTCACCAAGCCATAGGGACGGTTGATATAATTTTATGTTACAATAAATATACATGATTCTGAATTCTAGTTTTACCTCTTGTTCACCAATGCACACTTCCCGAACCTCAATATCACTAAGAGAGACACCAACAGTGAATTTTGAAATAGTAGAAATAGAAGGCGAGAGTGATATCTCTAGATCATCTGATACTATGAACGTTTCTTGTTCCTTAAGAAAGTCAGTCACATGACGATAATCAGCTGCAGCCTTTGGACAAAGTAATTTGGTCCTGATAGCCTCTGATTTCAAGTATTTTCCATCTTCCAAATAAAAAATACTATAGTACACTTTATGTATGCCCACTGGATAAGAATTATCCATTGTGAAATGTTTTACAGCACCCAATGGGATGGTTAGGAACATGAAGAGCATTTCAACAAAAGAGTTGTCGACTAGTGCACATAATACCTTCTTTGTTGATTTTTGTACCATTAATTTCACTGTTTTAGCCGTGGTCGAGCTACCCAATATGATTTTTGGGACACAAGATGAACAGAAGTACGGTTTACTACCTCCAATGACAAGATTTGTAAGAGGATCGTTTGTCAGTAATGACCACTTTAGTAGATTTGAAAACTGAAAGAGTAAATATATCAAAAAAATGTTAAAATGACATTTTAGTTCTTTTCCTAAATAATTGAAAGAAATTACCTATATAACTCTTCTTGATTGGGGCCTATTACAAAATATAACATATTTTCATGTTCCATCTATTTCGGAAACCACTCAAAATCACTAAAAATGGCTTTGTTTAAAACAAATCGCAGAGAATCACAAAATTACATCAGAAAATGAACATTTACTTTTTTTTTTGGATTATTTAGAGAAAGAAAGAAAAATCTGACATTTTGCAAAATTTAAGGGTGATCTTGATTCCTTTATTCCGTAATATGAGGTTATATTGGGATAAACATGGATGCAAGGTATATATGGTAATAGATCAAACTCATCAAACGAGTCGTATTAGTGATATTCTCTAAATTACTCTACATGATGATTAAACAAAAATTTTTACCTCTTCCACGCCAAAATAGATGGTCCTTTCATCCAGCAAATTAATGTACTCGACACCAAGAGTCTTGAGAAGTTCGATACTTTTGTCAAGCATAAAAGGTCTAATATAGAGATCATCAGTGATAATGAATAATCCCTTATTTTTTAAGAAAACTTCATCACCATCACTACCACTAACACAAGTATTTAGATCTACTTTCAGTTTTCGGCAAAGAACTTGTGATGAATTCCTAGGATTAACCAGCAAATCTTTATACGCCTCTTTTAAGAAATGCACAGCATCAAGATTCACAACACTTTCATAGAGAGATGACAAGCTTCCAACCTTTATATCATTTGAATCCGTGTGCTTCCTTGAGAGTCTTGTAATTGTTCCAAGTGGCAAAGTGAGAAAACTGAAGAGGATTTCCACGAAGTCTTCATTTGCTTCGGCAAACATTACTTTTTTCTTCACTTTGTCAATGAATACTTTCAGGCGGACCGGTTTTGTTTTGCTTCCCATTGTCTCTGATCAAATTAACAGCATTTCCAAGAACATTTTTCATATGTATTATAAATATGTGGTTTATAATGAGAAACGTGTTTTTGGCATAAATCAATCACCATAAATACAGAGTATCAGGCATTGCAACTTGAAAGTCATCTCCAAGATATTGCATTTTCAAGTCGCGCATAACAAGGTTGTAGTATTTGAGTATAGTGTAATTTTTTAATTATTTACTCAAATAATCAGTTTGGATTCACGGAGTAGCTGTAGCAAAACTGATCTACGTAAAACCTTGAATATTTTGAGTATGTTAAACATACGTCATTTGCAATTTTAAACAACAAAATCATATCCAGACACAGTCTTCTCTGTCTCGGTTTGTTAACACTACTAAAGAACTGACTTCTAAAGAAACTCTTATAGGGGCCGAATTGAAATGTCACAACAACAAATGGTGGAAAATAATCTTTCCACGCACTAAGGAAGCATGCACTTTGATATATTATACATTTATAAGCGTGTATTCATGAGTTGAAAAATATGGAAAAATGAATTTTTTTTGTAGTGTGTCGTGTAACTTTAAACCCCGTTTGGATTGATTAAGATTATAATTTAGTGCCGGGGGCTAAAATGCAACTTCAAAACTTGTGGGCTTTCTTTTATATATCATAATGCAATATCTTAAAACTTATACAAACCTTCTGACCAATATGCTCAGTAATTGAGAAAAAGGGATTACTTAGTTAACCACAGAATTGTTAAAGATATATTTTTAGGGATAGTGTAGGTGAAAATTGGATTTTAAGATAATGTATGAAAGCAACCTGGTTGTACGTGAAAATCTAAATCAAAGACTCGTGCTGTAGGACGAACCTACATATTGACGAATTATCAAACAAAAGGGTAATATCGTTTGCCTGACGATAGATAAAACACCAGAAATTGAGAAACTTTCTCAAACTCATTTTATTAAATATTAATCAATTCAAACAAAACATAACATAACATACCTAAAAACCTAGATAATGAACCCTATTTATAATAACCAAAATACTAATCCTAGTAGAAATCTAAAAGAAAACAATTAAATTACAGGAAATGAATCTAAAGACAAAATAATCCTAATATAACAAAGACTCTAGCTAGAGTAAAATACATTACTAATTACTTTTCCAACACCAACACATATCGCGTCAACTCACCTTCCTCGGGTAACTTGACGAATAAACCTCATCTATTTACTCCCATATGAAAGTACCCGCAGTTGATGTTTTCATTCTAAGATAATAAGCTCACTCAAATACTATTCCTCATACTATATAAACAAAAGTAGGCACCAACTACTAATATTGGATGTATTTATTCTAGACTAAGATAAGCTTACTTCTCGGATAAAAAAACGCAATCTGCTACTGAATTGAACCCGTAAAATGAACGATTCCCAACAGGCAAACACTCTTTAAAGCTACTGAATATGCCGCCTAACTTACTGACCGGGTATGTATATGATTTCACGTGTATTCCAGCCAAAAGCATGTACGTCCCATGGTCATGACAAAAATTACCCATTAATCTTTTCTGAAAAAAAACTACAATTTTAACCTATAGCAAATAATCAAGTTAACTACTACTAAAGGCCTAATGGTAAGAGTTCTAGGGTTCCAATCTCACTAGGTACACATTCTGTCGTGACAATTGTGTCAAAAACTCAACATTCTGGGTTACATGGATTGGAAAACCCCTCAAATGTTCATCGGCTTTATACAAACAAGTTGACAGCTCGTTATTTAATTTTAATCTTTTCAGAAACTTATAAGGGTTCTAGCAAGGAATGGTATAAACAAAGCACCAAATTAATTAACTAAAACCAGAACCTGAACACATATATACATCTGTGTTTGTATTTTCGTTTTCCATAAAACAGATATCATACCTTAAAGTTTCTTTGCAAGTAGATTCAAATCGGAATAATATCTTGCAAATAAAAGGGGATTTGGAAAAGGTTACTTCTGTTACTGCCAAAATCCAAGTTAGGGTTTTTCACTATTAATTGTTAATTATAGGTGGTACTATTAGTATCCTCCTTTACACCTTCCACCCCCTCATATCTATTTTATTGACAAGGCAAAACACTTATTTATGTTTTTATGCTCCGTGTATTTTCACTTTTATTATTTTTGACTTGTCAAACAATCTACATAATAAAACTAATAAAAGAGAGTTTTAGGCCTATCTCTAGCTAATTTTTTTTTCCAAAAATAATAAGTCTTGTCGTTGTGACACGTGGCATAGCCGATTTATGAATGCAAACTTTGAAAAAAGAATGACTACAATCTATATATACTACTAAAAGATTAGGTCCTAAGAATTAATTGGTAAGTCTTAATGACTTAATGACTTCATGAAACATCCATTCGTTTTCTTTTCTATGCACATAATTAAAGACATTGTGATGATTGAGAGTATTTAATGTAAACTTTTAATTTCATTTGTTTTTGGTAGTTACAAATTCATAAACCATTATCAATATGAGTTATAGTTACGTCTCTTTAGCTTTCATAAGTTACACTTAGAAACAAATCATAGAATCTTAATATAAAAGGAGCATCAATTGCAATAGTTTATGCTTGCTAATTTTACAAGTTTCCTATAAAATTGATGCTTATGAGTATAATTGTTTTATTTGCAGGACTATTTGGAAGATTATATGCAGGTACCCCAAAGAACCATGAAACACTGGGCGACTCGATTACGTGCATGTGATTTAGTGGCCTTCGTTCTCTAGTCATTGAACCTATACCAATGATTTGTGCTCTACTTTCGTACAACTGCATATTAATTTACACGAACATGACGTTCCTATATATCTATTGTAAAGTGTTACCGGTTAACAAAATCCTAAGCTAATTGGAAGGGGTGCGATGTAGAGATGTTGTATATTTATGTAAATGCATTACCACGGTATGAGAAGATTAGACGTTTGTTAGTAGTTTTGTTTTATTTTGGTGTCTTTTGTTGTGGTGCCCAAAAATTATATAAAGCTTTCGACGGTTTTTAAAGTATTATCATCATAGGGAAGGGTTATTTTCAGAACCAAATAAATTGCGAGAACTGCGAGAACCAGCATCAACCAATCAGATTTTTTCTTATATTAATTTGTATAATTTAATTCAAAAGGGCATAATGATAAAATTACTTTCTTTTATATTTGACTTTTTTTTTCAAAAAGCGTTATTTTAGTTCCAATAATTTTAGATTTTTTTTTTTTTTTTTTTTTTTTTTTTTTTTTTTTTTTTTTTTTTACATTGTGTGCACATGTGTTTTGCATTATTTGATAATTGTATTTTTCGTTTTTGCATAGGTGTTTTGTATTTGCACATGTATCTATAAAAATATTACATAAATATGTATACAAACAACAAAACTTTATTAATACATTTATGCAATTTTATACAAACAACAACTTTATTATAAATATTACATAAAATCTACACATGTGTTTTTCCTCATTGGCCACTCTCGATATCTTTGTTTTTTCTCATTGTACACATGTGTTTTTCCTCATTGGCCACTCTCGATCTCTTTGGTTTTTCTCATTGTACACATGTGTACACATGTGTTTTTCCTCATTGGCCTCTTTCTACACATGTGTTTTTTCCACATTGGTCACTCTTGATCTCTTTGTACACATGTGTTTTTCTTCATTTTCCTCATTGGCCACTCTCGATTTCTCGATCTCTTTATAGGCATATGTACACATGTGTTTTTAATCCTTGTACACAATCCTTTTCATAACAGCTGAAATTAAACAAAAGAAACAAGTTCATGAAACTGTAAAAACACATATGCATAGAAGGTTTCAAATTTACAACTGTAAAAACACATATCTCCACATACTATTAAACGTAATGATTTTTTAAGCTCGATACGCACATCGCTTTAATTATTTTATGTAGTTGCCAAATATATTCATTACTAAATGAAAACTAATCAGTTACTATTATCCAAACATAAGAACTAAGTATTAACCATAGTGATTTTAAACCTTGGCCACATTGGTCCTTCATGACTTCATTTGTTGACTCACCACATGCTTGATTGGTGTAGCTGAAATGAACATAGAAAATTGCTTATGTTGACTGTAAGATTCCGAGGTATATTTGACTGTCCAAAAAGTTTAAATATAATTTACGCCTATAGTTTCAGAAGCCCCTCAATTTCCACCAATATACGATTTTTCATCCAAATAATCCCACTATATCCTCCCTAACTGGAAACTGACCCATCATAATCTATCATACTTACAAGCTAACTGAGGCTTTAAACTATACTATAAAAAACAACCTACCAAAAACTATTGACTGCCACATTGTGCAAAGTAACAAGATCCCACAATTGAATACTACCTCCAACAATCTAAAAGGCTCCAAATATTGCATAATGTATCAACAATGTAACCAACTTGATCGATAAGTATCCAGCACTTCTCTCTTTATAAGCTACGAAAAAATCTCAAAAACCAGTAAGTGTTATCAGTTACCACTCTGCACAAACTCACCAATTTACTCACTATTGTATCCAAATTAAGAGGATGTTTGAATTTGCATTTCGGGAGAGGCTATCTAAATATTGCATTTCCAAAAGGCAGATGATCAGAAAATAATTTCTGGAAAACAGATTGAATTACGTGATTTTCTGCATTTTTTTTTCCTAAAAAAATTACCAAACACCCCCTATACTATTAATTTACATCCTCAGTTTAATAATATTCCGATATCTTCATTAAATCTACGCCGTCCAATACTATTTATTATCATCATGATGATCCGATTATATACCAAAAGGTACACAATTACAAATTAACTTCCAACTTAAGTTGGATTATATATATGGACAGTGACATAGTAATAGTTATATCAACAAATGCACTTAACAAAACAATAACTATATAATCAAGTATAATTACGTCGTCACATCAAAACATCTCAATGTTTAGAGCTTAAATTAATCATGTCCATTAACAAGTGTAAAATCAAAAAAATAAACAATTAATCTAACCTTAGATCGACAAAGACCCAAGATCTGTTGAAATAAAAGATTCGTCATGGATCAACATCTATTTATTTCGTGAAATGAGGCTTCGATTGGCTGCGTGAGGTATGTTAGGGGCGGCGTGATGGTGGTTAGGGTTTGAGAGGAAGAGATGAAGATTGAAGTAAATGGGGGAGCAGTAAATGGGGGAACGGTTTATGGGTTATGATGTGCTATTTTTATGGAAAATTAGTTTCCCATTTTAGCCTTAATTTAATTTAGTTTTTTAAAATAAACAACATATATTTTCAAAAATGCCATTGTGCATTATGATATTGTATATTATGCATTGCAAGAAGTAAAAAGCTGGTTCTCGCAGTTCTCGCATTTTTTTTGGTTCTGACAATAACCTTACACTATCATCATAAATATACATCATAAAAAGATTAATTTTTCAGCTTACACCACATCGGTTGCCATGTTTGTATAAAAACACTCAAAGTAGATTGCTTTTGTATTTATATGTAGAGACAACAACGACACTTCTAAAATGTGCCTATCTTATCCTGATTGTACGTCCCACAAATGTAGAGTATATGTGAGATAATTTGTTTTCGAATAAAAATGTATGAGTTTTGTGTAGATTCCGGGAGAATTGGATCATGGTTTGTAATGTTTTATGCATCGTAGTTGTTCAAAATAATGAACTAAAAAATTGATCTTGGGATTTTGTTTTACTCAATCGTGCTTGGTAAGTGATAACCAAAAAATTGTAGATGTTACTTGGATATATTATTGGAAGAATGTACTACTTGGTATGAATCTCTTTTTGTATCAAAATACTCCATGTCGATGCATGCAAATATGCAATCATGCTTCCATGCATCATCACGAGGCTTATGTTTTGCACGCATATCTTTTAAAAGTGCTACTTATATGTAAATCGTGATTTAGTGTGAAAAAGGCAAAGTCATGTTATGAGAATCCAAGCAAGCCACACATATAAGGAATCAAAAGAATAACTTATCTACATCAATTTTAAAACAATGTTAGCTAATTTATGATTCTTTTTTTGATCCACATGAACTCTTTTTTAAAAGGAGCACCTCTCATGCTATTCTTAAAACATGACAAGACTCGGGTTACAGTCGAAACATAACAAGGTTCAAGTACACTAACAGGCCTTGGCCAAACCAATTTTGACCAATTAGTTAAACATTGTTCAAGACTGGCACAATTTTAGTAGCACTTCTTTGAACGTTGGTTTCTTTCGTTATAACTTTTGATATACTCCGTATAAAATAATTAATTCAGCATTAATAATTATATTAAGGGTTTTGCTAACATGTATCCACTAAGCACATCTTAACGTGTTAATAAAAGGAATGTTTTAGTTAATTTAAGTTAAAATTATGTTCAAGTATGGTAATTTATTTATCAGTTCAAATATGGTAATTTATCAGTTCATTTAATATATATCGAATGCATTTTTTGATTAAATAAAAAAGTTTGTGTTTATTAATTACATGTTAAAGTGGGCATTCGTTAGCAAAAACCATATACTAAATATAAGGTATATAGCCTTAATACCAAGAATCAACTTCACCTCAACGAAATCAAATATGAATTTTTTATCGAAAAACAAAACCGGTACATCGCACGGGGTCTGAATAACTCGTACGTATTAATTGCATTGACTTGAATGTTTGATATCTAATCTAAACTATTAGTTGTCGAATCACTGTACATTGGTTATTCAGTGGTTACATTGCACTGTTAATTAGTTACATTTCCGTGATACGATGTCACATTCTTTTTTTCTATATACAAAATATTTTGGATATAAATATTTATGTTTAATCTCTTTTGTTAGTCACATTGCAAGTATAAGTATTACAAAATATTTATTTTATGATGTCCTTTAAACGGAGATAGTTTGTTGCTCTACATATGTTGAACTTTACATGTACCTAGATTGTTCTTTTGGTACTACTTAGTAATAGTATGCTTGAACTTCAAGTAACATGTTCTCATGCTCTTAATTTGTCTAATGTAGGATAAGTAGTTTAGGTAAGCACTCCCAAACACTCCGAGTTGATCTAAGCTCTTAAGTCACTGTGTTATTTCATTTAAATGGCGAATAAGAGACGACACTTTGATGCATTCTTAGGGCCTAACTACTGACACTACAACAAATTGGTCACTTACTCACACTTTTTTCTTCACACTTTCTAAACCGTGAACTTTTCTTTTAACATATTCACACTTATGATTGTGCAAAAATTATTCACGTTTAAAAGTGTGGGAAGTTGTTTTAAAATCATATTGTTTCTAAATCTTCACTCTTAAATGTGTGAACTTTTTCATAAATCTTCACACTTACAAGTGTGAAATTATTTGCTACACCCAATTGGTTCACACAAACTAAGTGTGAACTTTTCAACTCTTCACACTATAAAGTGTGAACACGTACCTTAATAAATGTGAAAAATCAACTATTTTGTTGTAGTGTGATAAAGAAAACGTTAAGGAATTGCGTACTCAAATTTAAGCTTATAAGGGATGTTTTCTAGGTATCTCATTAGGCAACGAAAAGACCCTTGAAACACTACAGCAGGTATGAGGGCATGCATGTGATTGATACACTTATAAGTAGATGGTGGACTTTTTAATATTCCATTAAGCGGAGGTATACATGCGTTGAGTTTTGTTAAATACTGAACCATCACCTTAAGAACTTAGATCGCTAATGTTATTATGGATAAAAACTCTTATTGGGATTCATCATAGTATCAGAAACTAATTTCAGTCAGAAACTTGTGTTTCCTTAGCTTATATAATAAAAAATTACGACATTCCCGGCCTGTTTGTTTTTAAGATACTTTTTCTGACCGCTTCATCGGTTGAGATAAAATCTGACCCAAATCAACCAAAAAATATGTAGATGTTTGAGATTTCTATCTCTATAGAGAACGTCATCCTTCCTGTTTTTACCAAAATAAGTATGCAATTGAACTTGCACCATTATCAGTTAATACAAATGCAAATATATCCAATTCAGAGTCACGTCCAAGCTTTATTTAATATCTTTTGTGGTCTTTTAGCTATTTATAACACCTCACTAATGTTTATTTGTAATTTGTAATAACCACTTCATTCTGTAACAAATTTCGGTTAGGAAATCTCTTAGGTTAGGAAATACATTAACATGTTACTTTTGTGTAGCTTATCTTTGCTAACAACAATTTTTAGGAAGTTTAAGTTACACGTCGTAACTGTTAATTATTTAATTTTATGAACCACTGGGCACAATACATAATGTAGGCAGTTCTACTTGCTATTTCATTAAGGCAATCAGGTAGATACATGAAGTCCATGTATTTCTCTAATGAACTCTTGTGCTTTTAATTCATAACTAATTGTTTTATAAAAAACTTCGACATGCTATATAGCGACGTACATATTAGTTTCTTTTGTCTACTTCTTTAGCCATTTGAAGCTTGGTATTAATTTGACTAGAGTTGTCACTACATGGTAGTAGTCGTTGGCATATGATAAGGCCGCGACGCTAGACAAAGTTTGTCTTAGCATGTTTATGGCCACTTTCAATGAGGGATATCCTTTGCATATGAAGGTTTGTAATTTCTATTTATGTATGAAATTTAACATAAGAGATATGACATATAAGCCTAATTAAATAGACCTAAATATAGACCTACAAATCTTATTGGTTCATTTGTGCACGTATTTAATAACTAACTCGACCTTTTACATTTTCACTAATATACCCTTATAAAATATTAAATAAATCTAATTTTCTTTTATCTATATGTTGCATTAGGTCTTCGTCTAAATTTACGCCATCACGTTTTACTTCATTTGAGATAGATTATACTTGTTCACAATTTAGTTCTACTAGTATTGTATTGCTAGGGGAAAATAAGTCATGCAAGATATAAGTATACGCATTATTTAATTGACTCAACTCAAAATCGAGTAGATGGCATATATTTTGTTGTGTAAATTGTAAGATGTTATAAGATTGAATTGATTTGATTGATTGATTACAATTACATCATCTCTATAAATAGCGCAAGATGGAATATTCTAGATTCGGGCTTGGGCCCGTTACATAATATAAGCTAACACTCCCCCGCAGTCCGAGCGGCGAAATCGCGAAAGCTCGGACTGGAGTAGTAAAACTAGAAAAGAAAAACAAACAAACAATATAACCTAAAACGAAAGTTGGTTCTAAAACTTCAACCCCCAAAGAACCTTCCTAACAAACGGGGCGTGTTTTTCCATAGAAAAACATAAAGATCCAATTTTTTTTTAAAGGTGAGTTTAGAAGTGGGATAGATTGATTCGAAGAGAGAGAATGGAGGTGAGGAAAGTGTTTGATGAAGGTGACCAGATGAGAAGGCAGCGTAGCAGGTGAGTGGGTTTTTTTTTTTTTTTTTTTTTTTTTTTTTTTTTTTTTTTTTAACAGTCGTCTCGGGAGTAAGAACCCTAGATTCGACCCCAAACAAAAGTCGTCTCGGGAATTGATACCCTAGATTCGACACCAATAAAAGTCGTCTTGGGAATTGATACCCTGGATTCGACACCAACAAAAGTCGTCTCGGAAATTGATACCCTGGATTCGACACCAACAAAAGTCGTCTCGGGAATAGATACCCTGGATTCGACATCAAACAAAAGTCGTCTCAGGAATTAATACCCTGGATTCGACACAAAAGTTGTTTTTTTTTTTTTTTTTTTTTTTTTTTTTTTTTTTTTTTTTTTTTACAAAGCCTACCCCACCACTTTGCTTTTATGATATCCCTCCTATCACATAAAAACACAGATCTAGATCTATGATAGATAAAAATTAAATATAGTCTTTTTCACTTGATTAAAGTGGCTTTTGCTTTCTTTTAATAAAATACCACTTCACTTTTTTTTTTTCACACATTGAATTTGATCGGCTTCATTCATCAATTTCCTTTGCCAGACCAAAATCGGTTAGCATAACATGCCCATCCGCATCCATGAGTATGTTTTCGGGTTTAAGATCTGCATGATGATAAAGACAATATACTAATTTACAGCAGGAAGGGGAAGAAGCGGCGGTGTTAGGACCGAAGTTGAAGAAGAGGCAGCAGCGGTGGAGGAAGATCGGTAACAGTCATGATGAGGAGTTTTGGAGAAGGTCGAGGGGAGGAGTAGAGTGTGGTTTAAGGGAGCAGTAGAGGATGGTTGAGGGGAGCTGTAGAGGGTGGTGGAGGAGAGCAGTAGACGAAGCAGAAAAGAGGGGAAAGGGAAGCAGCGAAAGGTGAAGATGTAGGGTTTTGTTTATGTTATTAGTTGTTTTTGGCTTTTCCGGACCGCTGGCCGAAGCCGACGGCAGGAGAAGGAGGCAGAGGGGCTGAAGAGTTTAGGTTTTATGGATCTTAATGACATCTGAAACCATGTAAGATGTTATAAGATTGAATTGATTTGATTGATTACAATTACATCATCTCTATAAATAGCACAAGATGTAATATTCTAGACTCGGCTTGGGCCCGTTACATAATATAGGCTAACATAAATTGCATATTTTTTAAAATATTTCATCCATCTAAAACGTTAATTGTACCCATTGGTGTTTGAAATATTATTAGGTATCATATCATGAGTAAAACAATAGCATACGTCTAGATTAGTTTTTGAAGTACAGTTATTATTAAATCATTGATGCCTTTAACAATAGGAAACAATAGAAACGTTGTTTAATTCTTTTGTGCAAAACTGGAATAGGATGTTAGGAATGATACTGATTCAATAAAAACAAGTTTAGGAAAAAAAAAAAAAAATATATATACCATAAAGTATGAAGTTATTAAGAAGGGTATAGTGGTAATACTTTAAATGGTTGAGTTAGTTACTAAATATACGAGCAAACGAACTAATGAGATTTGTAGGTCTATATTTAGATCTTTTTAATTAGGCTTAAGTATCATTTCTCTTGAACTTATTTATACACTCTACTACTCCAGCTCGATAAAATAAGAACACAACCTAACCAAGCTTAACTCTAGCCATGGTCTAAAAAAGTTTATTAAATAGTTTCATTTAATCCTACTTTCATTTAAAATTAAAAAAAAAAAAAAAAAAAAAAAAAAAATGGTATATAACTAAAATACAACATAAGCCCAGATACTCTAACCAATAAGCCCAGTTACTCTAATATAACATAAGCCCGTGGTCTATAACCTAAATTATAAATTTATCGTTCTAAAAACCAAAAACCCTAAGAAGGTTTGGAAGTCACTATTAGCTAGGTAATTTATTCCCTTGATGATGCCAATTAATCCTTATCTAAGTTTTGTTTTCTCCATCTTCCATGTTGCCTGTTTCTTCTTTCATATATAGATGAACATAATCATTAAATACTTACTTTAATATTTTTGCTCATATTTTGATATTCAGCTTTTTTGAGTATATGCGATTTGGGAATTCATGCATGTTAAGTAGTTTGAATAAGATAGCACTGATATTTTGGTTTGTTATGGGCTTGTATATAAATCAAAAATAAAATAAAATTTGCTTGAAGTTGGTAAACTCATTAACCACTTTGGTAAAATCCATTTATATGGAGTAGTAGTTAACTAAATTCTGGATATGAAAGTTTTAACTCTGTTTACACTTTATTTTGGTACAAAAGAGTATTCAGAGTTCAAAATTCTTAATAATTGTCGTATTAATCAACTTTTATTGTTAGACTTATATATACCTTTACGATTTTATGATCAGAATTCGGCCACCCATAACCTAAAATGACTCTAGCTCTTAAAAGATGAAGGTCGACTAGTTGAAGCCCTAGCTGTAAAACAAAATGACATGAAAACACACACACACACACACACACACAAAACTTGATATAAAACATGAATAACAAAAGGATATTTGAACAATCTTTTAAATATAAAGAATATAAAATAAAACGTAAAACATATAAAAGAACCAACGTAGTTAAAAGAGTTAATAATTTTTACTTCTACTTTTTACAGTATTAGAATCAACTTACCACTTTGCCCTAAAACATGCCCATCAGTGGTTAAAAGTGTTGTCAAGAGGATATATATCATTTCCAGTTAGAGGTGAAGCCGTGAAAGAAAAAAAAACATAGGTAATACCAGTTTATTCTACTGTAGTTTCGAGAATAGAGTAACATTTAACTCTAACTGACTAAAGCTCCATGGATACTAAACTGAACAGAACCACACAGGTAATCCAAACCCAGTGGCCACGAGGAGTGAAGCAACAGAAGACCAAGTTTCACAATCCTTAGGGAGACTTGGCCATTCGTTTGTTATATTTGTCACATGCATTTGAATAAATCTTTAGAAACGTTAGTCCGTTAGTTGCGTGCATGAGTTTCATTCCATGTTCTTTGTTTGTTGCATAAGTTTATGATAGCAAGATGTTTTGCGTTTATCTATATCTATATCTATATCTATATCTGTAACTATACTATTTATAATGCAAAAATAATCAATCTTGAAAAATGAAAAAAAACTTAATTTGGTCAAACATGGAAAATGAACACACTTGAAAGCTTGTGGCATTTAGAAAGTATTAATTGACTTTCAAACTAATTTAGGAACATCAATTTGTGCATTTTTTTCATTTAAAATTTAAATGTGTTTCATTTGTAAAATTGAAAATATTATAGTCTTTTAAAGAGTTATAAAACATGAAAAGCTAAAGTTTGAAAATTGATTATGGGTTGAACCGAGTTTCAAAACATTATATTTAATCCATAAATCCTCAAACTTTTATTATTTTTCGTTTATAACCTATAGAATTTTTTTTATCACTACAACTATCTGCTGCTATAAAATCCCGTTGCTATGCACGGGTACTCGTCCAGTATATATAAATTGTAGTTGGCAAATGAACAAATATAGAGAAAATAAAATTGTCCCAAGTTTTTTTTTTTTTTTTTTTTTTTTTTTTTCGTACATTATTTTCATTTAGTAGCTTAGTTAGATATTGGGTTCTCTAATTTGGTAGTATCATTCAACCTTAGATTTCAAGCTAGGCTAGGCACTTGCAAAGCCAATTTAAGGTATGATCTTTGTTTCACGTTACTAATTTAGTGCAATTGAGAGATATGATCATATATGGAAATCTGTTTGAGTACGGAGTGTACACTCATTAAGTCAATGAACATCTCTGACAAAACTAGTGAGTTATAGGAGTCTTATGGAAATCGGCTAAATGATAAGTGAGGGGAGCCCTTTCATTGAGTTTAACTTTTCATCAATTGACTCTGTTCATTGAGTGACTATGTTCACTTAGTTCGTCTTCATTGAGTGACTGATTGAGAAATATTGAGCTGATGTTTAGTGATGAAATGTAACTACTTTAACCTATTTAATGGACATTTTTAAAGTTGCTTTAATGACCTATAATTTATTGATTGTGTAACTACTTTGACTATTAAGGAGGAACATTATGTGGAGTTTGATTGGCTGATTAATTCTCATAATTTTTTGTTATTGTGTATTCTATATATAAGAGAAACATTACACTTGAGATTATATACAGAAACTGACACACTTAGTAGTAAAAAAGGTTCTTATGTTTGTGCCTAAACCAAAAACCAAACTTTGTGTTATCCCTAAGAGATATTTTTGTTACCCAAGCAAATAGGGTCGAATTGTTTATTTTGGAAAGTGATTACACGATTCTTTGACGTATCCGGTCATTGATTTCTTTATCCTGTTACACACAAATACCAACCAACATTTCATGAGTAAAAAAAGCACATTTTTTTTAGTGTTATGTGGTCATTCTGTTTTCAAGTTGTTGATTTATAATGTTTGGCCATGATCAGTCTCCTAATGGTGTTCGGAATTGCTTGTTTCTTTTTAAGATCAACCTTGTTGATAATTATGCACCAAAGAAACTTAGGCTGAAATTAGCAATCTCGAACTTCTCAAACAACTTATTTTACTCTAAGTTAAGCATACAAGCCTCACAACTTTTCTCCATCCAGGCGCCTAAAAATATATATGGTCATTATACTTGCAAATTATTAAATAATCATAATTTCAAACTACTTAGTATTTGCTTATAAAAACTCCAAACAGTAGAGCACCTTTAAACACTATTTCCTGCAGGCGGTTTCGTTACATTCTTATTATTCAATATCACATTATGCCAAAGACCTCATTAGATACATGTGGTTCATTTTCAATTGTTTTCTGTTTAGCTTATGCAAATATACCAAAAACACATTTTACATTTTTTTTAATGGTTTGTTCATAACACTTGAAACTTGGTGGATGTAGTTAAATCGATCAGAGACAATGGTGGTATTTCTGAAACCGGTCCAGCTGAATGTATTTATCGACAACAAGAAGAACAAGGTAATGTTTGCAGAAGCAGATGAAGAATTCGTTGAAATTCTTTTTAGTTTTCTTACTTTGCCTCTGGGAACGATCGCAAGGCTCTTAGCTAAACATGAAAAACCAATGGATATAAAAGTTGGAAGTTTCACTTCTTTGTATCAAAGTGTTGTACATCTTGATGTTAAACACTTCACTAATTATTTCTGTAAAGAGGTGCTCGTTAATCCTGTGAATTCATCGGCTTATGTTTGTCAGAAGCTGAAGTTAAATTTAGACACTGGTGTCGATGGTAGTCATGGTGGTGTGACATTGTTAAAAGAGAAGAGTTCTTTCATTATCACCGATGATCTCAAGATTACACCTTTCTTGATTGATAAAACCTTTAAATACCTTAGTACTCTTGGTGTTGAATGTATCAGCTCGTTAAAACAAACTACCATCCACCTTGGCTTTGAAGAGGTAAAATTTCAGTTATATCATCATGTCTAGTTGTTTAATAAAACCTGTCCATATTAACACTTTGTTTGATTATGTTACAGTTTACGAATCTACTCAAGTGGTCATTATTGACAGATAATGTTCTAACAAATTTTGTGAATGGGGGAAGCATGCTATACCCATATTCATCAAGCATCACAAACACCAGATTTGGTAACTCTGCTATGCCTAAGACAGTGAAATTATTAGTACAAAAATCAACAAAAAAGTTAATATGTGCACAAGTGGATAACTTTTTTGTGGAAATGCTCTTTAGCTATATAACAATTCCTTTGGGTGCTGTAGTACGATTGACAAGGGATAATTTATCTCCGGTAGTTGGTATCCATAATGTGTACAATAGTATTTCAATATTGGGAG
Source organism: Chrysanthemum seticuspe (assembly GCA_019973895.1). Lineage (NCBI taxonomy): Eukaryota > Viridiplantae > Streptophyta > Magnoliopsida > Asterales > Asteraceae > Chrysanthemum > Chrysanthemum seticuspe. Next base: position 337,289,108 of record BPTQ01000009.1, read on the forward strand.
ATGGAAATTATTTGAAATCTGATGAGGTAAAGAACTTGCTACTTGATCCAAAACTTGCTAATACTTATCAAAATGTTACTGACTTGCTGCATATCTATGAGGAAACTAGAAATCGAGGCAGTTTCCTCAAAGAACGAGCAATATTCATAGTATCAGATGATCTGCAATTAGCATTTTCTTTACCTGTCTCTACTATTTCAAAATTCTCCGTTGGTGTTCCGGTTGGTGATATTGAGGTTAGGGAAGCAAGCATTGGTGAACGAGAGGTACAACATTCTTTTTAAAATTTAAATAACGAACCATATAAATGTATCTAGTCATTCAAATAATGAATATACAGCTTAATTAATCATGTGATTAATGATTATGCAGGCCCTTTCAATTCTTAAAGCGTCCCTTACCTCAACTTCCGTCTTAACAGACTGTCTCAAAGAATTTACAGTGGAGCCAAAGGAAGAACCCTCGACTTGGGATTACTTCACTTTGTAATTCATTATCATGGCTGTGGATATTAACTTTAGTTCAGTCTTTATGCAAAAGTATCATTTGAGATACTATAAATTTTATGGTCTAGGCAACTGAATTGAATTACTTATTTGCTCTATGAAATAACTAAATGATTGTTTGATGAGTCAACAAAAGCTTTCATGAAGTTCATCTTTTGTATGCTCTCTAAAATTCTTTCGATGAGATTCGAGTCACTATCTATACTAACGATGTAAACAAGAGTATCTTACAAGTTAAATAACCTCTGGAGTATGTGATTACTTTTTCCTAAAGCATCTCTCGTGTCGGATCCCATTAACAACTCGGATCTTGTGCATACATACAATGTGTAAAATAGATAGTTGTACATTATTCATTCATTAGCATCACAGTAATTGTGATTGAATTGTTTTATTTATTTCTTCCGGCCAACGTCATCCTCAAATTTCTGCCGTATTTTAAGGTCGGTCAATCGTAAAATGAGTTGAGACAAAAACAGCCGCTAATGCTATTTCGGCAGTTTGTCAACAAAAAGCAAATAATAGAACATGAATCAACAAGAAACAAAAAAAAAATCATGCAGATATCTGGATAATTACAAGACAATTTTGAGTATCGAGTTCCAGACCATTAAACATGTAAAGAGTAAAAGAAATTTTTTTGGGGAATCGACATTATATTATAGAATCTAGCGAGTTTCTAGAGAAACAGATGCAGGTTAAACAAGCATTTGAACAAGCAGATAGAGTCATAAATCCATCAAGTCCAAATTGGCTTAAATATGTTAAGCAATTAAAAAAAAAAAAAAAAAAAAAAAAAAAAAAAAAAAAAAAAAAAAAAACGAGTATTGCTACTTTTCATCATATGCTTCTGCTGCTTTCATCTTTGTCTTTTCATGCTCGTCCATGGTTTCCTTCATCGCCTTCTGATACCTTTTTCATCTTTGTGTTGCGTTCGTCCATTGTCTCATCAAAATCTGATTCAGATTCAAAATGGATGTGTCTTTTTCATTTACAAAAAGAAGGGGATTGGATCATAACGCGCCCTATCGCTTACCCTCCCTGGTGCTCTTACAAAATTAGTATTCAAAACTTTGATCACATGGAACGCGGTACGCTTCGGTACGGGAACGAGAAACGGGAACGCGGTTCGCTAAGTCCTTAAAATTCGGTACGAAGGGAGGTAGGCTCATTTCGGTACGCTCCGGTTCGTTTTGGTTCGATGTACCATATATTTTGGTACGATATACCATCTTATACTTAGCGCAGTTACAACAATAACATTATAACACCAATAACACCGTCCATGTCAGCGTCACATCAGCTTTAACATTTAACATTAACATCCCCAAAAAACACCCACAACAATAACATCCCAATAATATCAATAACATTTCATATTTTCAATTTTAACCCCTAAACTAAAACAAACACTTCATTTATTAAAACACATACCACATTTAACATTAAAACACCAAGTACATTAAACGTTAAACACGGATTACATTAAAAATTAAAGATACAACTACAAAACCTACTAAAACTTAAAAAAATGTTAAACACGAATTAAATAAAACTACTAAAACTTAAAAAAAACGAATCATCCGAGTCCCAACCATCAGAACTGGTTGGCGGAGAATAAAACTCCCCATTCATGTAGCGACTCTCCATTATGTCGAAGAAGTTATCTTGGAGGTACTGAGCTTTTCGTGCTTCTTGCTCACTGCGAGCAGCCTCTTCACGTGCTTGTACTTCCATAATCTCCCTAACGTTTTCTTCATCTTGTTCTAGTTGCCGGAGGGAAGCCTCACTTAACCCGCTGGGGTGGTTTTGAAAATCCACATGTGGACTGTTCACAGGTGAACTTGGAACCATTGGGAGGTACGAGATGTTTTCAAAACCCACCGGAAAGACATTTTCTGGTGGTGTAGAGTAAACATCGGGTTCTGGTAGAGTTGGAAAGCTGGTTTCCGGCAAGTGATTTAGAAAGCTGGTTTCCGGCAACTTTTCTTGGCTGGGGAATTGCTGAGAAAAATCTTTGCGAGACATTTTTTGTGTGTGAGTTGTGTGTGTAACTTGTGTGTGTAACTTGTGTGTGTTGTGTGTTCTAAACAACTCTGGTAGAGTTGTTTATATAGGCAGAGTTGATTTTGAAACTGAATAAATCCCGCTCATATTTGATTTTTAAATTTCAAATTTAAATTTGAATTTATCTCGCCCAGAATTGACCAGTATAATTTAAATTTGAATTTGAATAGGTGGAGAGGGTGTAAATGAAAATTTATTTGAAATGGTTTAGGGGGTGAAATGGAACTTTTTTTTTAACGTGCGTTGGTAAACCAACGCTATGCCACCAACGCCCAGATAACGCCATTCTTCCAACGGCATAACGCCCAATAACGGTGTTATTAAGGTAATAACGGCGTTATGCCGTTACCTTTGTAAGTGCTCTTATACATATATAAGTTTTAATAGGTATTTATATATTTTATATACATATTTATAAACTTTTATTAATTTTATTATTATATTTAATATTTTTTAACTACATATTTTATATGAATGTTACAAAATTTACATTATATATGCATTTACTTACCTTTGAGTAAGGCCCGCTCTTAATTAATATAAAGACTTTTAATTGGCCTATTTATAAGTAGGCCTAATAAAAAAAACAAAAGCCAAGCCAGACCTTTTAGGGGTAATCTTTTATATAATAAAAGAATTACATCATTTCGGAGTGTTTTTGCAAAACCCTTCTTATTGAAAAAAAATTAAACCTATAGGAGAACTTGATTTTGCCACGTAAGGAAAATCGTGTGATTTTATTGGTTAATAAAAGTCAAAATTAAATTGATTTTAGTCAACCTTTAATTAATTTGGTGAAGAAATTTGGTTGAGAAGAAAAACATATAAAAACATAGGTGTCAAATTTGTGAAAATAAAAACTTAAAAAAAGAGGGGGTAAGTAATAAAACTTTGGTGGTTAAATTTTTATTAATTGTATAGAGTTAGGTGTAATATTATAAGTTTCCATATTTTTTAATAACTTTGAAAATTAAACAAATACTCCCTTATACTTTATACACCTTTTACTTTATAACTTAAAAATACAATATATATGTTGTTTTAAAACTCCAACATATAAATATACATAAGATTATAAATATCATTTTTTTACTACATATTTTACTAAGGACTCATTTATTTCATATTAAAAGTATGAAAAATGTGGACACAAATTTGTATATTAAATATGGCTAAATTATTGAAAACGGGAATATAATTATCAAACTGTAAGAACAAGCTACTGTAATAAGAAAAAAAAACGTGATTGCACTTATAACAACAACTCATGTAATGTTTATTTATTTATATAAGGATATGTAGAAAAACATTTTTAAAAAATTTAAGGAGTATATTTTAACTTTATCAACATTTATTATGTGCAACTAAACTCGCATCTTGTGTGTGAAATTAAAATAGGATCATCAACATGTATATCAGCTAAATATAGTTTAATCTTGAGTTATTTAACAAATTTTTTTACAAAATTTGATTATACAAAATTCTAATGGATATTAGTGGATAATGAAAAACTCGTGCATAAGTATATAATTTTATGTAATTATCTTTAAAGACACAATATTCAACATTGATATAAAATATTTTGTTTTTTGTCTAAACCCTGTGCGTACACAGATATTATAACTAGTAACTCTACTACATAATATTAAACTATAGCACTTCTTCTCTCTCCTTGCAGCCACTTTCACCTTCTTCCCTAGTTCAATAAAGATCCACCCGAAATACACCATCACCACGAAAATCATAACACCATAAACGGATTCAAGGTACAAAATCATAACACTAAGAAACGGAACGCGGAAACTAGCGATCCAGGTCACGATTGTACCGCGTTTCGGTACGAACGATCCGGAACGAGGAATGCGGCATACTCAGCGTTCCCTGTGACTAAACAGTGATGCATCTTTTCTAAAACAAAGCAATACTGGTTTCTATTTCTAGCTCGTGTTTATGTTTGAGTATTGGGTGCCTAATAACAAGCAACTTTTGCTTTTATTCTCTAGTTACTTGATAGTTATAGTTTTAATATATATAATCCCTCATAAAAGGTGCAACATTTGGAAAGGTTTCAATGATAAAGTGACTGTGATAATTAATGATCATAACGAAATAATCAAGTGTGCATTCAACCATTTTTTTAAATATATTGAATTTTGTCTCATAAATATATATTAGATACAATCAAATATTATAGATTACAATTTTATCATACAAAATTGTTTTAATCACATTGCAATGCGAGAGCTATAAAAACCTTGTTTAATTTTTCACAAAAATGGCTATTTGGGTATATGGATAGCACGGATACTGGCCGGGCCATCAAGCTGGGCTGAAGTATATTTTATGTTCTTTTATGTTGGCAGACTCAATTATCAAAACTAACTTATAGACCACCCATTTATGGTTTGCTTTCATTTATACCAACTTCGTATAATTTTATCTCGAAAATCTTTGGAACAACGTTAATAAAGCTAAATATATTATATTAAAATAGCACAAACGAGTATTGCAATGTAAAATATAAGTTTTATCCATTATTTAAGTGTAACTCTAGATGACAAAAAGTAAATTAAGATAATTTAGCTAATACTTTAAGTTTAAAATGTTAATTTAGCTAATGTTTTAAGTTTAATTTTTATTTTTATCGTGTTGTTATGTTAAAGTTAGTTTTATTCATGAAATTGTGAAGGAGATTAATATAAAGGAAAACAAACATATACTTAGGTGGCCAAAAAGTTAATGTAAAAAAATGAGTGACCTAAAAGTAAATTATTTAATAGTTGGGCCGTCAAACTGGGCTGAAGTATATTCAAGGTACAGGGGCTGGATTTGCAATTTATGAAGACAAGCAGTATATATATCCCCTTTTATGTTGGTCGATTAGTGTTACCATAACTTGGATAGAAGAAAATAAAGGATGGACAACATACACCAAAAGCGCATGATGGTGCAAGGCAGTTAATACAACGATAACAAAAATGTCTTTATTCTAGGGATGTCAAATTTTATGAAACTGTGTTTCCTTTTGAAATGAAGTCTTTAAGTATGTCTGAAAAAGGTTTGTATGAGTCTGCAAATAGTTTTGATAAAAATATTGACAGAGAAAAAGATTTTTAAATTTTTTTTTATACCCACGGTCCTAAAAGTCCCAATGATGAAGAGGGGACTCTCCTAATATGGAAGGTAATGGTTGTGCTGCTTCTGATTTTTGTAGAAATACAGTTGAGGATGAAGTTACCACCATAACAACTCAAATAGGAGAAAATGTCACCTCTGAGGGCAAAATTTCTCAAAATCAAGATGGTGGGGGTTCCTTAGGTTCAAGGGAAGTGCCTCAGACTGTACTAAGGAGGTCTGAAAGACAAAGTAGGTTGTCTTTAAGGTTTAATGATTTTGTTGTTAGTAGCAATGTGAGATACAGTCTTGATAAATATGTGAAGTATTCTAGTTTGTCTGCAATTAACTACTGTTTCACTACTACTCTTAACAAATCTGTTAAACCTAAAAATTGTTATAAGGCATCTAAATATATCAACTGGGTTGAGGCCATGAATCAAGAAATGAAAGCTTTACATAGAAATAATATGTGCTAACTGATCTGCCTTTAGGAAGAAAAGCTATAGGCTGTAAATGGATCTATAAGATTAAATATAAATCTTCTGGTGAAATGGATAAATATAAGTCTAGATTGGTTGCTAAAGGGTATAGCCAAAAGGAAGGCTTGGATTATGAGGAAACAATTAGTGATATTGTTAAAATGGTCATTGTGAGGTGCTTAATTCAGTTAGCAGTGTATCATAATTGGCCTTTATATCAACTGGATGTTAATATTGCTTTCTTACATGGTGATTTGTATGAGGAAGTATATATGATATTGCCTGCTGGTTACTATGATAAAAGTGAAACTAAGGTTTTTAAGTTGGTCAAATCTTTGTATGGTCTGAAACAGGCTCCACCTTGGGTGAAAATGGTTTTGTGCAAAGTAAAAATGACTATTCTTTAAATGTTAAAGTAAAGATAGGTTGTTTATTGCTCTATTGGTTTATGTCGATGACATTGTTATTACTGGTAATAATGCTAAGGAGATTGAAATGGTTAAACAATTTTTGAAATCCAAGTTCATGAATAAGGATTTGGGTGGTCTTAAATATTTTCTGGGTATTGATGTATTGAACAATGAGTCTGGTATTTGTTTATCTCAAAGGAAGTATTGTTTGGAGTTGTTAAGTAACTATGGGCTGCTTGCTTGTAAGCCTGGTGTTACTCCTATGCAGCAGAATGTTGTTCTGAATCATATTGAAACAGACCAAGATAAGTATATTTCTAATTTTACTGAGTATCAAAAGTTGGTTGGAAAGCTTATTTACTTGTCATTCACTAACATTTCATATGCAGTTCACTGTCTTAGCCAGCACATTCATTCACCTCTTCAGTCTTATTTTCTGTTGGATTAAGAGTGTTGAGGTATCATAAAAATGGACCATGTACAAGTATTCGGTTCACTAAAAATAATAGTCTTGGCCTTTATGCATTCTATGATGTAGAATAGGCTAAGTGTCCTATCACTAGAAAGTCTGTATCTGGGTTCAGTGTTTATCTTTGCAATAACTTGGTTTCTTGGAAAAGCAAAAAACAAGCAACTATATCAAGATCTTTAGCTGAAGCCGAATATAGGTGTTTAGCTTCAACCACTTGTGAAATAGTTTGGATTTGTAAAATTTTGAGGGATCTTGATATAGAGGGCTTGTTTCCTATAAATCTTTATTGTAATAGTAGTTCTGCTATACAGATTGTTGCAAATCCTGTTTTTCATAAAAACTAAACATTTTGAGGTTGATTTATATGCGGTTAGAGAAAAGGTTTCATCAGTGGTGATTAAAACCGTTAAAGTTTCTTCTGATAATAACATTGCAGATATATTTACCAAAGGTTTAAATATTTCTCAGCATAAGTTCTTTTGTGAAAAGTTAAACTTGGTAGATATGTTTACAATATAAGTTTGAGTGGGGTGTTAGAATATATAAGTTTATGGCAAACTTATACTTAAAATGTACATGGACCATTCATGTATATTTTGTGTTATGTTTGACAGTTTGGCTTTGTTTGTTCTAGTTCACATTCTACATGGGTTGAAGTGGAACATGGCTATATATAAGCCTCATTATCCCAACCATAGCTCATTAATTCGATTTCATTCTCTCCAAACACATAGTTTCTCTCTCAAAGTGGTTACAAGTCTGTTCTGGTATTCATCATCTTAATCATCTGGTATAAGTGTTTGGTTAGGATAGTTTGAGAGTATCGTAGTGAGGCATTTTGTATCAATCATTTGTAGTGTGATAGATAGAATCCTTATGAAGGAGACTGTCAGATTTCATTTGTATTTGTTTGGTGAGCACACGTTTGTGGACTCATCTTCATCTTCTTGTATTATTTAAAGTAATAAAAGATTTTCACCGTGGGGTGGTTAGTTGGGTGAATTGTTGTGTTGAGGTTGTGATTCTTGATCAGATCTATAGTTTTAACAATTTCTTCTTATGATCAGGTCACACATATTTAGGATATGCACTCATAGAATCATTTTTGCAGCTACCACATACCGTTTTCCTAGACTGTATATCATCTCAGCGTAAAATTATGAATATTAAAACATAATTCATATTCGACTTACTACACTACGAGTATATGATTTGATTTTTAAATTGGTATCTTAAGACATAATACCGTGGCTGAAATTGATCGTGAGATGTAAGTATATTGAAAAGGACTAATATTGGGGTTATAAAACCTGAGCCCCTCTAGGTTTTAAAAATGTGAGTCACACGAGCCACCTTTGCACAATACGATACCTCCTACATGATCCTACATGATGTCAATTTAATTGCATGTTGTTTTTAAATAATTTTACCAGATGATCTACAGTCAATGATAGAAATTATGTAAGAAATACCTTGTAGATGCTGCAAACACTCGAAGGAGGAGTTGATCATGCCAACATACGACTACCAATACTTAACCAAAGAGATAATGACACATGCTATTCATGTTTGCTGATGAGATGATCAACGTGTGGCACACTGCCAACCGTCGATCATCTTTAGCGTTTAAGCCAAAACCCTAAACACCCCTTGATAAATTGAAGGTTGTTGTTTTTAATTGGCTAATTGGGTACCCGGTTAGTTACATATAAAGTGTAAAGACATTTGCTTTAAGAACATACAAAATGAGTAAAATTATTAAACCAAAGTACCTCTAATTATAAAATGCAATATCCACAAATTTTTAAAATTTAATTATCATTTAATTCACTAATTTTCTATGTGGTAAACTAGAAGGGGGGTTGAATAGTTTTACCAATTTAAAACTTCATTTTAAATATTTAGATCGACTTATGTCAATATATTTGGTTGTTTATGTTGGACGTTGATAGATAGATATGTAAACGTGTAATGAAAGATAAAGAGTAAGAAGCACATCACCACGACACAAGTTATTTATAGTGGTTCGGCTACAAGGACACCTTCCTTGCCCTACTCCACTCCCCGAGTCACCTACTCGAGAGTTCGTAAACACTACACCAACTCCTTATGGCTGAGAAGCCTTCACAACGTCGCTTAACCTTTTTCCGGTACAAAGCTAAATACCGAGTTCCTTCACACCAAGGCGAACCACACCTAACACAACGTCGCCTAACCTTTATACGGTGCTAGGATAACCACCGAGTTCTTTCACACCAAGGAGAACTAATCCTATCACAACGTCGCCTACCCTTTATTAGGTTCTAGGCTAAGCACCTAGTTTCATTACTATGGAGGAACTACTACCCTTCACAATACAACACCTAATATCAAGGAGATCCACTCCTTGTTACAATACCATCAAGGATATCACCATCCTTGGAAATAAACAATTACTTATATGTATAACGATGCACCTCATCGATTATACGACCTAGGCATTCTTTCCAAATGCGACTCGATTTGATTCTTCGGCATCCTTCACTAATGCCTTAGACACAACGCTTGGCACCCTTCACTAATGCCTTCGTCTTGACACCTTTAGCATTCTTCACTAATGCTTTGACACGGATGATGAGCACCTTTCACTAATGCCTTCATGTTGACACTTTCAACATTCTTCACTAATGCCTTCAACCCAATATCTATGGAGAAAGTAAGAACTATCAACAAGAGAACCTTAGTTGTCTTGATGATGACGAAGCATGGCAACTCATGGACTTGAGCTTGCTCGTCTTCAAGAAGTGGTGATCTCGCCTTTAAGAGGAACCTAGAAGATCACACAAAAACAGAAGACAAACTACATAGATCACTTGGATCTGAGGTTAGAGGGTTATAATACTTGGGGAAGTATGTATGTAAAGTGTTGAGTAGAAAGGAAGAAATGGCTCTCTATTTATAGAGAAAATTCTCTACTGTTCCCCGGATCCCATAGATCCCTACCACAAGGGATCCGGCTAGCACAAAGCCAGAGATCCGTGAAACGCTCCTCTTTGCCCATGGGTATTTTTGGTTATGGGTCATGGGTCATGGGTCATGGGTTATGGGTTGATCCATGGTTTTCTTTCTAGATACAATGTATCTTAAGGATACAATGAACTTGGTTAAGTGGTATATATAAAACCATGGGTTATGGGTCAATATCATTTGCTAGTTTTTACCCATTTTAGTATTTACATGTTTTTACCCATTTTAGTATACTTAGTTTAAGTATATGCTAACCCAATATGTAAACACTAGTTGTTGTACATATGTATCATAAAATCACTTATACTTGTTTTAGTGTTTTATGTGAAAACGTAAGTGTGTTAGGAAACTATTAACTCAAACTTATTTACGTATTCTATTTGTTTCGTTAAAATGATTTTACGTTTGTTATCGACAAAACATTAGAAGATCGTAATATATAAATAAACGTTTTTACGGCTTATTTGTATTAACAATCTCCCCTTTTTTATTGATGACAAAACATAAAATTATTTTAAGGAAAAGCTAAAATTCGTAAAAGTTTGAATTTGTAGTTTTTACTTTCTTCTCCCTCTTTTTGTCGAAACAAAAAGTGTTAAAAGAAACTAACACAATTTTTATATAAAAAACATATGTAAAAATATAAAGAGAGCAAGTGACGGGAATGGTACTCGTCTTAACTCCCCCTTGACGAGTCCATCCCTTTGAAAGGGCGTCAAGGACATGACGTAAAATAAACTAATTGTGTTTGCAATTATGTTTGCAAATGGTTCGTCTAAGTGACGAGAACGCACTCCCCCTTGAAGATTGCAAAGTTGCAATGGGGTGTCATGAAGTATAGTCCAAAATCGGATTAAGTTGCAAATATTTTTGCAATTTCGTTTGACACAAAGCTCCCCCTAGCTTTATGGTGTCAAAATTTTCATATGTATTTTGAAAATCTACAAAGTAAAGGTTAGAAAACAAGAGTATAGTGCATAATTTGCTGCAAATAAACTCAAGTTAGTAGAAGTTTGTGCTTCTGATCCACGGATCCCGTGGTTCCATTCTTGGAGGGATCCGGCTAGGCATTTTGTAGGGATCCGGCTATCTGGTGACAGTTTCTTCAGCAGTGAAGATGTGTCAAACAATGCTAGTGTGGAGATAATATATGTGTGCAATAAAGAGCACAACGCACAAAATAATCAAAGCATATAAATATTCATTCAATAAAACAAGAGATAACCAAACAAATCTCTAAAACTAAGAGAATGAACTAGGACATACAAGTACCACTAAATACTAACTAGTTACTAGACTTAAAATGCTACAATGTGCATGAGTCTAGGGATGAGTGGACTTGTTGATTTGATCTAACTTTGCAAGAAGATGATTAAACATGAAATGTATCTCATTTCGTGCTTCTTGAACAAGTCCTTGAGTGTTTAGACAATTTGGACTATTATTGTCTTGGTTTGAACCCGGAGGGAAATGGATATTTTGAGGAGGCTCAATGTGTGTTTGCGGGTCTTTATTTTGAGAAGTAGGAAGAGGTTCTAAAAATGAGGGTGGTAATGGAACTTCTTCCATATGATCAAGGTTGTTCCTTGTCTCCGATGATGGGCTAGTTGGTGTTGTAGGTGGTTCCCTATTTAACAAAAAGGTTGGTGAATGGGAGTTTCTTTGTGGTGAATGAGGATGTTTGGGTGAGGGAGAGGCTCATTCAAGGAATGTAGACCATGCTCAATGAATGATGGTTTTGATGGCTTGCTAGAACTAGTCAAGTTTGGTTTTGAGCTAGAGGATCCTTTCTCTAGTCCGAAAGGTTTGATACTAATCCTTGCGGTTCTCTTGGCCTTTGTTGGATGAGTTTGATTGGATGGGGTTCTAGTATCATTATCTCTAGTGGGGGATGTTTCGGTGGAAGATATTTCATGGATCATTTGACCCTTTTTTTGTTGATCCTAAGGTTGTGGAGTTGTTGCTAAGAGTCTTAGTCATTGTGATGATAATGCTAATGTGAGCTTCTAATTGCTGATTTTTGAAAGGTGAGTGAGGATGGTGCCTTAAACCTAAGGTTGTTTGGTTTATAAAGGATAATTTGAATTAGGAAATTAAATTCTTGTCTACTTAGAGGACTAAGCATGCTCTTGAGGTTTTGATCAGCTCTAGGATGATAATTAATGAATACTAAAATTGGTTAGAGAACCAAAAGGTGACTTGAATTTGAATATGGAAGCTGATTTATGCTTTCTACATCTACGGATCCCGCGAATCCCTCTCAGCAGGGATCCGCCTGGTTAAAGACCAGGGATCCGGCTATCAGACAGGGTTTGGGTGAAATCATTATGCATTTGTAAGGTTTATTATTAATGAATTTTGAGGTTTTGACTTAATTTTGAAGTCTTTAGCTGTTGGATATCTTAAATCCTCAACCATAACAAGTAACGGTGCTTAATGATGGTTTTGGCCAAGAAAATTGACCTTGGGTAGTCTAAATATATGTTTGACAAGGATTCCATTTAATTTGATGTGGAGAAATGGTGATAACAAGTCCTAGAAGTCAAATGATGTCCTAAGAGGAATTTACTAAAATCTTTAAAAATAAAAAGAAATGAAAACTAATTTTTGAGCCTAATTTTGAGTCAAAGATGATTTGAAATCAATTTGCTAAAATTGAAGGATAGACCAAACTAAGTGCTATCAGACGTGATAGATAATGTGTGAGTGTTGGAGCGGAATTATGGTGAGTTTTGACTAGTTGATAAATAAAAAATACTTCGAAAATATATCCTAGATAAGCTATGGATGAGAGTGAGGTTTTCAACTATTTGAGAAAGACTTAGTTGGCTCTAGTATCTTATGTTTGACTTGTGTGAGGTGATCTAGTAGACTATTTTGATGGAGGTAAATCTGTATTACTTATCAGATGCCACGGATTCCGCGGTTCCCTTATGGGAGGGATCCGAATAGTTCAAATGCTGGGATCCGCCAACTGCAGATCAGAGAGCTTTCAGGAAATGTGCAACTTTGCACTTTTATAGTAAATGCTTCTCCTAGTTGTTTCTATGGGGACTAAATGCAAGAACACAACTAATATCAAAGTAGGAAGAGCTAAAATTCCTAGAATGAGTGGCGACGACCACTTAAGAGGTCGTAAAATCTCATTTTCCAAATACTTAAGTTAGGATTATTTAGTGCCAAGATATGGCAATACCTACATACTACGAGCATAGTTTAAAGTGTTTACAAACCATTGTTTGAAATTGTTCATCATACATTTGAGTCCTAAGACCTTACCTTTCTTCTCCTCCTTCACTTCTTCACCCGTCCTCCACTCTTTATCAAACTATCTTCACTTCTTCTTCCTCAAGAAATTGGCGAAGCATTTGAAGATTCCCTTGGTTTGTTGCCATTCGGGTGATTCATTAGGGATGTTTGGCAATTGGTTAATGTAGTCCAAGGGGTCAAGATCGATATTTTCGAGTGGGTTGCTACTACTCCCTTCACCTTCTCCTTGCCTCTCCCTTTCGTCCGAGGAATCCGTGGGTGGGTGTGGCCACTTGCCTTCCACCATAAACCTTGTTGTTCTACCCTCGGTTAATGGTACCATAACCTTATTGCAAAAGCTATGATCAAAGGATTGTGGAGAAGGGTCTAATGCAAAGATGAATTTGGCAAGACGGGTTAGAAGCATTGCATACGGAAACACCATCTTGTCCATGCTTCTTACACTTGCCATTCTCTTGACCATGTAGTAGGCAAGGTTAAACCGAGTATTGGTCACTAGGCAATAGATCATGAAGCTTAGACATGCGTTGGGGTGGTCCTTGTTTCCTACTAGGCACACCACATTTTCTCTTATCACATCTTCCCATTTCCTATACAATCCATACATTTCCGAAAGCTCCATTTGAAAAGGATCCCTATAGATCACTTTTGACTTCCTTGTGACTCTTGATGGTGATTCTCTTGGCATGAACACGGTGTCCTCACCGTGGTTGCTTCCGGGATCAAGGTGTTGTAGATATCATGATTATCAACCATTGTGTGTAGTTGTTCCAAAGACCATTCATTGGAGTACATACAAACACCTTGATATGGAACCCCTATAATTCTTCCAAACTCTATAAGTGAAAGACTAAACTCTCGCTCATTGATGGTGAATTCAATTGAGATGGACCCATCATCATTTCTAATTATACCCATTGTCTTGTAGAACTCACGCACAAAGACCGGGCAAATTTGCTCGTTTATATCCAATAAACAATCAAACCCAATAGTTCCAAATACTTCCCTTATGTCGGTATTTGCAAGAAATGATGGATCAACAACTCTACCTTCATGAAAGAGTCTCCTTTCAAGCAACTTAAAGGCTTTCCTATCGTCCGGACTTAATCCATTTTTCCTATGGTGCATGGGTATGTAGTGAGCGGTGTCTTGGTAATCTTGTTGCTTGTTGCTTGGCATGATGTTACTAAATAATACAACCACAATGTGGTGTTAATTGTGAATAATAGCCTAGAGGGTTTGATCAAAATTTTGCTCTCATCATCTTTGTTAAGTTCAAGAAATGTGTTTAATTTGTATTAACAATGTTAATTCTTTGATTTAGATTATCTTAGAAAACAATGTGGTGACAAATTATGATAAACCCATTTGAACCCAACTCTTTAAAGATGAAGAAATTGTAATCTTTAGAAATCAAGGAATTAAATTAACAATGTAGTGAAGATAGTACTTACACAAGTGATTGTTAAACTTGAGAGGAATGATCAAATTGCTCCTATGAACAGTACCTGGGTTTTTGTTCGTGAGTCTTTGAGGTGAGTATTATTGTGGAACATCCACAGTGATCATTCTTGAGCATATACTGTCTTCTGTTGCACGGATCCCGCGGATCCCTCTCATATGGGATCCGGCTAGTATAAACTTAGGGATCCGGCATGACAGTAAAAGTCAGCTCAACAATTCCTTGATAACTTTGGTTTGGGAGTTCTAAAATGCCTAGTGTTTTGGTGTTAAGGTTCTAAATCTTGCGGTTTGAGGTTTTGATGATTTAATATTATTCCTATTGAACGAGGTTCCCTTTTAAAGAATTGGTCTTAATTCTTGAGAAGCTTTTCAAACATTATAATAAAATCTCATTTTATCATAATATAAGAAGTTTCACATGGATATTTATTGACATAGATGAAGTGTCAATAAATCCTTTGTGATAAATAATGATTGGGGTTATCGAATAACCAAGATATCATTATTACGAGTTGGTAATGTAGTCTATAAAAATAAGTCAAAAAATACTATTTAGATGATAACTATAATATGAATAACTACTAGAACAATTACTAATACATCATGCAACTAAGATTTTAATAATAACAATAAAGGTAAGTAATTAAAGATCATACCTTTGCCAAATATTCATTTTAAGAAAAGAAATATTTAGATGTTTTGTGATCTTCTTGGAATCTCCAGATTTATGTTGTAAGAATACTAAACATTCTTTTTGCGAAAAGAAATATTTAGATAAGTTCTTTTATGATCTTCTTGGTAACTCCAAATCCAAGTATGGATAATGCTTAAGAGAAAAAAACATGTTAGAGCATTCTATCATTGTCCAACAATAAACAATATAATGATTTTTAAAATATGACAAAAATAATCCTTCTTTGTAGTTTTCAAACACACATGGATCGTATCAAGTTTTTAAAGTACAACATACTCTAAGAAACTTGGTAACGAGGCTCTGATGCCAATTGTGGTAAACTAGAAGGGTGGTTGAATAGTTTTACCAATTTAAAACTTCCTTTTAAATATTTAGATCGACTTATGTCAATCTATTTGGTTGTTTTTGTTAGACGTTGATAGATACATATGTAAACGTGTAATGAAAGATAAAGAGTAAGAAGCACATCACCACGACACAAGTTATTTATAGTGGTTTGGCTACAAGGACACCTTCCTTGCCCTACTCCACTCCTCGAGTCACCTACTCGAGAGTTCGTAAACACTACACCAACTCCTTATGGCGGAGAAGCCTTCACAACGTCGCTTAACCTTTTTCCGGTACAAAGCTAAATACCTAGTTCCTTCACACCAAGGCGAACCACACCTAACACAACGTCGCCTACCCTTTATACGGTGCTAGGCTAACCACCGAGTTCTTTCACACCAAGGAGAACTAATCCTATCACAACGTCGCCTACCCTTTATTAGGTACTAGGCTAAGCACCTAGTTCCATTACTATGGAGGAACTACTACCCTTCACAACACAACACCTAATATCAAGGAGATCCACTCCTTGTTACAATACCATCAAGGATATCACCATCCTTGGAAATAAACAATTACTTATATGTATAACGATGCACCTCATCGATTATACGACCTAGGCATTCTTTCCAAATGCGACTCGATTTGATTCTTTGGTATCCTTCACTAATGCCTTAGACACAACGCTTGGCACCTTTCACTAATGCCTTCGTCTTGACACCTTTAGCATTCTTCACTAATGCTTTGACACGGATGATGAGCACCTTTCACTAATGATTTCATCTTGACACTTTCAGCATTTTTCACTAATGCCTTCAACCCAACATCTATAGAGAAAGTAAGAACTATAGACAAGAGAACCTTAGTTGTCTTGATGATGACGAAGCATGGCAACTCATAGACTTGAGTTTGCTCGTCATCAAGAAGTGGTGATCTCGCCTTTAAGAGGAACCTAGAAGATCACACAAAAACAAAAGACAAACTACATAGATCACTTGGATCTGAGGTTAGAGGGTTATAATACTTGGGGAAGTATGTATGTAAAGTGTTGAGTAGAAAGGAAGAAATGGCTCTCTATTTATAGAGAAAATTCTCTACTGTTCCCCGGATCCGTACCACAAGGGATCCGGCTAGCACAAAGCCAGGGATCCGTGGAACGCTCCTCTTTGCCCATGGGTAGTTTTGGTTATGGGTCATGGGTCATGGGTTATGGGTTGATCCATGGTTTTCTTTCTAGATACAATGTATCTTAAGGATACAATGAACTTGGTTAAGCTGTATATATAAAACAATGGGTTATGGGTCAATACCATTTGCTAGTTTTTACCCATTTTAGTATTTACATGTTTTTACCCATTTTAGTATACTTAATTTAAGTATATGCTAACCAAATATGTAAACACTAGTTGTTGTACATATGTATCATAAAATCACTTATACTTGTTTTAGTGTTTTATGTGAAAACGTAAGTGTGTTAGGAAACTATTAACTCAAACTTATTTACGTATTCAATTTGTTTCGTTAAAATGATTTTACGTTTGTTATCGACAAAACATTAGAAGATCGTAAAATATAAATAAACGTTTTTACGGCTTATTTGTATTAACATTCTATACTCTCAGCTACTCCACACTTATATATATTAATATATACATACATACAAATTAAGGCTACTATACAGTAGCATGTAATTATACCTTTTTAGTGTAATTTCAATATATCTTTATTCCAAAAAATTAATTATAATATATTGATAATTAAGGAAAATGACAATTAATCGGATGAAAAGAAATTTGTTTGATATTAATAATTTTCTATTATTGAAAAATAACTCTTTATTTAGTAGACTAATGTAGTACGGTGTAGTAGAAAATTATGTTTGTCAAGTTGCGGTTATTATTTATTCGCTTCTTTTGTCTATTTGTCATTGTTTTCTATTTGCTTTCTTTTGAATAATCGAAAAATATTACTCCTTTCGTCTCATATTAATTGTTCACTTTGACTTTTTTATATTTTTATTGTTCAACTTTGACCATTAATTTTTTATTTGTGTTATATAATTTTTGATGAAAAATATACCAAATGAAAATAGATTTGAAACCCAATCTATTCATATAATTTTTATCAAGTATTATATTACACAAGTAAAAATATATATGGTCAAAGTTGAATGATCAAAGTTAAATGAAAAAGACTTAAAAAAGTCAAAACGGACAATTATTATGAGACGGAGGTAGTATTTGCGAAGATAATTGAATCACTATTGTCTAATATGATCTCTTAAGCTTGTTCAGTTAGCTTTAAATTTGACTTGCTGACATCACCATTCTAAAATTCAGATCTAATATCGGTCAAAAATGCCTAAGGTGACAAAATTAGAGCTCGAATACATTCTGCAATTATCGAGATCTACACACATGCAATACACTAAAGCACATGCATAAGTACTCTCACGACATTTTATTAGATATTGGTGCTTGCTTTTGTCGTCAACTATCATGATCCCGATACCTTCAATAATCTTTCGGAAAACAAAATTCTAATGCAAAATTGTAGGTTTGTAGCCATTCCTTTGAAATGTGATCATATGTAAACCGAGTGTGTCGTTGTAACAACACTTGTTTCAACCATCGTTTGTGCCTAATACCCACGACTTGTTTGATGATGGAGTTGACAAAGAGTGTATATGAACATTTGTAACCATGGGTTCACCATTTGGAAAAAAGCTTGAATATTCAGGTAACGATTCAAAACGGGAAACATTCTAATAGGGAGCAACACTTTTTTTTCCCTCACATCGGATTTACGAAAAGGTTTATCTTGATAAGATAATAAATTTTGTTGCTAAAATAATATTTTAATTTGATTTTGAAAAATGCTAATAATTAAGGAAAGCACAATGAATCATGTTGAGAATCAAAATAGTTTGTACACCTAATGATCTACCCTAGTGGAGAAACTCACGTTTGAAAAGCATGAAGAAGTATCTACATGCAATTGTTTGGCAGGGGCGGAGCCATGTAAAGAGTAGTGGGGGCGATGCCCCCCAACCATGCTCTTGTAGAAAGACGAAATTAGTAAGAAAAAACAGGTAAAATTAGTGAAAAAATGGTGACTGCCCTTAGCTCAGAATTCTTAGTGCCCTCACCGTGAGTGATGACTACCAAGATCAAGTGTTTTTAAATTGAATTTCGTAATTTAATCGAACTTAATAATGGGTTTTTTCTATCTGCCGGTATTTTGTTTTCTGTAAAAGCAAAAGAGAAGAAGAAGATACATTGGGAAGTGTGTGGGTGAAGGATCCTACCGTATGTTTTGACCAATGGACTTTTATGGGTTTTATGTTTCATTTTGTATATTAAAAATGTACCCAATAGACTTATGAGTACTTATTCTTCTAGTTGTATATGTTTGAAAGGCCACCATTATTTTCAATAGCAAATAATGCCCTTATACTTAATTTTACATTCTTTCAAATTTATATTTAAAGTTTTTTGTTAAAATTTTCGGTTATTGTGTTGATATACTTCTTTTATGACATATTTGATTGCAACTGCAATAAAACCATTTGAGCAACATTTGGTTTGTCGTATAAACACATCACAGATATAATTCCTCTTGAAACCCACTTATTTTTGTGCTAACCGTCAAAATAACCTACGTTAACTAGGTTTTTTGTATAGAAACATACATCTTTTACTAGAGTTAATTGACAATTTCAGTGATTTGCGCTTAACTAAACCCGACCTGACTTGGTTTGAGTTACTCGAAAAATTGCCTATACTCACCTTTTTCTCATTGTTGACCGCCCCCCATGATTACATTTTCTGGCTCCGACACTGTTGTTTGGTATAGGGAGATTGTTGGCTTATGAGAAGATTATTTGCTTAGAGCACTCCCATTGTTAACGCTATAACGCCCGTTAAGGGCTGCGTTAACGCCGTTGGAGGCGTTATCCGTTGGAAGGCATGCCCAATAACGGCGTTGGAGGGGGAGCGTTGCCTCTTTAACGCCCGTTAAGGGCTAGAAAAAAAAAATCGAAAATGTTACAAAAGTAGTCCCTCTAACGTTACATTTTAAAAAAAAATTACATAAAACCCCCTAACGGATAGTTTTTTTTTTTTTTTTAAATTCAAAAATATTATTTTACCACTATAAATACCCAACTAAAACTCTATTTTTTTCACACTTTCTCTCACACTTTATATACTTCCTCTCACACTTTCATAATTCAAAAAATCAAATTCGTTCACAATGGATCCAAATCAAGCTGGTGATATTCCTCTGTCTTGGTCAGACAGAGAAGACCTAGCAGACTTCCAATTTATGGCGTTCGCGTACGAGTATCACCTTCAGTTGGAACAAGAAGAAGGTATTGAATCTCAACATCCTACTCGTTCTCGTACCCATATATATCGTGAACGTGAGCTTGCAGAGGAACGTCTGCTCAACGATTATTTCGTACAAGGTTGTAAGTATTCAAACCGGAATTTTCGTAGAAGAATTCGTATGAGCCGGAAACTATTCCTGCAAATAGTTGAAGGTATTGAATCTTATACTTCCGATAATATTCCAGATCATTTTAATTACTTTAGGCAAACACCCGATGCTTGTGGTCGAATGAGTATAAGTGCTCTAATGAAGTGTACGTCTGTCATACGCCAATTGGTGTACGACACCTCACCCGATGCATTTGATGAATACTTACAAATGGGTGCGAGTACTTCACAATTATGTCTTGATAATTTTAACAAATGTATTATTGATTTTTTTATGCCGGAGTATTTAAGAAAACCAACATGGGCCGACATTCAAAAAAATTATCAACAACATGAAGAAAAACATGGTTTTCCGGGAATGCTTGGTAGCATTGACTGCATGCACTGGGAATGGAAAAATTGTCCAGTGGCTTGGCAAGGGCATTTTGCTAGGGGTGATAAAAAAATACCCAACAATTATGCTTGAAGCTGTTGCTTCTCAAGATTTATGGATCTGGCATGCATTTTTTGGGATGGCGGAGGCAAATAAAGATATTAATGTTTTAGATAACTCTCCGTCGAAAGATGTGATATTCACAGTCGTAAGGTAAAAGAAATACACGACCGACAAACGCATACCCAACTCCAACAGGACCTTATGGAGCATGTTTGGCAGAAGAATCTTGAACGACATGGATAACAACAAGAGAGCGACGACGATGAATAAGTATTTGCTATGTTTTTTTTTAATTGCAGTGTGTTTTTTTTTTCGTTGTATTTATTTATTATTATTTTTTTTTAATCTCGTATTGTAATATGTTTTTAGTTTTAATGAAATGTTTGTTTTACTTTAATAAATGAAGTGTTTGTTTTAGTTTAGGGGTTGAAATTGAAAATATGAAATATTATTGGTGTTATGGTGTTATTGGGATGTTATGGTTGTGAGTGTTTTTTGGGGATGTTAATGTTAAATGTTAAAGCTGATGTGGCGCTGACGTGGACGGTGTTATTGGTGTTATGGTGTTATGAATGAGAGTGCTCTTACGAGGGAGATTGTTAGCTTCAGAAGTATTGATCGAGGATTAAGGAAAAGGTCTACTAGATATAAAGAGTTTAACAAAAAAAAATTGAAAACTTAGAAGACACAAATGATCAAGAAAAATGAAATCAAGTGATTAAGAACAAACAAGTTAAAGAAGAACCAAATAGAGAGGCGTGAACTTCGAGATTTCAAGAAACGCATGAAAGCTACACCTGGACTTGCAAGTTTCCAAGAGAACATCTAAACTAGTGAAGATCGTTATAATATCCCAATGATCTACCCTTATGAGTAGATTGTTAGCTTTTGAAGTGTAAATCATTGTCTAGACTCTTATATATGTAATCGTTGTAATAGTTTAAACTTTAGATGTATTTTTATGTTACATTTGCACTCATTAGGTTAACGTCTCGTGACTAACGTGTGCTCACGAGACACTTTTATGTAGTAGACAAGAGTCACGAGACTCTTTATGTATGTGGGTATAAATACTCTTAAAACCTCACAAATTGAGGTAGTACTTCACATTGAAATATCACAAGTAGTTAGGTTTCTCTCTCTATAAAATGTTCTTTATCTATCTCTCTAATACTCTCATTAATCGTGTGTTGATTCTTGATATATTGTGACCTACAAAGAGGTTCTTGATATGACCCCATATATCTTTGGTGGTAGTTGGTGTTTTGACAACCTCCTCTTGCAAGGATTTGGACAAAGTTCCATGGATCCACATCTTGTATGTGATCATCAAGTTTGTGCCAATCCGGATCAATTGTACTCGTACTTGTTGTTGCATTCTTGATATGTTTCTTCAATCCTAGACTACTACCAAGGTAAATTTTGAAGTAGGAACTCCATGAGTTATACTGTACTTAAGTTTTTCTAGACATAACTTAACAAGAACATTGTTTGTGATACTAGCAACACCAACGGGAAGAAGTTTGTCAGATGCAGTGGGTGCACTACAACAAAATAGCGGCATATTCACACTTATTAGAGCATGTTGCTACATTTTAAAGTGTGAAGAATAAAAAAGTTCACACTAGTATGCGTGTGAACCAATTTGGTGTAGCAAATATTTTCACACTTTTATGTGTGATGCTTTATGAATATGTTCACACTTTTAAGTGTGAGGATTTTAAAACAATTCTTCACACTTAAAAGTGTGATGATTTTGATTTTGAAATAATTCTTCACACTTTTAAGTGTGATGATTTTAATTTTGAAATAATTCTTCACACTTTTAAGTGTGAGATTGAAATTCTTCACACTTTTTAAGTGTGAGGATTTTGAAACAATTATTCACACTCTTAAGTGTGAATATCTTTAAAAAAAAGTTCACACTTTATAAAGTGCGAAGAAAAAAGCGTGTAGAAATGACATATTTGTTGTAGTGGTGGTGGGGGTGTGTCGTCGCCAACCATTGTGCCATCGAAGCACCACGACTAGAAAAATAATTTGATTGGGTTTAAGAGACTTACAAAGGACAAAAAGTAGGATACGGAACGATTCATATTACTTCATTCGTCCCAAATTTTATATCCATTTTGACTTTTTGAATTAAACTTTGACCCTAAATATTTTTGTTTGTATTATATAATACTTGATGAAAATTATATCAATGAAAAATACATTTAAAACACAATCTATTCATATATTTTGCATCAAGTATTATATAATACAAACAAAAATATTTAAAGTCAAAGTTTGATTCAAAAAGTTAAAATGTACATAAAATTTGGGACGAAGGTAGTAGATTCTTTAGTGTGATACCGTATTTGTAGCATCCATTATTTATCCTATATATAATTGACGTTATTGTTTTATCATAAGTAGAGATTTTAGTGTGATACCATATTTGTAGCATCCATTATTTTATCCTATATCTAATTGACTTTATCATAAGTAGAGATTTTAATGTCAAGGTTTATATTGACAATTAGTGAAAGAATGATGACCAATTTGGGAAAAAGGTAAACTAAGAATACAATAACGGTATCACCTCTAATCGTTTCCTTCTTATTCACATTCTCTAACACCACGAGAGAAAGTAGAAGAAAGATGAACAACGAATGTATACCAAAGAAAACCCACACGGTCAGCGAATTAAGTGGTGCAGTTTTAACTGCAACGTTTAACGGAAACGGTAACTTTTTTCTTACTGGCGGTGAAGACCGGGTGATTCGAATTTGGGATACTCGTAATGCCAACCTTCTTAATAGCTTTAGTGATCACGAGCGTGAAGTTCGTGACGTTTGCGTTACAGCGTAAGCACGTATTAATATCTGTTTCTGGGATAATCTAGTATTTTCTTCAAAACCATTTTTTTTTAAACTTTTCCAGAGCTTTCACAAGACCAAAAAAATATTTCAAACGAACACTCGATTTTCGACTAAAACATATACTATGAAGGGCTTTCTGTAAACCGCTTCATATATCAGGAACTTCGTACCATGCAAATCTTTATTTTTTGCCAGAGTTAACATGAGGTCTACAATCGTCTCTATTCTAGAGGCAGTGTCTAATGCAAGTTAATCTGGTTCTCTTTTATTACCTTTTTATAATATTAATCCTGGCTAGTTTTCGCTATGAGTTATTGGGTATTGTTTACTGCTATTAGCCAACTTACCCTTTTTATTTTTGTTGTAGAGATGATAAAACAATAGCCTCATGTTCTGGTGATGGGAAAATCTTCTCTTATGATCTTCAAACTGGGAGGTGTATCAGAACATTTAGTGGCCATACTGATGCGGTATATTTTTTTGCTGTTTTTATTAGTCCATATGGAATTAGCTATGTTTATTTGGATGTTAAGTGGCAACTATAGTGGTATGGCATATCACTGTATAAAACATGGCACCTTATAAATCTGTGATTGTATAAATCTGTTTCTTTAAGGATGTGAATGAGAAAAGTATGCATTATACTACGTATATTTGTCAAGTTCAGTACCAAAGTTGATGGCAAGAAGCTTAAAAGGCCTATAATTATGATTATCAAAGTTCTTATTTCATGCTTGCATCATCAAAAAGCCAAAGCTAACCTTGTTACATTGCCTTAAACTTTTTTTATTGCATATTTTGTTGTACAAGTTACTTAGCGTTTTTATTCCACCTTCTTTTATCAGGTTAATGCGATAAAGTTTAATAAATCCGGATCCGTGCTTGTATCAGCAGACTCATGTGTGCGTCTCTGGGACATAAGATCTCCAAGTAGTCAGCCCATGCAGGTTTCTTTTTCTTTCCATATAGTAACATAGAAATAATCAGAAGTTTATATTGGCATGTGCTGAAATTTATAATTGATTTGCAGATCTTTGACACCTTTGAGGACAGTGTCACGTCTGTATATGTAAGAGGAACAAAAATCTGCGCAGGAAGTCTCGACGGAACTGTACAAACATTTGACCTTAGAAATAATAAGTATGTGAGAGTAGTCTACATCATCAATATATTCTCCCTTTCCCAGTAGACCGGACTAAAAGTTTTTTTTTTTTTTTTTTTTTTTCCTTCTCTTAATCATTTCATCTTCAGAGGATTATCTCTTGGCTTGGGGTCACCTGTGAAGTGTATCTCTATGGGAAATAAGGATACATGTGTATTAGCAAGTCTGGGTTCTACTTTTCAGCTTTTGCACGCGTAAAACTCCTTATTTTTCCCCTCTTTTATCTAGTTAACTATAAATATAACTGTGTACTGACTTTCCTTTTACTTTGCAGGAAAACTGAGTTTATTACAGCACTAGGAACATACTCAGGTCATACATGTGAGGTAAGAACAGGGTGTTGAGATGGCATTGGTTCTTTCGGTAGAAATGAAAAAATAGGCGGGTAGACTCCATATTGTTTTTTTACAGATAATCAAGTTGTCTAGTATAATTAGAAAACATATACCGCACAGTATCTTAGTAATAATCTTCTTATATCTAAAAAAGTTTGAGTTTTTTTTTTTGCTATGAAGGTACAAATCGGGTAACCGTGTGCCTGTTTGCCTCTATTGAAACTAATGATAATTCAGATAACTATTGGCAAGATCATATTATGTGATCTAAAACTAATTTGTTTACTTTTTGAGATTCTTTATTGTAACTAACTTTTGAGTTTTGTTGACCAGTCGTCTAAATTGGGTTGCTGTTTTACAAACGATACTACCCATGTAGTTGGGGGTTCAGAAGATGGCCGTATTCTCATCTGGCGTTTGGTGACTAGCGGCGTGGTTTGGGAGCGTGATGCTCATTCAGCAGCGGTAGGATTCCCTTGTTGTCTACTTATACAATATTGCTAGCTATTCATTAAAACACACTTTTTGATGTATAGACTGGTTTGCTGATGAACAAAATCAATGTCATTGAAAAATAACTAAAACTAGATACAAATTTTATTTGCAAAATAAGAAAAGAAACCTCGTATTTGTTTTTGATAAACCAAATAAAAAGTGATGCCAAGCCCAGCGTGCATTTTTTCTTCAAATTGAATCCCTTGTTACGTATTACCGTGACGTTAAAGGGTCATCTGTTATGCTCTCTCTATTCTTGATTTCACACCAAACTATATGCAATTCCCCCATAATTCTATTCTCTTGTTGGCAGGTAACAAGTGTCGATTATCACCCAACAGATAACTGTATGATAAGTGCATCAGTGGATGGCTCAGTAGTTCTTTGGAAAGAAGCCATTTGATTGTTAGTACAAAAATTGTGACGGGTTAGGATATGGTGCTATACGTCATCAGTGATGAAAGCATGTGTTTTGTATGGTGCTTCCCTAGTTATTTAAAGAATATGTCATATCCTTTTTTGAAGCTATATACAACTATTGATGCTTATGCTTGCTGATAAACTAATGGATGCAGTTATGATACTTTGGAGTAAAAGATGCTTAAATTTCTTATAATCTTGTGCCTGTTTTAGCTGTTGTATAATGGCAACTTAAAAGCCAGCATAACTTGAAAAAGCCATCATTTGACAAAATAATGGCTGGGCTTCAACAGTTTTACTTCTTCCCAACAGATTTTCTTGACACCATTAATAAAGACCATCCATCATCACTTCCTCTAGATCATGCTAATAAGGACCGTAACATGGAAGACAACGTTAAACACATTGAAAAGGTTGTCGTGTTATGAGGTTCTTCCGAGAGTAAGATCAAGAATTTGAGGATCTCTAGTGATTCTTTGCCTAGAAGGGTGGTTCCAGTCCACAAACGCAAAGAGAAAAAAGTTAATTTGTAAACATGTCGTGTTGCCGTGCTGGTGTTGCCTTAATTTACGGGTACTTGACATCTTGTTCGATATCTTTTGCTTTTGTATATATAGTATTTTGTTTTAACTCCCCTTAATCTTGCAGGAGAACCGTATAAGTTTTTGTTACTTTTATATGATACAAAGATTGACCAATGAAAATACCAAATTATCATAACTAAATGTTCTACTACGGGCCAATAAGGTGTCTGGTGCTTTTTTAAGTTGCTATATTAAGGTCTTTGATATTTGTTCTACATAATAATAATAATAATAATAATAATAATAATAATAAGCTGTTTATAATACAAAGAATTAAAAAACCACGTGCTAAAGAATTAAAAATAAAAAAGTTCCGATGCCGGGAATCGAACCCGGGTCCCCTGGGTGAAAGCCAGATATCCTAACCGCTGGACGACATCGGATTACTTGATGGCATTTACTGTACTAAATATCACTATGCAACATAGAAATTGAGTTTTTTTAAACTAGTATTACCAGAAGTTGAATAATACAAATGTAACTGATTTTGGAGTTCTAACACTTAAACATCTATGTCAAACGACTAAGGATGTATAAAAACTATTTCAAATTTGATAAACATTGGCATAAACATTCCTCTTGTTGTTGATGACTAGAGATTGAAAACTCATGGATGAGTCACGTAAGCAAGAAGACAAAGAATTGGAACGACGCCTTTTAGGCTGTAAAAGTAAGTCTTTATAGCATTTACAAACTTTTATTTGATCTAGGTTTAAGAATGTGAGTCAAATCAGACGCCTTTGCACAATACGGTACCTCCTACATGATGTCACTTTATGATGGAGTGTTGGTATTATTAGGGTCATGATAATCAAAGATTATTTGGATAATTCTTAAATCGTGTAGAAGTTTACTTTTGAGATACAATATTTCTACCCTAATGATTGCCTTGGATTACAAGAAATTTGTATAAGGATAAGATGATAATGAACACTCAAATTCTAAGCAAAAAAAATTGAATAATTTGTTGTATTTGTTGTTGATATGAGTATAAACTTAATAATGGTTGTATGAAAAACCAAATTGTGTTTACAATTAATAATGGTTGTATGAAAAGTTGACTCTTCAAAAAAAGTCACACCATTTGGTGAAAAGTCACAACACACTTCCTTTAAATGTGTTTAGCCATACGGAGTAGTTTTGTAACAGTTTAAAATTGTCGCTAATTGCAATCATTAAAGACATGTTCATGGACAATTTATTGACCACTCGAATTATGTCACTATATGCCCCTTGACTTACATTAACAACATTTCCCATTAATTATACACGAAATCAAGTTAATAGTTTATACAAGCTTGCACTCCGCAACTCCAAACTCGTATTATAACTTAACTTAAAATCCATTTGACCCCCGGTAAACCACCATTACACAGTCAGGATTCTTTGGTCTACATAAACTAAATTTTGTATACTGTAATTCATTATGTTCAATATTATTCAACTTTATTTTTTGAATAAGTGTTCCACGTTTCTCTTTTGCGTTTCTAGTGAACAAAATTTCAACCAAGATTTTTCTAGCATTTACAATTAACCTGTTTACAACGTGTTTGTAAACAAAGCCTTCCGTTATATCTTACTCCAAGTGCCAATCAGAGCAGGTGTACCCTGAGTGATAACTCTTGGTTCCATCATATTCGAGCATCAAATTCTAACAATCTAAGTTTGGTAAGTTACCGTATTAGGTTTTGCCTATTTGTAGCTTTAGAAATTTTGTATGCTCATCAAATAATGAACGTGTGGCACACTGCCAATTCTCGATCATCTTAAGGGTTTAAGCCAAAACCCTAAACACCCTTTTATAAATAAAAGGGGTCACATACATGAAATTGGTTCATCTTCCATTAACTTCACACACACAGTGAACACACATCAATCATTTTGTTGGTTCATGTTAGTGTTACCCCGACTATAGTGTCACTTTTCTCACAAGATCCTTACCGTTTTTAACAAGAAACCAAACAATAATCAACCCCATCAATCATATCTAGTTTTACATATATACCATACGTAAACAGGATAATCAATACTGTTTAGGAAAAAAATACTCCCAGGAAACCAAATAATTAGACCTCGAAAGTTTATTATATAATAGATCTTATTTTGGCGAAACAGTGTTTATGATTGATCGAGATCTACATTATATTCAAGATAAACTTTTAGGAAAAAAAAAATAGAGCTCGAATACATTCTACAGTTATCGAGATCCACATATGTGCAATACACTAAATTGCACAAATACTCTCATGATGTTTTATTTTTTTTATTAGACACTGGCGCTTGCTTTTGTCGTCAACTATCATGATCTCGATACCTTCAACAGTCTTTCAGAAAACAAAAAATTTAATGCACCTCCTTTGAAATGTGATCATATGTAAACCGAGTGTGTCTTTGCAATAACACTTGTTCCAACCATTG
This sequence comes from Chrysanthemum seticuspe, assembly GCA_019973895.1. Taxonomy (NCBI): domain Eukaryota; kingdom Viridiplantae; phylum Streptophyta; class Magnoliopsida; order Asterales; family Asteraceae; genus Chrysanthemum; species Chrysanthemum seticuspe. The sequence continues at coordinate 337,318,133 of BPTQ01000009.1, forward strand.
TTTGTGCCTACTACCCGCGGCTTGTTTGATTATGGAGTTGACAAAGAGTGTATATGAGAATTTGCAACCATAGGTTTACCATTCGGAAAATACTTGAATATTTGGGTAACGATTCTAAACGGGAAACATTCAATAGGGAGCAACATATTTTTTCCTTATATCGGATTTCATGAAAATGTTTATCTTGAATAAGATAATGAATACTGTTTTGCCAAAATATGATTTTAATTTAATTTTGAAAAATGCTAACAGGATAATCAAACTGAAAGTTATAACAATAACTTTTTTGGTATTTTGTCAACAAGAGAAAAAGAGAACACAATGTGAAACAACAACGATTAAACAAAAGCAAGCAGATATGTGGATCACTACAAGGAGCTTGAGTATCGAGTTCAAGATTAAGTTCAACAGGTCATATGAGGCAATTAAGAAAATTCAAAATAAAAACAAATACTAATACAATCCATCATCATCATCGCCATCATCATCATCATAATCATCGCCATCACCATCACCATCACCATCACCATAATCATCACTATCACCATCATCATCACCTTCATCACCATAATCTTCTGTTTTTTTTCTTTTCTGATTCCTCCTATGTTCTCCTGTATAGTTTATACCTAAATCATTGTAAATGAAAAGGTTTTAATCTCATTTGTTTCACTTGTAATGATTAGGTTTGTCTAAGAATTTACTATTTGTTTCACTTGCAATGTCTTTTAAACTCTATGTATTCATGTATATACGATCACAGGGTCACTTCATAAAGATGACCAAAAATAAATACATAGAAGTATATATATGCATAATATAATACCACAAGAAGTTGATTCATCAATAAAGCAAGTAATAATAATAACAAACCTTGGCCTGGTTGTCCAATGTCTGTGGGTGGGTCGATAAAGGATTTGATTAGACGTTGCTTCTCAGGCGGTAGAGACTCAAGATGGTCTTGCCACGCCTCATACTCCTCCTTTGATATCCCGGAACTAGGATCATGATAATCAAGATGTGACTTCGGTCCAAAGTCCACCGAACCATATGGTGGTGACCATGGTTTCTCATTAGGTACAGCCACGAACGGCGGTTTAGAAAACCAAAGCTGTTCATCTTCGGGTTTACGAGTGTCAACTTCAGGTTCACCAAGGGCTGGCTTAAACTTTCTGTACCAATCTTGTACGTCCTTTGGCATGGCGTAAAACTCCCTCTTCGCCTCTTCAGACATCTCCTTTCGTTCTTCTTTGTCAGGAGTGAATGGTAGAGGATAAACATAGACCCCGTACACCTGAATTCCGGCATCCTTATCTTTCACCTCTGGATCCATAGTTATTACAACACCTAAATTTTTCACAATATTTAATCAATAAGGGTGTTGTTATTGCTACCGCTCTAACCCGCCTATAGGGATTCTTTACACGTTTTGTATTTAAATACTCCATGCATGTCTTCCCAAATTTTATGACCATATCCCTAATAATACACTTAAGAACAACTTTATTTTCCGAAAACCTAAACTATAACATTTAATTAATTAATATTCTAACAGTTAACAAACACGATCAGTACATAAAAAATAATAGATGAGATAGAACGTTATTGCCTGAAACTGATGAACTCGATTGGATGAAGAAATTGATAGATGTTTTTTTAGGGTTACTGGAAGAATATCCGGGTTTTATTTTATGTAAAAACTTGTGCTTTTGTCCCTTTAGTTTCGTAGTTTTCTTTATTAATGAAAAACAATTGACATGACATCATTCTCTCTGTTTGTTATTGAATCACTATTTTGCAATAAAATCTATGGGTGGAAACGAGCTCGAGCTAGACTTGTTTCGAGCCTGATCTTTTAAGCTCAAACTCGGCTTGTGGTATGTTATACAGGCTTGAGCTCGGTTTGTTTTTGGCGATAAAAAATTAAAGCTTGACTCGAGCTCGACTCATAATATATCTATTTTGAGCTCGTTAATAACCTTGTTATTTAGCTCATTAATAAGCTCGCCTATAATAAAAATGCTTAATGTTTTATATGTTTAATACTTAAAATATCCTAGTATCGGTTAGGCTTGCGAGCCCAATCGCGTTTTGTATGTAAAGCTCGAGCTCTAGCTCGATAAATAAAAGAGCTGCAACTTAGGCTCAATTTCAGGCTCGAGTTCGTTTGGCTTCCGCTCGTTCGAGTTTTTTACTGATCCGATCTCGAATTTTTCACGAGTGGCGTGGCTCATTCCACCCCAATAAAATCTCTTAATCTTGTTTAGTTAGCTATAGATGTTACTTGTAGACATCGTCCTTCCAAAATCCGGACCGTTGTCGGTAAAAAAATGCCAAACGTGACGTAGTTAGAACTTGAATACATTCTACACTTATCGAGATCTACATACGTGCTAAATTGCATAAATACTATCATGATGTGTACTTTCCTCTCTCTTCAACCATCATGATCTCAATACCATCAACAATCTTTCGAAAAACATAAAACTAATGCAAAATTGTAAGTCTAAAGTGTGTCATTCCAACTGTTGAATTGAATAATGACTTGCATTCCATTAATGATAAATTATACTATATAACTAGTTATAATACTCGTACATGCACGGGTTTTTTTTTTTAAAAAAAATTAACAATATAATTTTATCTATTTAAAAAGATTTTTTTTATTTTATTTTATTATTATTATTTTTTTTTTTGGGTTTATGATTATGTTTGATATTTGTGGTAAGGGTTCATATAAAGTTTTTGCGTAGACATTGTTATTTTTATATTCAAAGTTTAGCTAATGCATGTTGTGTTTATGTATCGATATAGTTTCTATTTCTTTTCTGTGTTAGATCCAAACACTTTAGGAGTCATCTTAAAGTTCTAAAGTTTTGATATTAGTGTTTTTCTTTGTCATCTTTAAAGGCTAAACTTTGTAAATGAAAGTATTATTACCCGGTATAACCATGTCGTATATAAGAAGTTCTTGGTCAAACTTCATTAAATATGTCTAAATACTAAACCCACATAAGCTTTGCTAAAAGAAACATAAATCCACGTAAGCAAAAAATTCAAATATATATCAGGTTTTAATTATTTTTACCTGATAAACCTGTAAACGGTATCAAAACAACACAAGAACACCATAATAAACTCAGCCAAGCAACCCTTACTGTTCTTTTATAAATCCTAACAGAAGATTGTTCTCAAAGAGTGCAACCAAACTTACAATGAAAAAGATAGTCCCCGATTACGGATGCTATCTACCTCACTACAATAACACTCAAATGCTATAATCTTACAAATCAAATAAAGAGATTGAACTGAGAATAAACAAGATGCATACTAGTAGATAATCAAATAAAGAGATTGATCAAACTGAAGCAATGCAAGAACAAATGTGACGAATGAGATGATAATTTTGTTGGTTTTATGGACAATAAATTAATAGACGTGAGTTAGGATCGAACTCGAGACTATGGGATTGCACACTTTACGTATGAGAATTTAAAGTTAATAATTAAATATAAATGTTATATTTATTTATTTATTAAACGAAATAACTAACGGACGTTAAGTAATTAATGTAATGGACTAACGGTCGTTAAATGTTTATGGAAAAGGACTAAATTGCAAAAGTTGGGAAGGTTCCGGAATCCCTTTGGGGAATCCTACACCGATCGGCCTAAAGAGAAAAGGAAACAACCTCAACTTGTTCACCAAGTTTAGTTGGGTATATAAACAAGGCTAGGGGTTTTATTTTTCCATCTCTTGTGCTCATTAGCTAAACCCTAAAACAGTTTTGTGTGTGTTTCTTTGATCCAAACCGATCGTACACCACCTCTTGGTGTAGATCCACTCTTTTCCTATAAACCAAGTTATTTGTTTTATAAAAACTAGCATTACTTTAATTCGGTTTAGTACGTGTGTACAAGAACATAGTAATAACATACTTTTGTTATTATCTTGGATTGAATTACAAAACGGTAAGGGGTAATTCTTATAATCCTATAAACCCTAATTAGGGTTCATCCAATTGCTAGTTTTGTGGATTTGATTCTTGTTCGGCTAGAATCAAGAAAGGTACGTATACTTTATTCTTTAGTTAATTAATTATTCATTATATGTTCCTATACGCTTCCGCACTTACTTTTATGTTTATTGTTTATATTTATGATTAGTCATGTTATATAATTCCAACAAATTTGAGAGAGAAATACATAAATGCACAAGGATGTGGAACCCTAGCCGGGTTAAGATCTATTTATAGAAGCAACTTCCACTTTATAAATTAACAAAACTGGAACAAAACTTACTAAAGAATATGGTCGATTACCCACGAGAATTACCCACGTGCATTGATTTGTGGGTATTCACCCATAGATTGTTTGTTCTTACCACCCGCCTGACTCGTTTGCCTATGGAAAAGACGGAGATTAGTTTATTTGAAATTTTTTAACCACAGGTTAACCATTTGGGAGCAACACTTTTTGTCCTTTTATCTGATTTTATGAAAAGATTTATCTTGAATAAGATACTATATACTGATAGAGTAAGGATCAAACTAACGGTTATGATAACTGTTTTTGTAGTTTCTCAACACGTTAAATGTAAAAGGCAATTAAGCATTTCAAAATACTAACAAATACTAGTACTCTTGATCATCTGGTGTTTTTTTTTTTCCTTTTCAGATTCCTCCACATGAAGGTGAGCGGTATATATTCTCCTTCTTCTCCTGCATAGTTTATAAATAAATCTTTGTAAGTGAAAAGGTTTTTATTTCATTTATGTGACTTGCAGTGATTATGTTTGTCCACGAATTTTTACTATTTCGAGGTGATCCTTATGTCTCAAATACTCTTATGTGTTCATGTATATTAGATCTCAGTCACTTCAAAACAAAAGAAATCATAAAGTTTTATTACTGAGCGCATCACGGATGCATGGCGCTAGATAACAAAAAAAATACAGCAAAGTTTTAAAACCGAGATTAAGGCAAATGAAAACAATGCAACACCACTCCATATGCTTTCAAAATCAAAGAAAAACGTCACATGTAAAGCGTGTCTCTAAAAGATATGGCCCTCAAGCCCACATTTGAGTTTGAAATTAGTTTAAAGAAAGGTGTTTTGATTCTTCTAATCGCATATCAATTTCATATTACCAAAGCATTTAACGATTAAAGTAAACCTCTTTTGTATTTACACAAATGCTTTCATTGTTTCATGTCTGTGGTCGGCATTTGACTGCAGGCTCGACTATTGCCTACGTAGTTATTGAATTGGAATGGATCATTGCTGATGTTATGTTGTTTTTCAATGGTTTGTAAAGGAAAGCTCATAAAGCATATGATGATTTCTCCTCCGGTAAGATGTGCATGTGAGAATGGAAGAGCAAAAGTGTAGAAACTGAGTCAGGTTTCTAAACTACTTTCCTATTATAATAAATTTTGAGTTCTTCTCGTAAAGTAGGCAGAAATCAATTTGTAGGTAAATTTATATGCATTGAAGTTGATTGATGAATTAAAGCCATTTTATTTGTTGATTTTTTTGCGAAACATCATTTTTCCTAAACATACTATATTACGTTTATTGGTCTCCCTATTTCATTTTTTTTTTCTTTCAACGGGGGAATGAATACAATAGGTAATGTGAAAATGTTAACAGAAGATTAACGGAAAAGGCACTAGAGAATTTGGCGGATGAATATACTAGTATTGAGTGACACGAGTTCGATTCAAGAAACACTGCAAAACAAAAGTGCTTGAAAGAAAGTCATGTATTAGTTTGGCTAATTGCTTTGAGAGGAAGGCTACCGGCGGGGGTCGACATAAACTTGACAAAAAAAAGTTGGTGTTTTTGATTTGGCTATACATACTTGGAATAAAGTGTGTAGATGGTCGATCTTAATAATACTAGTAAGGCTTTTAGACATGGTCTGAACCTGCTTAGATGGTCTACTTTTCTTTCAAATTCCTGTTGGTTTACATTGTGTTCTCAAGTTAGAGTTAAGCAAGATAATGAAAGAAAATGAAAAGGAAACAGAAGATGTTGTGTTCTCGAGTAGCACTTAAGGAGGAAAAGAAAAAGAAATAGAATGAAAGTTAGTGTTATTTTGTAGATTTTTTAAAGTAAAGAAAATATTTACGTTACATTCCTTTACTTTTCTTTAATAATAAAAATTAAGAACACGATCTTAGTGTGTAGAATATTTATTATACTCGAGAAAGGTATGGTTATAATTATAGATTGAAAATTGGGTTCAATGGATGGAGGATCCTAGTGTTCAGCTTGAATGTAAACCTTATGTGATTGTGTTGTTATGTTTTGTGGTATGTAAAGAAAGAAATACATGTTATTTTTTTTGGGTTTGTAGCATGAAAACTAGCCTGGGGTAAACTTCGGGTCCCAGGCGCTAAAGAAGCAAGATACTCTTCCCATTCTTTCAACTGTTCCTCCGATCTCTCTACCCAATAATCGTCCTCCATTATGCCACCATATGATGGCGTCAGATCCTTACTGGGTACAAGATCATATGGTGGTTTAGAAAACCAAATGTCTTCATCATCATCGGGTTTCTTAAGTTGAGGTTCACCAAGGGTTGGATTAAACTGTCTGTAAAAAAGTTGAACGTCCAGCGGCATAGCGTAGAAACCCTTCTTCTCCTGCAGAGTCATCTCTTCTATTTCTTCTTTGGGAGGAATGAATGGTAGAGGACGCACTATGGCGATTTTAGACATCCGAAAACCTAAAAATGATATATATAGATGAGTTCGAACGTAAGTTTGTTTTCTTTTTAGGGCTGAACATATTAAATCTACTGAACATATAATAAGTTTTCTTCTTAATAAAAGCAACGCAACATAGAGAAAAATAAATTTTTTATTCTTTTAAAAAAGCACAACCTTTGTTAAGGTCAGGCCCATTATGTTCGGTTTCGTGAAAAGAATTACTATAAATATACTACCTCTATAAACGAAAAATATCATACTTTACGAAACCCATTAAAATTTCTGTCTTAGATCCTATGGTGTCACTGGAATCTTTCACCATATTAGGCTCCAATGAAGTCGTCAAAGGTATAACTTTTTTTCCTTTTTTTTTTTTCTCTTTTTTTTTTTTTTTTTTTTTTTTTTTTTAATATTTTACTAGTTAGAATGACAAGTTTTAAATCTAACATGAATAATGGACATATAAACACGTTCCTATACTAGTAATATTACTTTGTTGTGTTACTTGTTTAGGGTTGTTTCGATTAGCTTGTTTATGTGGCTTAATTATGTACTTATTTGATTTTGGAAAAGTTTGTAGGGTTATGAGTTTATACGTTGAGTTTATTGCTTATTTTAGGAGGTTTTAATTTGTTTTAGCTTATTTGGTGGGCTTACGAGCTAATTGAAATCTTGATAAGAGCTTATAGTTTATATATATATATATATATATATATATATAAGCTCAAATAGATAGCTCATCAGCCATAAAAAAATTAGCTTACCCGGTCATTAAGCTAAGTCAAACACCCAAAAGCAATTGTTTCATCTTGGTAAGCTTTTCCAAAATCAAATAAGGCCATAAGCCGCAAAAATAACCTAATCTAAATACCCCTGCTTATTTAGGGTTCGTTTTTGGTACTTTTTCTATATTCACCACCACTGTGCTCATGTAGGTGTTAGGGATGTAGTGTAGTTTAGTAATGTTCATGATCATTTATGATAATGTGAAGGAAATCATTGTTTTCATATGGTTTTGCAGCTGGGGATTCGGTGTTGATGAGATGTTCGGAGAATGAGAATGCCACATATATGGCTTGTGTTTCGAGATTTGAGGCCGATGATGTGAACGGAGACATGAAGGCTGAAGTTAAAATGTACTATCGTCCAGAGGACACAATTGGAGGAAGTAGTAAGTTTTATGGAATAAAGGAGTTATTCTTGACAAACCACTTTACTACCGTGGACACTTCCGCAATTCTCCACAGGATCAATGTTCATAGCTTTGTGAATTACACCAAACTCAAGACTGTTGACCCACATGATTACGTTTATCGTTTTGAGTACGAGATTGAAACTGGATGTTTATCGGCAGTGTATGTTTTGAACCCTTCACCTTTGTTGACACATTAAATCAAATTTTTCTTTCCTTTTGAAATCGACCTCCACTTAACTGTTTCATGTTTCTCTTTTGAAGGTATTGCAAATGTCGGCTGCCATTTAACCCTGACGTCTTTATGCTAGAGTGTGAAGCTTGCAAAGAACTGTATGTTATGTTTCTTTCTTGTTAGATTTGTTGTTTTTACAAATGCAAAATGCCATGAAAAAATGCATTCTACCAATACTAGTACTCATTTTGTTTTACCATTTACTATTTCTTACCAAAGTCTGCAATTTGTTAATTGCAATTAATAGATCTAAAAAAGTTGGTCGGTTTATATTGCTTTCTCGTTTTTCCGGCAGGTATCACCCTGCTTGCATAAATATGACAACGGATGAGGCTAAGAAACTATATAGCTTTACATGTGACAAATGCCCGACACCTTCAATGGTAAGAGAGCACCAAAGTTTGATCGCTTTAGTTTATTTTCTTTGGTTGTGGTAGCTTAATTTGGATACAGTTTATACTTCTCTAAGGGCAGTCAGTATCAGAATATTTAGGGATATAGCTTGCTTAAATTGTGGTTCTGGTGGAATGCTTTTTTCGTATCACTCCATTTATTTCGCGGTTCCAATTTTTGTAGATCTATAAGAAATGTGCCCAAACAGTCCCTTGTTCTTCATAAGTGTCAAAACGATTGCAAAAGGAGTGATGCATGTTGAGTATACTAACTAATGGTTAAAATTTCAACACTAACTAATATATCATAAATGATTTAAGTTCAGATTTCAGATTTTATAATATGTGTTTATATTTGTAGCTTGAAAAACTGGAACAACTAGAAAAGCAACCAAGGGCAGCGCAGGAGCGGGAACAAGCTGCCAAGGAGCGACAACAAGCTGCAGATGAGCTAAGGGAAGCAGAGGAGCAGGCACGAGCTGCCAAGGAGCGACAACAAGCTGCCGAGGAGCGGGAAAGGGCAGCGTGTTGGCCAAGTTTTTTATGGATCTTTAATCAACGATATACCAAATAACAATAAACGATTTGAATCAAGAAAGTTTTCTTATTATTTCAGTCATCATTGTTGTTACAGAGTTTCTAAGTATTTATACATAATGAAACGGTATAAATTGAAACATTGTGTTGGTTCAAATGAACCAACAGATATGTCGGTTGATGGCATAACTGCCATATAGCAGTTACTTTGTAACTGTCTTTAAAAACTGCTCGGTTGACTTTTCTTGTTGACTTTTGTTGACCGGGTCATTTGGGTGTTGTGATGGGTCGATTGGGATTAACCCAATATTCTCCCCCTTAATCACAATCGCTGCGACGTAGGTCTTTAAGCCATTTGATTCATCTTCTGGTTAAATCCACCATCTGAGCTTTTAATTTCTTGTAGTGCTTGTGATCATCCTTACATCCAGGTAGATCAATTTTCCTTCGGTTATTTCCACCTTTTTCTTCTGTGATCTTCATTATGTCCATGTTGATCTGGTTATTTCCACCTTTGTGATCTTCCTTAAGTCCATGTTGATCTGGTTATTTCCACCTTTGTGATCTTCCTTAAGTCCAGGTTGATCATGTTCTTCTGGTTATTTCCACCTTTTTCGTTGTGATCTTCCTTAAGTCCAGGTTGATCATGTTCTTCTGGTTATTTCCACCTTCATTGTTTGTGATCTTCCTTAATTCCGGGTTGATCATATTTTCTTGGTTCTTCTTCAACAGTTGCCATAAGCAATGTTGGTTCTAAGTCTTCTTCAATGAGATTAGATTCTTCTTCTTTCTTTGATGGACATTTGTTTGCAAAATGCCCATACTCCTAGCATTTAAAATACATCACCTTACTCTTATCATGAGTAAATTTATTTGAGTTGCTGTTTGATTTTTCCTTGAAATTATTTTCTTGGCCTCGCAACAAATCATGTCCACATTTTTCACAATGTCTTCCGTGAGTAATGTTATTCTTGTGACGTGTAAACAATAACTTATATTGATCATTATCGTCCTTATTCTTCTTAAACTTTATTCTTTCCTCGTATGTCTTGAGTCTCCCAATTGCTTCTTCCATCGTCATTTCACTTAGGTCGGAGTATTGCTCTATTGATGCAACTATTTGCAGATACCTATCGGGTACATCATTTAATAGTTTCCGTACTAAGGTTTCATCTTCTATGGTGTGTCCTAGACTAGCGGCTTTGTTTATGAGAGTTGTAAGTTTTGTAGCAAAGGTATCAATTGTCTCATCTTCCTTCATTTGTAACATCTCAAAATCAGATTTGAGTGTTTGTAGTCTTGCTTGTTGAACTCTGTCTTCGCCAACGTGTCTAGTTTTCAAAGCATTCCAAATGTCCTTCACGGTTTTGTGCTTTGTTATTTGAAGTAATTGTTCCTCGGGTAAGGCTTGATAAAGGAAAGCAATAGCGGTTTTCTCTTTTGTCTTATTGGGTTGAGTCGACTCAGTCGGCTCTATTGTTTCCCATAAGTTATTTGCTTCGAGAATGATTTTCATGCGAATTGCCCATAATGAGTAATTCGCGGTCTTTAGGATTGGGCAATAAAATTGGGGTGTAATATTTGTAAAATTAGTACTAGGTTCCTTATTTCCATTTCCTTTCGTCATATCTTAAATATATTAATAATAAAAATATCTCCAAAAATCTAACACGATGTGTGTTGAAAAATGTTTTATTTTTCCTTATAGGCTATAAAACTTTATAGGACTAGTTTTTAAATCCAAAACTATCCTCGAAGATTTAAGAAGCGAATAACCTAAAGTTAATTCCACTTTAAATGTTATTCCTAATCAGTATTCTAAGCAGTGTAATTACTAGGTTAGATATACTATTCAAATATGATAAGATTTTAATAATTTTTTTAAAATAACTTATCAAAAACTAAAAATAATATATATCAAAATATATAAACTAAAAAAATAAAAGGTGGTTTTGAAATCTTTTGGAACCTGGAGGGGTTGATGGTTTAACCCGATGCCCTATTAATATTATCCTTTGGTGGCCCTTTGTGTATACAAGCGTCCCTTATAACCCTTTTGTTTCTTATCTCTTTTGAGATAAAAAAACACACGCGTACTCTTTTTTTTCTTTCTTTCTGAGACAGTATATCAGTCTCTCTTTCTCTCTCTCTAAGAAGATAACTTATGATCTTCTTCTTCTCCAATAACGACGGTTGACCGGCCTTTGATGACTGTGGTTTTTGACCGCCCCTTCTACTTTCTCCGGTATGGTGTTCTTTACGAGCATTGTTATCCCTCCAACTTGAAACCTAGGGTTTCGGCTTATTTGGGGGTTTTCTGATCTGTGAGTAATTTTACGATTGAAGTTTGCTAATGAATCAATTGGGGTTCAATTGATCCTTCTGGGCTTGATTCTTTTAATCGGAACAGGTGTGTTTGTTCTAATTTTGAATCTTTAATTTCTGCCCTAATTTGATGACTTGGTTATCGGATTGGTATTTGTTTTTTTTGTTTTTCGAATCAAAGCAGATTTAGAGTCATAAATCCATCAAGTCCAAATTGGCTTAAATATGTTAAGCAATTAAATAAAAAAAAAAAACAAAAAAAAAAAAAAACAAACATGTGATACCTTCATCGCCTTCTGATGCAGATCAACATGTGATACCTTTTTCTTCTTTGTGTTGCGTTCGTCTATTGTCTCATCAACATCTGATTTAGATTCAAAACGGATGTGTGTTTTTTGTTTACAAAGAGAAGGGGATTGGGCCATACCGCGCCCTAAGGCTTACCCTCCCTGGTGCTCTTACAAAATTAGTATTCAAAAAGTGATGCGTCTTTCTAAAACAAAGCAATACTGGCAGTTGTAGATACTTACGTAGCTTTGTGTGACTAATAAAGAGTTTTACAGGTTTCTATTTTAGCTCGTGTTTATGTTTGAGTATTGGGTGCCTAATAACAAGCAACTTAGGCTTTTATTCTCTAGTTACTTGATAGTTTTAGTTTTAATATAATATAATCCCTAATAAAAGGTGCAACATTTGGAAAAGGTTTTGATGATAAAGTGACTGTGATAATTAAGAATCATAACGAAATAATCAAGTGTGCATTCAACCATTTCTTTTAAAAATATTGAATTTGTCTCATAAATATATTAGATACTATCAAATAAATTATGAATTACAATTTTATCATACAAAATTGTTTTAATCACGTTGCAATGCGCGAGAGCAATAAAAACCTTGTTTAAATCATTCACAAAAATGGCTATTCGTGTATTTGGATAGCACGGATACTCGGCCTAGGGCCATCAAGCTGGGCAGAACTATATTGAATGTTCTTTTATGTTCCCAGATCCAATTAGACCTATGAAACCTAACTCGAGAACCGATAAACACATCTATACTTTAACATAAAATTAATAATAAATCAATTATTACCTAAAAAAGAAAGATTTAATCTTTCGAAATACAAAAAAAATCTCAATTTATCAAGACTAATTTATAGACCACCCATTTACGGGTTTGCTTTTGTTCATACCAATTTCAGATAATTTTATCTCGAAAATCTGTTGAACAACGTTAATAAAGCTAAATATATAATATTAAAATAGCACAAACGAGTATTGAAATGTAAAATATAAGCTTTATCCATTATTTAAGTGTAACTTTAGATGACTAAAAGTAAATTAAGATAATCTAGCTAATACTTTAAGTTTAAATTGTTAATTTAGCTAATGTTTTAAGTTTAAAATTTTAATTTTATCGTGTTGATATCTTAAAGTTAGTTTTATTCCCGAAATTGTACGAATATTCGGTAAGAATTTGAACGAGATTAGTATAAAAGAAAACAAACATATACTTAGGTGGCCTAAAAGTTAATTTAAAAGAATAGGTGACCTAAAAGTAAATTATTTAATAGTTGGTTGGTCAAACTGGGCTGAAGTATATTCAAGGTACAGGGACTGAATTTGCAATTTATGAAGACAAGCAGTATATATATCCCCTTTTATGTTGGTCGATTAGTGTTACCATAACTTGGATAGAAGAAAATAAAGGATGGACAACATACACCAAAATCGCATGATGGTGCAGCAGTTAATACAGCGATAACAAAAATGTTTTTATTTCTAGGGATGTCAGATTTTATGAAATTATGTTTCCTTTTAAAATGAAGTCTTTAAGTATGTCTGAAAAAGGTTTGTATGAGTCTCAAAATGGTTTTGATAAAAATAATGAAAAAGACAAAGATTTTTAAATTTTTTTTTGATACCCATGGTCCTAAAAGTCCCAATGATGAAGAGGGGACTCTCCTAATATGGAAGGTAATGATTGTGTTGTTTCAGATTTTTGTAGAAATACAGTTGAGGATGAAGTTACCACCTTAGCAACTCAAATAGGAGAAAATGTCACCTCTGAGGGTAAAATTTCTCAAAGTCAAAATGGTGAGGGTTCCTTAAGTTAAAGGGAAGTGCCTCAGACTGTACTGAGGAGGTCTGAAAGACAAAGTAGGTTGCCTTTAAGGTTTAATGATTTTGTTGTTAGTAGCAATGTAAGATACGGTCTTGAGAAATATGTGAAGTATTCTAGTTTGTCTGCAATTAACTATTGTTTCACTACTACTCTTAACAAATCTGTTGAACTTAAAAATTGTTATGAGGCATCTAAAAATATCAACTCGGTTGAGGCCATGAATCAAGAAATTGTAGCTTTACATAGAAATAACATGTGCTAACTGATCTGCCTTTAGGAAGAAAAGCCTAAATGAATCTATAAGATTAAATATAAATCTTCTGGTGAAATGAATAGATATAAGGCTAGATTGGTTGCTAAAGGGTATAGCCAAAGGGAAGGCTTGGATTATGAGGAAACATTTAGTCCTGTTGTTAAAATGGTAATTCTGAGGTGCTTAATTGGGTTAGCAGTGTATCATAGCTGGCCTTTATATCAATTGAATGTTAATAATACTTTCTTATATGGTGATTTGTATGAGGAAGTATATATGACATTGCCTCCTGGTTACTATGTTAAATGTGAAACTAAGGTTTGTAAGTTGGTCAAATCTTTGTATGGTTTGAAACAGGCTCTAAGACAGTGGAATGAAAAACTTGCCATTACCTTGGTTGAAAATGGTTTTGTGCAAAGTAAAAATAACTATTCTTTATATGTTAAAGTAAAGATGGGGTGTTTATTGCTCTATTGGTTTATGTTGATGACCTTGTTATTACTCGTAATAATGCTAAGGAGATTGAAATGTTTAAACAGTTTTTGAAATTCAAGTTCATGAATAAGGATTTGGGTGGTCTTAAATATTTTCTGGGTATTAAGGCATTGAACAATGAGTCTGGTATTTGTTTATCTCAAAGGAAGTATTGTTTGTAGTTGTTAAGTGAATATGGGTTGCTTGCTTGTAAGCCTGCTGCTACTCCTACGCAGCAGAATGTTGTTCTGAATCATATTGAAACATATCAGGATAAGTATATTTTTAATTTTACTGAGTATCAAAAGTTGGTTGGAAAGCTTATTTACTTGTCTGTCACTAGACCTGACATTTCATATGTAGTTCACTGTCTTAGCCAACACACGCATTCACCTCTTCAGTCTCATTTTTCTGTTGGATTAAGAGTGTTGAGGTATCTTAAAAATGGACCAAGTACAAGTATTCATTTCACTAAAAATAATAGTCTTGGCCTTTATGCATTCTATGATGCAAATTGTGCTAAGTTTGAGCAACATTTGATTTGTCGTATAAACACATCACACATATAATTCCTCTTGAAACCCACTTATTTTTGTGCTAAACCGTCAAAATAACCTACATTAACTAGGTTTTTTGTATAGAAACATACATCTTTTACTAGAGTTAATTGACTTGAATTTCAGTGATTTGTGCTTAACTAAACCCGACCCGACTTGGTTTGAGTTACTAGAAAAATAGCCTATACTCTCCTTTTTCTCATTGTTGACCGCCCCCCATGATTACATTTTCTAGCTCCGCCACTGTTGTTTGGTATAGGGAGATTGTTAACCTGATAGATTGTTTGCTTATGAGAAGATTATTTGCTTACGAGGGAGATTGTTAGCTTCAGAAGTGTTGATCGAGGATTAAGGAAAAGGTCTACTAGATATAGAGAGTTTAACAAAAAAAATTGAAAACTTAGAAGATCCTAATGAAGTTAGAAGACACAAATGATGTAAAACCCTAAAAATATAAAACGTATTGAGAGACTAAAATACCCTTGGAATCAAAATTTATTAAATACGTAAAATACATTGATGTTCATTTAACAAAATTAAAACCTAACTTACGAATATTTAAAAACTAACGTGAGTATATTTATGTAATCGACATTTGTACGACAAAGATAAACGTCACGTGCATAAATCGTTGGGCCTCGTTTGTTTTCTTGTGAATCCGATTATTAGCCCAAGACGTGGTCTCGTTTGCGTGGGTTGGATTTGAGCCGAGAGACCAAAGTGAGCCAACTTGGGCCATGGTTTTTGTTCGGTTGGGCTATTGAGCCGAAGCCCACACACCAAGCCCTAAACCGATCGGTACTACTATATAATCAAACACATAACACAAAATTTGGAACCCTAGTTTTATTAAGTCACGGCTCATTCTCTTTTCCTCCCTTCTCCATCCGATCGGCTGCAAACCTTGGTGTCGTGGTGTTGGTTTTGACGCAAGCTAAGGTATAACAAACTCTTCCTTCGTCTCGCTTATGTTACATGCAAACGTAAAACTATATAGAATCTGTTTTGGCGTATCATTTGTATCGATCCGTATTATTTAACCATAATCGAACATTTATCATGTCATTAAACCAAGAAACAAAGCCTAGGAACCCTAGGAAAATTATAAATGGGGCGTATGGGATTTTTGTAAAAACTAGGGTTTCGTTTGGTTAATTAATGTGTCGCATGGGTTGTTTAAAGGGTGTATATAATTTTTGTAAGACAGAAAATATGGAAGGGTAAACTTGATATGATGATATTAAATCAGGTTGTGTGGCTTACATGGGTCATGGGTGAGTTTGGGTAGGTTAAACATGTGCTTATATTGGTTTTACTAAACCCTAAAACTGGACAGCATCATATGTCGAATTTGTGTGTGTTATAGATCCAATTTTATAAGTGCAATAATCTGGGTTTTTGTGGGGAAAGTTTATTTTATGTCTTAGTTAAGTTTTCCAAATGGTTTGGTCGAATTTGGAGTTGTCTAAGTCGTATTTTTGAATTTTACAAGATAAAGTGTCAAAGCTGAGAAAACGAGTCTGAAATTAGGTTGGATTCATCTAGGTGTTATCTGATGATACCTGCATGTTTTTGAGTGATTCTTGAGTCTAAATTGTATTACTTTGAAATAGCTTTCTGGAAAAATAAGTCTTGTGTCATTTGCAAACGTGGAAGTATGATTTTTATATTTTTGGAGTTAGAGTGTCTGAATCTGAATTGCTGAGTTGAAATTTATAATGTAGTAAATGATTTTTAGTAATTAATCTATGAGGTTCTGTAACTTTTCCTTTGGTGGACATGATGTTTATATATGGTGTGACACCTGTAGCTTTTGGTTTGATGTGTTGAGTAGGGTAAGTGTGTTTGTTGGGGCCATACTTTCGGTGTGTGTAAATCTGGGTGAGTTCTGGACAGGTCTGGACTTATGATTTTCCGTAGGCCATTTAGCATGGAAATAGAACCCACCAATTTTTGTAGAGTCTCTTAAATCATATGGGAACCCCTGGGATTTTGCTTGATTTCATTTGAGCTAAGTAAGTATTTTATAAAAATCGTTAAAGTCTGGTCCAAATATGAGTTTAAGAAAATGAAAGATAAAACATGATATCAATAAGTAACACACTTACAAAGGCATAAGAAGCTTATAAAAGGATCTAATAAGTATTATACGAATCGTAATCCGTGTAGATTCATTGAAGAAGACGTGGCTTCGTATCTTCGTGTTTGTTCATTCGTTTGCTTTTCTCTCATTTGCGTTAAGGTACAGATATTCTGACCTTTTTCAGTAAAGGTTCCTTATGACGTTCTTTGCGTTAGCTTTCCTATTTTACTTATTAGGGTTCCCGATGCCATTGCTATGAACCCTTTTCTGATTGTTTGATCTGTTGCTTATCTGAACTTCTGTTTTATTGAACCATGCAATATCTGATTTGAACTTGTGTTATGAAGACTCTGATATGCACATTTGTTGAACCTTACTATGTTTAATTATGAACCTTATGATATGAGTTATCTGATATGTTATCTGTTGAACTTTGTGTTTGATTATGATCTATGTCATTTATGAAAATTTGTTTGACCTAAGATAGTTTGACACCCGAGCCAAATATTAACTAGTCATGGGGGTTCCATGTCCGTGTTAGTGATGCACCTCTGACATGACTCTAGGGCAGTAGAGTGATGTTCTGCCACGTCCCTTTTCTGTTATCTGTTATAAGCTCAAGTTATATTATATGACCAATATCTATTTGTGGGGCGTATGGATGCATCCTAGATCTGATCTGTTATCCGATATGAATTGTCTGGTGAATGATGTCGTGTGCAATACGCGTCTTCCCAAAATTTTGGGAGCTAACTACTCCAAATTAGTTCTGAGATTATTTATGTATAATTATGATGTTTCTGATATGATATGTTCTGGGCTCGTGGTAGTTAACTAAACCTTTATCTGTTACTTTTGTGTTAAGTAATCTGTTATGATTCGGTATTTTCAAGTGGTTATATTATGTATTCTGATATGATATGTTAGTGAATGTGCTCATGACGTATATGTTCAAGTGATTACTAGTTGCCATGTTAGGATAGGATTAATATGTTTAAACATGAATCGTATATCTGATATTATGTTAGTTTATCGTTACGTGAATGCGTTGATCTGCGAGATGAATATGCTAGTGTACAAGTGAGTATTCGGTAAGTTTAGTATGTATAATTTGTTCAGTTAATCTGGTGAACTTTGCCTATCCGTTAGGGTATCTATCTGCTTATGTTTGATCTGCCATGTTAAAGCTCTGCTGATGTTAAGATTTGATTTTAGAACTGGTTTAGCGTGTGATATCTGTTTTGATAATTGCTAATGGCTATGTTATGTCTTTGTCTATTGAGTTATAGTTTGTCTACTGTGTTTTCTGTCTGTATGTGTGACCTGCCATGTTTAAATTCTGCTTATACTAAAGTTTGATCTGGGAAAATGGTTTAATTTATAATGTCTGGCCTGTTAACTTACTATCTGCTATGTTATGCCTCTAGTTCATTTAATTATAGTTTTTGTAAGGTGTTCTCATTGGTATGTGTGATTACTATGTGTTGACTGTTGTTTTCCGCTGCTACAACACTGGTTAAGTTTATTAAATGTAACTTATCTGATTTATGTGAATGTCATTGTTTACTTCATAGAAATTGTTTCTGTTAGTCTTTAGACTTTCCGTTTGGCTTATATGCACTCGAATTTCCTGATTTAGTTAAGGTCTGGTTATTTTAATGTGTTTGCATTTGTGTCAGCAATGTGCTATGTGTTTGTTCTTATTTGTTATTTGTTCTTCCGGATTTCTGTGTAATTGTGTTTCGGCAGAATCCTCCATGATTCATTGAATCTCATTCCGTTACGACTTTGTTATTCGTTTCTTTGTTTAAATTTTGTATTTCTGTTTTTGTTTAGTTTTTGTTTTGTTATATCTGTTCACTGGGCTTTGTAAGCTCAGCCGCATTTCTTTTCCTGCGACAGGTTTTTAGGTATTCCAAGATGAGCTTTTGGGATAGCTGATCTGGGTTTGAGAGTAGAGCTGAGAGCAAAGATTTGACCATAGAGATCTTAGAATTATTTTGGTTATTGAGTTATTTATGTTTTCTTTTGAAAATTTTGTAAAGACTTCCGCTTTTGTATAGTACTTAAAGTTCTGATATGAAACTGTATTTGTGATATCTTTACCCTTGACGGGTTGGGGTGTTACAATTTATGGTATCAGAGCTCTAGGGTTTAGGACCCTTAGAGCTTAGGCTATGACCTGTGAGGATTGGGTAGACATTAGGTTTCCGTCTGTTCAGATATCTTTCGATTCCTTTTGATGGTCGTTCAGATTTGACTTCGATATCCTTTTGCCTTCACTGAATTGGCCCTCCTCTGTTCGCATCGAATTTTGTTATTTTGTTTTCGCTCGTCCGTATGTCGATCGTTAGATGGAGACTACCCGTGGATCCGAAGAAGATAGTGCCGACCCTGCGTTGCTGCAACAGTCCCTGTGCTGGAGAGGTTCGTGAAGCAGAAGCCACACTCGACTGCCGTGCTGCTGGAGACATCAGGATGCTGTTGGAGGAAGCTGGACGGACCAACCAAAGGCGCAAAAGACGGAGACAAGATTTAACCGGTGGCTGAAAAGGTTCATCTACTTCATATGATTTGGGCGTGACATGTGTTACTCTGATTCGTTTGTCATGCGTTTTGAGACGGTTTGATATTCTGTTAAGTGATTCTGATCTGTATTGCTTTTCTCTGATTTGTTCGGAACTCGGTTCGAATCATGAAGTTTATCGTCTGGCATTTTGTTAATATCCCAGTTTTCTTTTGGATTGTCAGTAATGAGTCACGAGGAACCGTTTTATGCTAGTTGGTGGCCTCCTTCCATTATGGAATGGTAAGTTGATTTGATGCATTATATGCTCCTTGTATGTGAATCTGGTCTGTTTTGGTATGTTACTTGTTACCTATATGTTATCCGTTTTGTTCTGATATTAGTTATGTGGTTTTGTCATGACCCGAGACAGAATATGATGATAATGAGGACTTGTTATGTGATGCAAGTATTATGACGCCTGATCAACGTGATAATACCGAGATCATATAATTTGAACTTATTGAAATCATATGACGTCTGGGGAAATGCCTGTGGTTGATACGTGAATGGACTTTGACTTGTATCTGTTATTTGGCACTCCTCATGTTCGTTTGAAATTTTGTACCTATTTGTGAGATTTTGTCGATATCTGTTACGTGTAAGTTTTGTGCGCTTTGGACCGAAATTGTTATGATTTGTGTGAACTATGGATTGCTATGTTTGCTCTAAATGTGTACGTCTCCGTATACCCTTATTGTGATCATTGGATATTTCGTGAAGTGTTTGAGGAACATTAGATCCTTTTAGTTTGATTATCTGCGACTAGTGAGATCGTTAGGATTCATTATGTCTATGTATATGTTTGTTCTCATCATTAGAGATCTGAATAAGTTAGAGCGTGTCGTTTGATTTTCTGCATCTCGTCTGTTTCCTGCCAATACGTTAATAAGTATATGATTATCTGTTATAAGTATTTGATTATTGATTTGATTTCTGAAAAATATGAGTTTGAGGATTTCGATAAGAATCCGTTTGTTTCGAGATAGGTTTAGCGTTTGTCATATGTTCCTTGAAGATCCGAAATCTACAATTGTTGTCGTTCTGTCTGTCTTGTCCAATTTCGAGGACGAAAATTTCTTTTTAGAAGGGGAGAGTTGTAAAACCCTAAAAATATAAAACGTATTGAGAGACTAAAATACCCTTGGAATCAAAATTTACTAAATACGTAAAATACATTGATGTTCATTTAACAAAATTAAAACCTAACTTACGAATATTTAAAAACTAACGTGAGTATATTTATGTAATCGACATTTGTACGACAAAGATAAACGTCACGTGCATAAATCGTTGGGCCTCGTTTGTTTTCTTGTGAATCCGATTATTAGCCCAAGACGTGGTCTCGTTTGCGTGGGTTGGATTTGAGCCGAGAGACCAAAGTGAGCCAACTTGGGCCATGGTTTTTGTTCGGTTGGGCTATTGAGCCGAAGCCCACACACCAAGCCCTAAACCGATCGGTACTACTATATAATCAAACACATAACACAAAATTTGGAACCCTAGTTTTATTAAGTCACGGCTCATTCTCTTTTCCTCCCTTCTCCATCCGATCGGCTGCAAACCTTGGTGTCGTGGTGTTGGTTTTGACGCAAGCTAAGGTATAACAAACTCTTCCTTCGTCTCGCTTATGTTACATGCAAACGTAAAACTATATAGAATCTGTTTTGGCGTATCATTTGTATCGATCCGTATTATTTAACCATAATCGAACATTTATCATGTCATTAAACCAAGAAACAAAGCCTAGGAACCCTAGGAAAATTATAAATGGGGCGTATGGGATTTTTGTAAAAACTAGGGTTTCGTTTGGTTAATTAATGTGTCGCATGGGTTGTTTAAAGGGTGTATATAATTTTTGTAAGACAGAAAATATGGAAGGGTAAACTTGATATGATGATATTAAATCAGGTTGTGTGGCTTACATGGGTCATGGGTGAGTTTGGGTAGGTTAAACATGTGCTTATATTGGTTTTACTAAACCCTAAAACTGGACAGCATCATATGTCGAATTTGTGTGTGTTATAGATCCAATTTTATAAGTGCAATAATCTGGGTTTTTGTGGGGAAAGTTTATTTTTTGTCTTAGTTAAGTTTTCCAAGTGGTTTGGTCGAATTTGGAGTTGTCTAAGTTGTATTTTTGAATTTTACAAGATCAAGTGTCAAAGCTGAGAAAACGAGTATGAAATTAGGTTGGATACATCTAGGTGTTATCTGATGATACCTGCATGTTTTTGAGTGATTCTTGAGTCTAAATTGTAGTAATTTGAAATAGCTTTCTGGAAAAATAAGTCTTGTGTCATTTGCAAATGTGGAAGTATGATTTTTATATTTTTGGAGTTAGAGTGTCTGAATCTGAATTGCTGAGTTGAAATTTATAATGTAGTAAATGATTTTTAGTAATTAATCTATGAGGTTCTGGAACTTTTCCTTTGGTGGACATGATGTTTATATATGGTGTGACACCTGTAGCTTTTTTATTGATGTGTTGAGTAGGGTAAGTATGTTTGTTGGGGCCATACTTTCGGTGTGTGTAAATCTGGGTGAGTTCTGGACAGGTCTGGACTTATGATTTTCCGTAGGCCATTTAGCACAGAACCCACCAATTTTTGTATAGTCTCTTAAATCATATGGGAACCCCTGGGATTTTGCTTGATTTCATTTGAGCTAAGTAAGTATTTTATAAAAATCGTTAAAGTCTGGTCCAAATATGAGTTTAAGAAAATGAAAGATAAAACATGATATCAATAAGTAACACACTTACAAAGGCATAAGAAGCTTATAAAAGGAGCTAATAAGTATTATACGAATCGTAATCCGTGTAGATTCATTGAAGAAGACGTGGCGTCGTATCTTCGTGTTCTTTCATTCGTTTGCTTTTCTCTCATTTGCTTTAAGGTACAGATATTCTGACCTTTTCAGTAAAGGTTCCTTATGACGTTCTTTTCGTTAGCTTTCCTATTTTACTTATTAGGGTTCCCGATGCCATTGCTATGAACCCTTTTCTGATTGTTTGATCTGTTGCTTATCTGAACTTCTGTTTTATTGAACCATGCAATATCTGATTTGAACTTGTGTTACGAAGACTCTGATATGCACATTTGTTGAACCTTACTGTGTTTAATTATGAACCTTATGATATGAGATATCTGATATGTTATCTGTTGAACTTTGTGTTTGATTATGATCTGTGTCATTTATGAAAATTTGTTTGACCTAAGATAGTTTGACACCCGAGCCAAATATTAACTAGTCATGGGGGTTCCATGTCCGTGTTAGTGATGCACCTCTGACATGACTCTAGGGCAGTAGAGTGATGTTCTGCCACGTCCCTTATCTGTTATCTGTTATGAGCTCTAGTTATATTATATGACCAATATCTATCTGTGGGGCGTATGGATGCATCCTAGATCTGATCTGTTATCCGATATGAATTTTCTGGTGAATGATGTCGTGTGCAATATGCGTCTTCCCAAAATTTTGGGAGCTAACTACTCCAAATTAGTTCTGAGATTATTTCTGTATAATTATGATGTTTCTGATATGATATGTTCTGGGCTCGTGGTAGTTAACTAAACCTTTATCTGTTACTTTTGTGTTAAGTAATCTGTTATGATTCGGTATTTTCAAGTGGTTATATTATGTATTCTGATATGATATGTTAGTGAATGTGCTCATGACGTATATGTTCAAGTGATTACTAGTTGCCATGTTAGGATAGGATTAATATGTTTAAACATGATTCGTATATTTGATATTATGTTAGTTTATCGTTACGTGAATGCGTTGATCTGCGAGATGTATGTGCTAGTGTACAAGTGAGTATTCGGTAAGTTTAGTATGTATAATTTGTTCAGTTAATCTGGTGAACTTTGCCTATCCGTTAGGGTATCTATCTGCTTATGTTTGATCTGCCATGTTAAAGCTCTGCTGATGTTAAGATTTGATCTTAGAACTGGTTTAGCGTGTGATATCTGTTCTGATAATTGCTAATGGCTATGTTATGTCTTTTTCTATTGAGTTATAGTTTGTCTACTGTGTTTTCTGTCTGTATGTGTGACCTGCCATGTTTAAATTCTGCTTATACTAAAGTTTGATCTGGGAAAATGGTTTAATTTATAATGTCTGGTCTGTTAACTTACTATCTGCTATGTTATGCCTCTAGTTCATTTAATTATAGTTTTTGAAAGGTGTTCTCATTGGTATGTGTGATTACTATGTGTTGACTGTTGTTTTCCGCTGCTACAACACTGGTTAAGTTTATTAAATGTAACTTATCTGATTTATGTGAATGTCATTGTTTACTTCATAGAAATTGTTTCTGTTAGTCTTTAGACTTTCCGTTTGGCTTATATGCACTCGAATTTCCTGATTTAGTTAAGGTCTGGTTATTTTAATGTGTTTGCATTTGTGTTAGCAATGTGCTATATGTTTGTTCTTATTTGGTATTTGTTCTTCCGGATTTCTGTGTAATTGTGTTTCCGCAGAATCCTCCATGATTCATTGAATCTCATTCCGTTACGACTTTGTTATTCATTTCTTTGTTTAAATTTTGTATTTCTGTTTTTGTTTTGTTATATCTGTTCATTGGGCTTTGTAAGCTCAGCCGCATTTCTTTTCCTGCGGCAGGTTTTTAGGTATTCCAAGATGAGCTTTTGGGATAGCTGATCTGGGTTTGAGAGTAGAGCTGAGAGCAAAGATTTGACCATAGAGATCTTAGAATTATTTTGGTTATTGAGTTATTTATGTTTTCTTTTGAAAATTTTGTAAATACTTCCGCTTTTGTATAGTACTTAAAGTTCTGATATGAAACTGTATTTATGATATCTTTACCCTTGACGGGTTGGGGTGTTACAAATGATCAAGAAAAATGAAATCAAGTGATTAAGAACAAACAAGTTAAAGAAGAACCGAATAGAGAGGCGTGAACTTCGAGATTTCAAGAAATGCATGAAAGCTACGTCAGGACTTGCAAGTTTCCAAGAGAGCATCTAAACTAGTGAAGATCGTTATAATATCCCAATGATCTACCCTTATGAGTAGATTTTTAGCTTTTGAAGTGTAAATCATTGTCTAGACTCTTATATATGTAATTGTTGTAATAGTTTAAATTTTAGATGTATTTTATGTTACTTTTGCACTCATTAGGTTAACGTCTCGCGACTAACGTGTGCTCAGGAGACACTTTTATGTAGTAGACAAGAGTCACGAGACTCTTTATGTATGTGGGTATAAATACTCTTAAAACCTCACAAATTGAGGTAGTACTTCACATTGAAATATCACTAAGTAGTTAGGTTTCTCTCTCTATAAAATGTTCTTTATCTATCTCTCTAATACTCTCATTAATCGTGTGTTGATTCTTGATATATTGTGACCTACAAAGAGGTTCATGATATGACCCCATATATCCTTGGCGGTAGTTGGTGTTTTGACAACCTCCTCTTGCAAGGATTTGGACAAAGTTCCATGGATCCACATCTTGTATGTGATCATCAAGTTTGTGCCAATCCGGATCAATTGTACTCGTACTTGTTGTTGCATTCTCGATATGTTTCTTCAATCCTAGACTACCAAAGTGAATTTTGAAGTAAGAACTCCATGAGTTGTAGTTAAGTTTTCAAGACTTAACTTGACATGAACATTTTTTTTTATACTAGCAACACCAATGGGAAGAAGTTTGTCATATGCAGTGGGTGGTGAGGGTTTAAGAGACTTACAAAGGACAAAAAGTAGGATAGGGAACGATTCATATTAGATTTTTTAGTGTGATACCATATTTGGCACATGAGATTATTGAGAGATTATACTTATTTTTTTCTAAAAATAAGCTATTTAAAAAATAATTTTTGTTTGGTAGACATAACTTATAAGAGATTGTAAAAAAAGAATCTTCCATAAGCTCATAATCTCTGAAAATAAAAGGTTACTTAATGTAACTTATAAAAATAATCTCATATTATAATCTTTTTCAACAACAACACCAGCACAATCTATTTTTGGCGAACATACCCATAATTGACTTTATCAGAATTAGAGATTATAATGTCAAGGTTTATATTGACAATTAGTGAAAGCATGATGACCAATTAGGGAAAAAGGTAAACTAAAAATACAATAACCCTCTCGTTTCCTTCTTATTCACGATTTTAACACCACGAGAGAAAGTAGGAGGGGTCGATAACTTGGTCTTAATTACGTTCACGATCAGATATTTGCTTCTTAGTCTTGTTTTTTAGGTTAACCTGGTCGATTTTGAAAGAAGAAAGATGGACAACGAATGCATACCAAAGAAAACCCACACGGTCAGCGAATTAAGTGGCGCAGTTTTAACTGCGAAGTTTAATGGAAACGGTAACTTTTTTCTTACTGGCGGTGAAGATCGGGTGATTCGACTTTGGGATACTCGTAATGCGAACCTTCTTAATAGCTTTAGTGATCACGAGCTTGAAGTTCGTGATGTTTGCGTTACAGCGTAAGCTAGCTTTTGACGTATTAATATCTGTTTCTGAGATAATCTAGTATTTTCTTCAAAACCATTTTTTTTTAATCTTTTCCAGAGCTTTCACAAGACCAAAGCAATATTTCAAAAACTCAATTTTCGACTAAAACCGCTTCATAAATCATATACAGGGACTTCGTACCATGCAAATCTTTATTTTTCGCCAGAGTTAACATGAGGTTTACGAGTAACAGAATTAATCATCTCTATTCTAGAGGCAGTGTCTAATGCAAGTTAATCCTGGCTAGTTTTCGCTATGAGTTATTGGGTATTGTTTACTGCTATGAGTTAACATAAGATTAATCCTGGCTAGTTTTCGCTATGAGTTATTGGGTATTGTTTAGTGCTATTAGCCAACTTACCCTTTTTATTTTTGTTGTAGAGATGATAAAACAGTGGCCTCATGTGCTGGCGATGGGAAGATCTTCTCTTATGATCTTCAAACTGCAAGGTGTATCAGAACATTTAGTGGCCATACTGATGCGGTACATTTTTTAGCTATTTTTATTAGTCAGTATGGAATTAGCTATGTTTATTTGGATGTTAAGTGGCAACTATAGTTGTATGGCATGCATATCACTGTATAAAACATGGCACCTTATAAATATGTGAGTGTATGTTGAGTAAGAGGAAGAGGAAGAGGAAGGTGATTGTGAGTATATTAATCTGTTTCTTTAGGGGTGTGAAGTTCAGTACCAAAGTTGATGGCAAGAAGCTTAAAAGGCCTATAATTATGATTATCGAAATTCTTATTTCATGATTGCATCATCAAAAAGCCAAAGCTAACCTTGTACATTGCCTTAAACTTTTTTATTGCATATTTTGTTGTACAAGTTACTTAGCGTTTTTATTCCACCTTCTTTTATCAGGTTAATGCGATAAAGTTTAATGAATCCGGATCCGTGCTTGTATCAGCAGACTCATGTGTGCGTCTCTGGGACATAAGATCTCCAAGTAGTCAGCCCATGCAGGTTTCTTTTTCTTTCCATATAGTAACATAGAAATAATCAGACGTTTATATTGGCATGTGCTGAAATTTATACTAGTAATTGATTTGCAGATCTTTGACACCTTTGAGGACAGTGTCACGTCTGTATATGTAAGAGGAACAAAAATCTGCGCAGGAAGTCTCGACGGAACTGTACAAACATTTGACCTTCGAAATAATAAGTATGTGAGAATAGTCTACATCATCAATATATTCTCCCTTTCCCAATAGACCGGACTAATTTTTTTTTTTTTTTTTTTTTTTCTTTTTCTTAATCATTTCATCTTCAGACGATTATCTCTTGGCTTGGGGTCACCTGTGAAGTGTATCTCTATGGGAAATAAGGATACATGTGTATTAGCAAGTCTGGGTTCTACTTTTCAGCTTTTGCACGCGTAAAACTCCTTATTTTTCCCCTCTTTTATCTAGTTAACTATAAATATAACTGTGTACTGACTTTCCTTTTACTTTGCAGGAAAACTGAGTTTATTACAGCAATAGGAAAATACTCAGGTCATACATGTGAGGTAAGAACAGGGTGTTGAGATGGCATTGGTTCTTTCGGTAGAAGTGAAAAAATAGGCGGGTAGACTCCATATTGTTTTTCTACAGATAATCAAGTTGTCAAGTATAATTAGAAAACATATACCGCACAGTATCTTAGTACGTAGTAATAATCTTCTTATATCTAAAAAAGTTTGAGTTTTTTTTTGCTATGAAGATACAAATCGGGTAACCGTGAGCCTGTTTGCCTCTATTGAAACTAATGATAATTCAGATAACTATTGGCAAGATCATATTATGTGATCTAAAACTAATTTGTTTACTTTTTGAGATTCTTTATTGTAACTAACTTTTGAGTTTTGTTGTCCAGTCGTCTAAATTGGGTTGCTGTTTTACAAACGATACTACCCATGTAGTTGGGGGTTCAGAAGATGGCCGTATTCTCATCTGGCGTTTGGTGACTAGCGTCGTGGTTTGCGAGCTTGATGCTCATTCAGCAGCGGTAGGATTCCCTTGTTGTCTACTACTTATACAATATTGCACGCTATTCATTAAAACACAGTTTTTGATGTACATAATGGTTTGCTGATGAACAAAATCAATGTCATTGAAAAATTACTAAAACTAGATACAAATTTTATTTGCAAAATAAGAAAAGAAACCTCGTATTGGTTTTTGATAAACCAAATAAAAAGTGATGCCAAGCCCAGCATGCATTTTTTCTTCAAATTGAATCCCTTGTTACGTATTACCGTGACATTGAAGGGTCATCTGTAATGCTCTCTCTATTCTTTCCCCATAATTCTATTGTCTTGTTGGCAGGTAACAAGTGTCGATTATCACCCAACAGATAACTGTATGATAAGTGCATCAGTGGATGGCTCAGTAGTTCTTTGGAAAGAAGCAATGTGATGAAAGCATGTGTTTTGTATGGTGCTTCCCTAGTTATTTAAAGAATACGGCATAACCTTTTCTCACGCTATATACAACTACTGATGCATATGCTTGCTGATAAACTAATGGATGCAGTTATGATACTTTTAAATAAAGATGCTTAAATTTCTTATGATCTTGTGCCTGTTTTAGCTATTGTTGTATAATGGCAACTTAAAAGCCAGCATAACTTGAAAAAAGTAACTTGAAAAAGCCATCATTTGACAAAATAATGGCTGGGCTTCAACAGTTTTACTTCTTCCCAACAGATTTTCTTGACACCATTAATAAAGACCATCCATCATCACTTCCTCTAGATCATGCTAATAAGGACCGTAAGTCCGTAACATGGAAGACAACGATAAACACATTGAAAAGATTGTCGTGTTAAGAGGTTCTTCCGAGAGTTAGATCAAGAATTTGAGGATCTCTAGTGATTCTTTGCCTAGAAGGGTGGTTCCAGTCCATAAACGCAAAGCGAAAAAAGTTAATTTGTAAACATGTCGTGTTGCCGTGCTGGTATTGCCTTTACGAGTACTTGACATCTTGTTCGATATCTTTTGCTTTTGTATATATAGTATTTTGTTTTAACTCCCCTTAATCTTGCAGGAGAACCGTATAAGTTTTTGTTACTTTTATATAATACAAAGATTGACCAATGAAAATACCAAATTATCATAACTAGATGTTCTACTACGGGCCAATAAGGTGTTTGGTGCTTTTTTAAGTTGCTATATTAAGGTCTTTGATATTTGTTCTACATAATAATAATAATAAGCTGTTTATAATGCAAAGAATTAAAATAAAAATAAAAAGTTCCGATGCCGGGAATCGAACCCGGGTCCCCTGGGTGAAAGCCAGATATCCTAACCGCTGGACGACATCGGATTACTTGATGGCATCTACTGTACTAAATATCACTATGCAACATAGAAATTGAGTTTTTTAAACTAGTATTACCAGAAGTTGAATAATACAAATGTAACTGATTTTGAGAGCCATGTATCAACTGAGTTCTAACACTTAAACAACTATGTCAAACGACTAAGGATGTATAAAAATTATTTCAAATTTGATAAACATTGGCATAAACATTCCTCTTGTTGTTGATGACTAGAGATTGAAAACTCATGGATGAGTCACGTAAGCAAGAAGACAAAGAATTGGAACGACGCCTTTTAGGCTAAACTTTTATTTGATCTAGGTTTAAGAATGTGAGTCAAATCAGACGCCTTTGCACAATACGGTACCTCCTACATGATGTCACTTTATGATGGAGTGTTGGTATTATTAGGGTCATGATAATCAAAGATTATTTGGATAATTCTTAAATCGTGTAAAAGTTTACTTTTGTGATACAATATTTCTACCCTAATGATTGCCTTGGGTTACAAGAAATTTGTATAAGGATAAGATGATAATGAACACTCAAATTCTAAGCAATAAAAACAAAAACATTGGATAATTTGTTGTATTTGTTGTTGATATGAATATAAACTTAATAATGGTTGTATGAAAAACCAAATTGTGTTTACAATTAATAATGGTTGTATGAAAAGTTGACTCTTCAAAAAAAGTCACACCATTTGGTGAAAAGTCACAACACACTTCCTTTAAATGTGTTTAGCCATACGGAGTAGTTTTGTAACAGTTTAAAATTGTCGCTAATTGCAATCATTAAAGACATGTGCATGGGCAATTTATTGACCACTCGAATTATGTCACTATATATGCCCCTTGACTTACATTAACAATATTTCCTATTAATTATACACGAAATCAAGTTAATAGTTTATACAAGCTTTTGCACTCCGCAACTCCAAACTCGCATTATAACTTAACTTAAAATCCATTTGACCCCCAGTAAACCACCATTACACAATTACGATTCTTAGGTCTACATAAACAAAATTTTGTATACGGAAATTCATTCTATTCAATATTATTCAACTTTATTTTTAGAATACGTGTTCCACGTTTCTCTTTTGCGTTCCTAGTGAACAAAATTTCAACCAAGGTTTTCCTTGCGTTTACAATTAACCTGTTTACATCGTGTTTCTAAACAAAGCCTTCTATTATCTTACTCCAAGCGCCAATCAGAGCAGGTGTACCCTGAGTGATAACCCTTGGTTCCATCATATTCGAGCATCAAATTCTAACAATCTAAGTTTGGTAAGTTATCGTATTAGCTTTTGCCTATTTCTAGCTTTAGATCATCTATCCCTATATTCTATAGAGTATTATTTATATAAAAAATCACTATTCATCCATATTGTTTTTCAAAAATAAAAAATAAAAAAAATAGTCATTCTTCAATGGCTGATGATAACACCCTTTTCCAAACCCTCCAAAAGATTCAATAACAGATGCTATAGAATATGCAGCAACAGATGAAACAAAAGGCTCGAATCTTAGATGCCATAGAAAATATTAACTCTCGGGTGACGGAAAAAAATTAACTTTTACGTAAGGAAAAAGTAATTAGGTTTCCACCAATTCGGTTGTGTGCTCCCCTCTTCACAATTCCTTTGACACACACGATCTCGTTATAGTCGTCCAACTTATCATTAAGATGAAGATTACCAAGATACACAACATCAGGGAAATCGAAGACGATAACCCAACTATCACTAAAACTAAATTGATACACATTGAGTATTCACTCGATGATATCTCTAAACCAGAGACACCCGTAGTGATTAAGGAAGATGAAAAACTAATGGTCAAAATCACGACAAACCTACACAAGGTGCCAACGGAAGACAATAGCATAATGCCCGAAGAGGTAACGAGCGGTGTCTCTTCCACGAAGGAGATTCAATACCAAATAGTTTTTGTACTCTGGAATAGCCTGATGAGCTTGTCAAAACATTGTACAAGCCACTATTCCATGGTGCAAATCGAGATAAAGGGCCTAAGGGAGTTAAACTTAAAAACTTGGTCATGACTTATATGGAATGAGATCAAAATTCATTATTTTGTCAAAAGATCATTTGTTAAAGGTGATGTAGTGATGGAGGATATGAGGAAAAAGATGTAGTTGGGAACCTATGCGGAGTGGCAATTCGGGTCGGTTTTGGGTTGGCGTGTCAGAAAACCCCACCCGAACACGAGTTGTTTATATAATCAGGTCAACCATGTCAACCATAACCTGTTTATACATAGCGCGAACAAGACCTATTTAACCCGTGTATATATATGTGGGTTGGCAGGTTAAATAGGTTACACGGGTGTTGGCAGGTTAAATAGGTTATACGGGTTTCGGGTTGACCATTTAACCCGTTTATCTAAATAAGTTAGCACATTACATGCGTTAGACAGGTTAAATGGGTTTGTGAGTCGACCTTTATAACCTATTTGACTCGTATGATAGAATATATATATTTTTTAATTTATGAAAAAAATCTTAAACGGGTTAGCGGGTCGACCCATTTAACCTATTCACAACCCGAACATGGCCTGTTTAATAAACCGGTTAGCTGAGTCAACTCGACCCGACCCAAAACCTACTTATACTGAACCTGAACCTGTTAATTTACGTGTCGGTTTCAGGTCTGGTTTCGTGTCGCGTCAATTGCCGCCCCTACCTACGATAAATTTAGAAACGAGAAGAAGAAGCACATATGGTCTACTACAATACCTCCGGATAAACTTGTGGTCGAGTTCTTTCCAAAATGGGAGAATGATGGAGGACCAAAAATAAAGAAAGAATAAAGGATAATTCTAGCAGAGTTAAGTTGGATTAAATGTAAATTTTGATTTATCTCAAGTCGAGTTATATGTTAGGTTTATCTTTACTTGTTTGGTTAAGATTACTATTCTATTAGGAATATTTGTTTGAGTTAATATACTGTAATTCATTCTATTCAATATTAGTAAACTTTATTTTTTGAATATGTATTCCACGTTTCTGTTTTGTGTTCCTAATGAACCAAATTTTAACCAAGGTTTATCTTGCATTTGCAATTAACTTGTTTATAACGTGTTTATAGACAAAGACTTCCGATGTCCTACTCCACTTAAGGTTGTTTTAAATTAGTTTATCATATGATCTACATTTAATGATAGACATTATGTAAGAAATACCTTGTAGATGCTGCAAACACTCGAAGGAGGAGTTGAACAAGCACATACGACTATCAATACTTAATCAAAGAGATAATGCCACCTGACAATTTTTTCTGCTCATCAAATAATGAACGTGTGGCACGCTGCCAATTGTCGATCATCTTAAGGGTTTAAGCCAAAACCCTAAACACCCTTTTATAAATAAAAGGATGTCACATACATGAAATTGGTTCCTCTTCCATTAACTTTCACACACACAGTGAACACACATCAATCATTTTGTTGGTTCATGTTAGTGTTACCCCGACTATAGTGTCACTTTTCTCACAAGATCCTTACCGTTTTTAACAAGAAACCAAACAATAATCAACCCCATCAATCATATCTAGTTTTACATATATACCATACGTAAACAGGATAATCAATACTGTTTAGGAAAAAAAATACTCTTAGGAAACCAAATAATTAGAGCTCGAAAGTTTATTACGGAGTATAATGTAGATCTTATTTTGGCAAAACAGTGTTTATGATTGATCGAGATCTACATTATATTCAAGATTAACTTTTAGGAAGAAAAAAATTAGAGCTCGAATACATTCCACAGTTATCGAGATCTACATATGTACATTATTAGACACTGGCGCTTGCTTTTGTCGTCAACTATCATGATCTCGATACCTTCAACAGTCCAGAAAACAAAAAATTTAATGCACCTCCTTTGAAATGTGATCATATGTAAACCGAGTGTGTCTTTGCAACAACACTTGTTCCAACCATTGTTTGTGCCTACTACCCATGGCTTGTTTGATTATGGAGAAGACGAAGAGTGTATTTGAGAATTTGTAACCATAGGTTTACCATTCGGAAAAACCTTGAATATTTGGGTAATGATTCTAACGGGGAAACATTCAAATAGGGAGCAACATATTCTTTGGGCTCGCAAGCCTAACAGCAACAGAGAACACAATGTGAAACAGCAACGATTAAACAAAAGCAAGCAGATATGTGGATCACTACAAGGAGTTTGAGTATTGATCGATTAAGTTCAACAGGTTAAACGAATGAGGCAATTAAGCAAATTATAGATAAAAAAAATATATATATATACTAATACAATCCATCATCATCATCGCCATCATCATCATCATCATCATCATCCCCATCATCATCATCATAATCATCATCATCACCATCACCATCACCATAATCATCACTATCACCATCATCATCACCTTCATCACCATAATCTTCTGTTTTTTTTCTTTTCAGATTCCTCCTATGTTCACCTGTATAGTTTATACATAAATCATTGTAAATGAAAAGGTTTTAATCTCACTTGTTTCACTTGTAATGATTAGGTTTGTCTAAGAATTTACTATTTGTTTCACTTGCAATGTCTTTTAAACTCTATGTATTCATGTATATACGATCACAGGGTCATTTCATAAAGATGACCAAAAATAAATACATAGAAGTGTATGCATAATACCATTAATCAATAAAGCAAGTAATAATAATAACAAACCTTGGCTTGGTTGTCCAATGTCTGTGGGTGGGTCGATAAAGGATTTGATTAGACGTTGTTTCTCAGGTGGTAGAGACTCAAGATGGTCTTGCCACGCCTCATACTCCTCCTTTGTTACCCCGGAACTAGGATCATGATAATCAAGATGTGACTTCGGTCCAAAGTCCACCAAACCATATGGTGGTGACCATGGTGACCATGGTTTCTCATTAGGTACAGCCACGAACGGCGATTTAGAAAACCAAAGCTGTTCATCTTCGGGTTTACGAGTGTCAACTTCAGGTTCACCAAGGGCTGGCTTAAACTTTCTGTACCAATCTTGTACGTCCTTTGGCATGGCGTAAAATTCCTTCTTCGCCTCTTCAGACATCTCCTTTCGTTCTTCTTTGTCAGGAGTGAATGGTAGAGGATAAACATAGACCCCGTACACCTGAATTCCGGCATCCTTATCTTTCACCTCCGGATCCATAATTACAACACCTAAATTTTTCACAATATTAATCAATAAGGGTGTTGTTATTGCTACCGCTCTAACCCGCCTATAGGGATTCTTTACACGTTTTGTATTTAAATGCTCCATGTCTTCCCAAATTTTATGACCATATCCCTAATAATACACTTTAGAACAACTTTATTTTCCGAAAACCTAAACTATAACATTTAATTAATTAATACTCTAACAGTTAACAAACACGATCAGTACATAAAAAATAATAGATGAGATAGAACGTTATTACCTGAAACTGATGAACTCGATTGGATAAAGAAATTGATAGATGGGAATTTCGTTAGGCTATTGGGTTGTTTTTTTAAAGCTACGTACGTACTGGAAGAATCCATGTTTTTATCTATTTAAGAACTTGCGCTTTGGTCCCTTTAGTTTCGTAGATGTACGCTAGTTTTTTTAGTAATTAAAAACAATTGGCATGACATCATTCTTTTTGTTATTGAATCACTTTTGTCCAATAAGATCTCTTAGGGGTGTTTGATTTCGGCTTAATTGACTTAATATGAAAAAACTGAATTAATTAAGTCATATGAAAATAATTTGTTTATGACTTATTAGTGAAAAATGGCTGAAAATGTTAAGTAATAAACTAAGGTTGTCTGCATTAAGTTATCTTTTAATTAAACATGACTTAATAAAAAAAATTAACAAACAAGCCTTTAGGGTTTATTTGTCAAAATTTGTAATTGAGTGATATTTAATTTAAAGGTAACTTAATGCAAATACCTTACTTTTATTACTTAATATATTACGTCATTTTTCTTTATTAAGTCACAAACAAACGGTTTTTATATAACTTAATAAATTCAGTTTTTTTTTTACATTAAGTCAATTAAGTCGAATTCAAAGGCAATTAAGCAATTCAAAATAAAAACAAATACTAGTACTCTTGATCATTTGCTGTTATTTTTTCTTTCTTTTTAGATTCCTCCTCATGAAGGTGGAGCGGTATATATATCTTCCTTCTCCTCATTCTTTCTCCTGCATAGTTTATGTAAGTGAAAAGGTTTTTACTTAATTTATGTGACTTGCAGTGATTACGTTTGTCCATGAGTTTTTACTATTTAGAGGTGAGCCTTATGTCTCAAATACTCTTATGCGTTCATGTCTGTAAGATCTCAGTCACTTCACAACAAAAAAATCATAGAGTTTTATTACTGAGCGCATCACGGACATAGTCACATAATTCGCTAGAGTACCCACGAATTGCGATACAGTTCGTTCGATCCAAAACGTGGTACAAAATCGATCCGGATCGATCGGGTCGCGACTTGGATCGGTGACGATGGCGTACCAGAATTTAATTGATATCCAAATCGGGACAGAGCAATTCACGTTCCAGGTGTTTTCGATTCGCGTTCCAGTTACATTCGATTCACGATCCAGTCACATTAATTTCGATTTCCTTATGATTTGTCAAGATTTTAAATATTTACATCAAATTTTAGTTATTATAGAATATATAATTTGAAGATATTTGAAGATTTGATATGGTGAAATATTTTTTGAATGAGATCCTCTCATCTGTTAAATAGTTACGGAGAATATTATATATATATATATATATATATATATATATATATATATATATATATATATATATATATATGGGTGCGTTCTATGCAGTACCAATATTAGATACAGTACTTTACAGTACCACTTTAGATCAATCTAGACCCTTGATCATTTGATCAATGGTTAATAATACATGATGACATTTATGTAAGATTTTTTTAATATTCAAGGATTTTATTTAATTCAAAAGGGCATAATAGTACAAATATATTTTTACTTTTTATTTAATATTTTCAACAAAAAAACGTTTTTTTAAAATCCATTAATTTTCAAAAAAAAATGATTTTTTTTTTGTATCTTTTTTTATTCCAGCAAACAAGTTTTCAAAAAATATATGTGCATATATGTTTTTCTTAAGAAAGTAAATTTAAATGTGTTCATTGTATACAATTTGCAACTTTTTTAAACATTAAAGGCTTTTTGCTCAAGAAGGTAACCGCGCATATGTTTCTAATATACATTCTTTAAACTTCAAAGTTTAAAGCCACCAAAATAAATAATATACATATGACCTCTAAATTTATAACAAATCAAATCATAAATATCGTATACAAAAATTGATATTAGATAAAAGACAATAAAAAACAAAAGTGTTATCAAATTCATTATAACATATGTGCACGTCTTTCAAAAACATATATGCACGTCTTTCGAGAACATATGTGCATGCCTTCTAAAAACACAAGTGCATTCGTTGATCATCTTCATCACACACCGTCTTTCCTATGATTGAGCCATCCCTACTGAAACAAATATATATAAAAAAAAAATTTTAAAAAAGTCATATCAAATTATCCCATGTTAAGTTAATTGTAAAACTAGTTGATAAAATAAAACTTAACAAAAACATATATGTACCGAACTATAACTCGTGACCATGACAACCAAACGAGTCTATAATCATAATAACTATAGCATAACACAATATAAACATAGATATAACAACTAACATAACACATTTGCATAGTCCTTGTTCATATAGTTATGTCAACTAAAATTCCAAAAATAACAACTAGATAACACATATGCACATTCCTTGCCTATTTGGTATTATGTGCATCAATAGTCCCAATCAGGAACAAAAAAGTTAAAAAAAAAAAAAAAAAAAAAAAAAAAAAAAAAAAAAAAAAAAAAAAAAAAAAAAAACCTTCATAATAGAAGCCAAGAGATGTACTACCAAATTTAAAACTGAAATCAACATAAATGTACACGCCATACTTCATACTACCTTCTTAGTTTATCTATGCACAACCTAATTGGTTCCTAGTATAAACCAGATGCAGTTTAGACCAAAAAATAAGAACTATAATAGTATTTAACTAGATGAACTTTCATAGAGTAAACATAAGCATGAAAGTTTCAATTCTATCATCACTTCACTTGATAAAAGTTACAAGAAAGTTAGAAACAGTTGAACACTATGAAGGTCATTTATTACCATCAGGAAAAATGATTTCATTAACAATCAAATCGGGTAGCCAATTACTAAATATGTCATACTTAAAAAGCTTGCAGAAACATTAATTTTCAAAC
Organism: Chrysanthemum seticuspe; assembly: GCA_019973895.1. NCBI lineage: Eukaryota > Viridiplantae > Streptophyta > Magnoliopsida > Asterales > Asteraceae > Chrysanthemum > Chrysanthemum seticuspe. Next base: position 337,355,719 of record BPTQ01000009.1, read on the forward strand.
CATGTAGCCAAACAGGACGGCAAATCGTTTCCTAGAAGTAACAATAAAATAAAAACTTCCAACAGTTAATCCTCTGACACAAAACGCAAGTCGCAAACCAATCATATCAAAACAAGAGTAAATTAACAGTAACCAATCAAGAAACAGATCTGTATAAAAATCGAACCTTGAATATGTGATAAAAATGAAACACATCTGTCTTCTTGTTGTTCCGTAAAATAAGTCCAGGACAGGTTCTGGTGATTGTTGTGTGAATGATAAAGGTGAATTAGGGTTTGAGAGATGAGAGGAAAAGAGGCGACATCTTAGATCTAGAGAGAGGAGAGACCGAAGGTTTTTGGCAGTTTTTTGGGGTGAACTTCTAGATTTATAGCACCTTTTTAGGATATATTCGGTTAATTTTATTTATTATTGATATACTAAAATACCATAAATACCCTAAAAAATAAGATGATTTAAATAAAGAGAAAGTAATTTATTAAATTCTGATTGGTTAAGAATGGTACTGTAAAGTACTTCATCTAATATGAGTACTGCATAGAATATAACACTATATATATATATATATATATGGGGAATAGATCTAGTAAGAAAAAAATAAAAATAAGAATAATGAGAAATATTTTTAGCCACACATTTCAAATGAAGAAGGAGAATTTCATGGTAGATACATCTTTATTTGTAGGTGCATCTAAAATGTGCGGATGTGGTTATTTCTCATTCTTCTCATTTTACTTTTATTTCTTATATGATCCTTACTCTATATATGAGGCCTTCATAGTTCGTATCATCAATAAAAATTCCACTAAAATAACTTACTGTAATTAGCACAAACTTGTAAAAACAGTGTTTATAATGATTTTTTTAGTTATGTTACTGATAAAACTTTTTTCATATGTGTTTTTAAATGATTATGAGTATTATTTTATGAATGTTTGGATTTTAAATTAATAATAATGTATTAATTGCTACATGGGCACATCGTACCACATTATTTGATACATCGTACCGAAGCGATCCCAAATGAACCTACCCCCATCGAACCGAATTTTAGGTGCCTGGCGAACCATGATCCTGATCCGCGATCCCGTACCGGAGCGATCCCCGTTCCATGTGACTATGATCACGGATGCATGGCACTAGATAACAAAAAAAATACAGTAAAGTTTTTAAACCCAAGATTAAGGTAAATGAAAACAATGCAACACCACTCCATATGCTTTCAAAATCAAAGAAAAACATCACATGTAAAGCGTGTCTCTAAAAGATATGGCCCTCAAGCCCACATTTGAGTTTGAAATTAGTTTAAAGAAAGGTGTTTTGATTATTCTAATCGCATATTAATTTCATATTACCAAAGCATTTAACGATTGAAGTAAACCTCTTTTGTATTTACACAAATACTTTCATTGTTTCATGTCTGTGGTCGGCATTTGACTGCAGGCTCGACTATTGCCTATGTAGTTATTGAATTGGAATGGATCGTTGCTGATGTTATGTTGTTTTTCAATGGTTTCTAAAGGAAAGCTCATAAAGCATATGATGATTTCTCCTCCGGTAAGATGTGCGTGTGAGAATGGAAGAGCAAAAGTGTAGAAACTGAGTCAGGTTTCTAAACTACTTTCCTATTATAATAATTTTTGAGTTCTTCTCGTAAAGTAGGCAGAAATCAATTTGTAGGTAAATTTATATGCATTGAAGTTGATTGATGAATTAAAGCCATTTTATTTGTTGATTTTTTTGCGAAACATCATTTTTCCTAAACATACTAAATTAGGTTTATTGGTCTCCCTATTTCATTTTTTTTTTCTTTCAACGGGGGCATGAATACAATAGGTAATGTGAAAACGTTAACAGAAGATTAACGGAAAAGGCACTAGAGAATTTGGCGGATGAATATACTAGTATTGAGTGACACGAGTTCGATTCAAGAAACACTGCGAAACAAAAGTGCTTGAAAGAAAGTCATGTATTAGTTTGGCTAATTGCTTTGAGAGGAAGGCTACCGGCGGGGGTCGACATAAACTTGACAAAAAAAAGTTGGTGTTTTTGATTTGGCTATACATACTTGGAATAAAGTGTGTAGATGGTCGATCTTAATAATACTAATAAGGCTTTTAGACATGGTCTAAACCTGCTTAGATGGTCTACTTTTCTTTCAAATTCCTGTTGGTTTACATTGTGTTCTCAAATTAGAGTTAAGCAAGATAATGAAAGAAAATGAAAAGGAAACAGAAGATGTTGTGTTCTCGAGTAGCACTTAAGGAGGAAAAGAAAAAGAAATAGAATGAAAGTTAGTGTTATTTTGTAGATTTTTTAAAGTAAATAAAATATTTACTTTACATTCCTTTACTTTTCTTTAATAATAAAAATTAAGAACACAATCTTAGTGTGTAGAATATTTATTTGTGTGTAGAATATATATTATACTCGAGAAAGGTATGGTTATAATTACAAATTGAAAATTGGGTTCAATGGATTGAGGATCCTAGTGTTCAGCTTGAAAGTAAACCTTATCTGATTGTGCTGTTATGTTTTATGGTATGTAAAGAAAGAATTAATACATGTTATTCTTTTTGGGTTTTGTAGCATGAAAACTAGCCTGGGGTAAACTTCGGGTCTCAGGCGCTAAAGAAGCAAGATAATCTTCCCATTCTTTCAACTGTTCCTCCGATCTCTCTACCCAATAATCGTCCTCCATTATACCACCATATGATGGCGTCAGATCCTTACTGGGTACAAGATCACATGGTGGTTTAGAAAACCAAATGTCTTCATCATCATCGGGTTTCTTAAGTTGAGGTTCACCAAGGGTTGGATTAAACTGTCTGTAAAAAAGTTGAACGTCCAGCGGCATAGCGTAGAAACCCTTCTTCTCCTGCAGAGTCATCTCTTCTATTTCTTCTTTGGGAGGAATGAATGGTAGAGGACGCACTATGGCGATTTTAGACATCCGAAAACCTAAAAATGATATATATAGATGAGTTCGAACGTAAGTTTGTTTTGTTTTTAGGGCTGAACATTTTAAAATTTTAATATACAGAACATATAATAAGTTTTTTTCTTACTAAAAACAACGCAACATAGAGAAATTTTTTTTTTTTTTTTTATTCTTTTAAAAAAACACAACCTTTGTTAAGGTCAGGCCCATTATGTTCGGTTTCGTTAAAAGAATTACTATAAATATACTACCTTTATAAACGAAAAATATCATACTTTACGAAACCCATTAAAATTTCTGTCTTAGATCCTATATGGTGTCACTGGAATCTTTCACCATAACAGGCTCCAATGAAGTCGTCAAAGGTAACTGTTTTTCCTTTTTTTTTTTTTTTTTTTTTTTTTATTATTATTATTATTATTTTACTAGTTAGAATGACAAGTTTTAAATCTAACATGAATAATGGACATATAAACACGTTCCTATACTAGTAATATTACTTTGTTGTGTTACTTGTTTAGGGTTGTTTCGATTAGCTTGTTTATGTGGCTTAATTATGTACTTATTTGATTTTGGAAAAGTTTGTAGGGTTATGACTTATGAGTTTATACCTTGAGTTTATTGCTTATTTTAGGAGGTTTTGTTTTAGCTTATTTGGTGGGCTTACGCTCAAATAGATAGCTCATAAGCCATATAAAAAATTAGCTTATAAGTTTACTAAATTTGGAATAAGCTCATAACCCGGTCAATTAAGCTAAGACAAACACTCAAAAACAATCGTTTCATCTTGATGAGCTTTTCCAAAATCAAATAAGGCCATAAGCCGCAAAAATAACCTAATCTAAATACCCCTAGTTAGTTAGGGTTCATTTTTGGTACTTTTTCTATATTCACCACCCCTGTGCTCATGTAGGTGTTAGGGATGTAGTGTAGTTTAGTAATGTTCATGATCATTTATGATAATGTGAAGGAAATCATTGTTTTCATATGGTTTTGCAGCTGGGGATTCGGTGTTGATGAGATGTTCGGAGAATGAGAATGCCACATATATGGCTTGTGTTTCGAGATTTGAGGCCGATGATGTGAACGGAGACGTGAAGGCTGAAGTTAAAATGTACTATCGTCCAGAGGACACAATTGAAGGAAGAAGTGAGTTTTATGAAATAAAGTAGTTACTCTTGACAAACCACTTTACTACCGTGGACACTTCCGCAATTCTCCACAGGATCAATGTTCATAGCTTTGTGAATTACACCAAACTCAAGACTGTGGGCCCACATGATTACGTTTATCGTTTTGAGTACGAGATTGGCACTGGATGTTTATCGGCAGTGTATGTTTTGAACCCTTCACCTTTGTTGACACATTAAATCAAATTTTTCTTTCCTTTTGAAATCGACCTCCACTTAACTGTTTCATGTTTCTCTTTTGAAGGTATTGCAAATGTCGGCTGCCATTTAACCCTGACGTCTTTATGCTAGAGTGTGAAGCTTGCAAAGAACTGTATGTTATGTTTCTTTCTTGTTAGATTTGTTATTTTTACAAATGCAAAATGCCATGAAAAAATGCATTCTACCAATACTAGTACTCATTTTGTTTTACCATTTACTATTTCTTACCAAAGTCTGCAATTTGTTAATTGCAATTAATAGATCTATTTCTTACCAAGTTGGTCGGTTTATATTGCTTTCTCGTTTTTCCGGCAGGTATCACCCTGCTTGCATAAATATGACAACGGATGAGGCTAAGAAACTATATAGCTTTACATGTGACAAATGCCCGACACCTTCAATGGTAAGAGAGCACCAAAGTTTGATCGCTTTACTTTATTTTCTTTGGTTGTGGTAGCTTAATTTGGATACAGTTTATACTTCTCTAAGGGCAGTCAGTATCAGAATATTTAGGGATATAGCTTGCTTAAATTGTGGTTCTGGTGGAATGCTTTTTTCGTGTCACTCGATTTATTTCGCGGTTCCAATTTTTGTAGATCTATAAGAAATGTGCCCAAACAGTCCCTTGATCCTCATAAGTGTCAAAACGATTGCAAAAGAAGTGATGCATGTCGAGCACACTAACTAATTGTTCAAATTTCAACACTAACTAATACAGTATATCATAAATGATTTAAGTTCAGATTTCAGATTTTATAATATGTGTTTATATTTGTAGCTTGAAAAACTGGAACAACTAGAAAAACTGGAACAACAGCTTGAAAAACAGGAGCGGGAACAAGCTGCCAAGGAGCAACAACAAGCTGCAGATGAGCAAAGGGAAGCAGAGGAGCAGGCACGAGCTGCCAAGGAGCGACAACAAGCTGCCGAGGAGCGTGAAAGGGCAGCGGAGGAGCGGGAAAGGGTAGCGGTGGAGCTGGTCAAAGACATTACAAACATGATGAAAACGCTAAAACCTCCGCGTTCGGCACCTCCAACTTAGTTTTTGGTATCATCAAATTATAATTTTTTTTCTTTTTGGAAAATTCAAACTTGGATATTTAAATAGCATCGAATTTGAATCTTTTGCTAATGTGATGAAATTGCACATACAGTTTCCACCTCCTAGCTAATTTTGGATATTGGCTAATGGTCTTAAAAAAGAGCAAAAATTATGTGTGTTCATCATCAACTTCATTGGAAGTTTGGAAGACCAATATGTAGCTTAACTAGAGCCATTTCAATGTTTATTTGAGCTAAGAAGCCACGTGAATGATTTAACCCAATACAATATAACTTTATAAAGGTTCATCAAATTCAGCAGCCAACATCAGTGCAATCCAGTAACAAAGGAAGACATGCAACCAACAGCATAGAGTCAAAAGATTTTTAATATTATTTTTTTAATTACTTTTTATATAGTTTATAAAGTAAATTGGATTTTTGATCTTTATGGTTTAGCCAAATTGCAGGTTTGATCCCCATCCTTTTGAACGTGTAGCGCTAGTCCTCATTTTGAAGTTTGGATTGCAAATATAGTCTGTGAGGATCTAAACACTCGAGACTTGTGTTGTAGAAACTTTGAAGATATACCAAGTAGTATGCGGAATCTACTACTTAATACTTTAGAAGATTAATATGCTTGATATGTTATTGAATGAATGAAACAGTGAACAATGATATAACCAAACGCTTCAATATTATTAATTATAATATGAGTGATCTCAACTATCACTAGGGTTTACAACCTTGAAGCTTTAACAAAAGATACGTATGTAACATCTAACCTATGACCTTCTTTTGTAGTACACGGAGTCATTTACAAGATAACTATCAAACTATGTTTGTATAAGATATACACAATATCTATTCTATAAATACAAAACACGTACACATTTTATAAGCAGTACAAACTTTATGTACTAGCAGTACTAAGTAGGGGTGAGCATCGGGACGAATCCCGACCCGTCTCGACCCATCCCGACTAATCCCGATACCGACAATGGGGAAAAACCCAAACCGAATCCTGACCCGATAATGGTCCCGAATCCCGATAATGGTCCCGAATCGTCTCGAATTTTGATTTTAACTGCGTTTTCTCGAGACCGTCCCGACTCCCGACCCGTCCCGAATCCCGATTACCAGGAAAACGCAAACCGAATCCCGACCCGATTAAAATCGGATCGGTATCGGGAAGGGAGTCGGGTGTCGTGATCGGGACGGGAGTCGGGTGTCGGTCGGGATTGCTCACCCCTAGTACTAAGTCAGTTAATACTGCTAGTGTAATCTTCAGCAGTCCTTGTTTGTATGCTTGGCAGTACTAAGTCCATTAGTACTAGGGGTGAGCAGAAAAAACCGAAAAAACCGAACTGAAAAAAGTGACCGAAACTAAAAACCGATTGTTCGGTCTTTACTTTTTCAGAAACCAAAAAATGCGGTTCGGTTTCGGTTTTCGTCCAAAAACCAAACCGCAAAAACCGAACCGAACCAAACCAGTTCTATTATATAATAATATCTAATTAATATAATATGATTAAATAACTAAATAAATCAAATTTATAAATTCGTATTCATTTTGTGAGTGGATTCATAAGATATTTATCTTAACGTTTATATTTATACGTGTGTTTGTCGTGTCGCGTGGTTTATGTGAATATATCAATAAGTATTCGATAATGATTATACTACGTGTATGTTCACTTGTATGTGTATTTCTCATTTAAATATTTGTAATTGTAGAATTATGCAATAAATATTATTCTGCTTAGACTGAAAAAAAAAGTAAAGTAGAATAACTAATTTTATACGTAAAGCAAGTTTGTTAGTATAATTTGGCCATACCCAAATACTAACAGTTAGAAACCGAAAAAACCGAAAAACCGAACTGAAACCGATAAAAAACCAAAAAAATCGAACGGTTTCGGTTTTGGGTTCTACAAAAACCGAACATTGTGGTTCGGTTTTCGGTTTTAGCCAAAAATCGACCCAAACCGAACCGTGCACACCCCTAATTAGTACTGGTACGTTTAATTCCCAACAATCCTCCCTTAAACTTATGATTCCACTGCAAATCAATAAGTTTGATGAATTAAACTGTTTGATGTTTGGGGGATTCTTCCAAACACACTACTTCTTCTGAGCTATCTCCTCAATCTTCTTCAGAAGCTTGTAAGCCATATGAGTTCCCTTCTTTGCATAAGTAGTAAGTTTGATATCTAACATTTAAGTTGCCACCAAAGCTGAAAGTGTATAATCTCTATCTACTAGCATGTACACCCAACTTTCACTTAGCTCCACTACATGTACTCCACAGTATTGATATAGCCTCCAGCTCTTGACCATGTAATATTCCCACCAGTGGTCACTTGCATCTGGCTCAAACATACACCTTAGAGCCTGCCAGATAGCAAATTTAAAGTACATGTGAGTCTTGTAGAACCATATCTGAATTTGACTATCTTCCACAAAGCTTCTCGATCTTCTCTATCAATGAAGTGCAGCATGTAGCCAAAAGTAGGATATCTTCCTTTGAAGCCATTTGCTCTTGTCAGCTCAATGTAGTTTTTAAATCCATCAGACACTATCTGCCAATCAATAATGGGAAATTTGGCATTCAAAGGTGTTGCATCAACTGCATCTTCTTGAATTACCAACTGATCCAGTCTTTTGGCATCATCTTTATCAAGTTTTTGTCTCTTTGAAGCTTCAGATTCCATATTTGAGGCAGCTCTTTTTGCTCCATAAATTTTTTCTTCTTTACTCATTGGAACAAAACTCTGTATTTTTCTGTAAGCATTGAAGTACAGCCTCTCAATCTCAGCATTTGATTTTCCCTTCAGTTGACTTGCTTTCCAGTTATCCTTACGCTTGAGATACTCTTGCATCTGATAAATAATCTGAGATTTTGTGGGTGGTTTTGGTCTTGCAACCCTCTTTTCTCTTTAACCCTTCCTAATAATATCAATCAACTCATTTAAAGCTGCTTCTCTTTCATCTGAAGGAATCTCTTAATGTTGTAGATCATATAAGTGTTTTGCAACAAGCTCATTACTGGCCTCTCTTTCTTTGATGACCCTTTGTTCTTCCATGAACCGTGCAACCTCTTCTTCATGAACTCTCTTGGCAACCTCAGCATCATAGCCAATTTGTGTGAGGACCCTGCTCTTCACCTTCTTTGGTTGCTCAATATTAGTCATTGGAGCTTTCCTCTTGTTAGCAGTCCTTGCAGCCACACTAGCAGTACCTTCTTCAACATTAGCAGTACTAACTAAGATGCTTGCCTTTTCTTATGTACTTTGTACTGCTACCTCCATCTGTCTTGAAACTTTAATCATCTGCTCAACTAACCCAGCAGTACCTTCAGTAATGGTAGCAGTACCTTCTGGCTGTTGAGAACTTGTAGCAGTATCTCCAATGTCTTCGTCCACATCCACTAACTCTGTAGGTGCATCTAGATCAACTGGCTCAGTCCATTGTTGTTGATCATCACACCACCCAAATCTTGATAATCTCTACCTAGAACTTGATCAAAATCCAGTTTCCTGCCCTGAGTATCTGCATCTGTTTTCCTCTCATGTTTGAGAGAATCTCCCAAATCATCATCTGTATCATTAGAACTTGGGGAGTCAGCTTCATTTCCCTTCCTTTTTGCCTTAAAAGTCTTGACCTTTGCCTACAACTTTTTTACCTTCAGAACCAGTTTCTTGTAAACTTTTGCATAAAGTTGCTTTGTATCTTTGAGGTCTTGCTCCATAGTATCCACCTTAGTTGTCAATCTGGTATACAGTTCCATTAATTCCATAAGTTTAGTACTACCTTCAGCACTTCCAGATGTGTGACCTTTTGGGAGATGTGCATCATGAGGCATAGACTCAGTCTCATTCCTAGGTGGACTAGGAATATCAAAAGAGCCACCCATAGTTTCCAGTTGTCTTGGGATTTCATCACCTATACCAAGCCCAGAAGGACCTAGCACATTAGATGTTGCCATGGTTAGGGTCTTAATTATGTTGACACTATCCTGCCCAGCTACTAAGCTTGAGACAGGAGTGTCAGTCCCTTCCATTCTGCCAATGGCAGTCTCATCTGCTACAGTGGTCTAAGATACCACAGTGGCCTTTCGGGTTTTCCTCCTATAGGTGTGTGAAACTGTTGGTATATGGGAAGAGGATGGAACAACAATAGGGGGTGTGTGTTGGGACTCAGCTAGGATTGTTAATCCTTCACCCCGAGCAGTTTGAATTTGATCCAACATTTCATTAAAAAGAGGTACTTCAACCCCATTAAACAATTTAGAAGCCATAGCCATATTACTGAAAAGTTTTGAAGTAAGGCTAGGTGTTGGATAAATTCTTTTGTGAGTTCTGAGTTCATTAGGTATTTTATTAAAAATTAGTTGTATAAATCTTAGATACATGAGAAATTTTATTTTGCTTTTAACATTCTTCACCATACTCTCAAAAATTACGTTTGAAAAATTAAAAGTCATGTTTGTTGATAAGCAAATGAGAGTAATAGCAATTTTGCTACTGAATTGCTCCCAAGAGGTTTTCTTTGAAATTAGACAGTGAAGGAAAGTATGAATGAAGAACCTCCATTGAGGGGAGAAACATCCTCTTTGGAAAGAAGCAATGTGATGAAAGCATGTGTTTTGTATGGTGCTTCCCTAGCTATTTAAAGAATACGGCATAACCTTTTCTCACGCCATATACAACTATTGATGCTTATACTTGCTGATAAACTAATGGATGCAATTATGATACTTTTGAGTAAAAGATGCTTAAATTTCTTATAATCTTATGCCTGTTTTAGCTGGTATGTTGTATTGTTGTATAATGGCAACTTAAAAGCCAGCATAACTTGAAAAAAGTAACTTGAAAAAGCCATCATTTGACAAAATAATGGCTGGGCTTCAACAGTTTTACTTCTTCCCAACAGATTTTCTTGACACCATTAATAAAGACCATCCATCATCACTTCCTCTAGATCATGCTAATAAGGACCGTAACATGGAAGACAACGTTAAACACATTGAAAAGGTTGTCGTGTTAAGAGGTTCTTCCGAGAGTAAGATCAAGAATTTGAGGATCTCTAGTGATTCTTTGCCTAGAAGGGTGGTTCCAGTCCATAAACGCAAAGCGAAAAAAGTTAATTTGTAAACATGTCGTGTTACCGTGCTGGTGTTGCCTTAATTTAAGAGTACTTGACATCTTGTTCGATATCTTTTGCCTTTGTATATATAGTATTTTGTTTTTAACTCCCCTTAATACAAAGATTGACCAATGAAAATACCAAATTATCATAACTAGATGTTCTACTACGGGCCAATAAGGTGTTTGGTGCTTTTTTAAGTTGCTATTTTAAGGTCTTTGATATTTGTTCTACATAATAATGCAAAGAATTAAAAATAAAAAAAGTTCCGATGCCGGGAATCGAACCCGGGTCCCCTGGGTGAAAGCCAGTACTAAATATCAGTATGCAACATAGAAATTGAGTTTTTTTAAACTAGTATTACCAGAAGTTGAATAATACAAATGTAACTGATTTTGGAGTTCTAACACTTAGACATCTATGTCAAACACTCAAACGACTAAGGATGTATAAAAAATATTTCAAATTTGATAAACATTTGCCTAAAGATTCCTGTTGTTGTTGATGACTAGAGATTGAAAACTAATGGACGAGTCACGTAAGCAAAAAAATAAAGAATTTGGAACGACGCCTTTTAGGCTGTAAAAGTAAGTCTTTATAGCATTTACAAACTTTTATTTGATCTAGGTTTAAGAATGTGAGTCAAATCAGACGCCTTTGCACAATACAGTACCTCCTACATGATGTCACTTTATGATGGAGTGTTGGTATTATTAGTGTCATGATAATCAAAGATTATTTGGATAATACTTAAATCGTGTAAAAGTTTACTTTTGTGATACAATATTTCTACCTTAATGATTGCTTTGGGTTACAAGAAATTTGTATAAGGATAAGATGATAATGAACACTCAAATTCTAAGAAAAAAAACATTAGACATTTTGTTGTATTTGTTGTTGATATGAATATAAACTTAATAATGGTTGTATGAAAAACCAAATTGTGTTTACAATTAATAATGGTTGTATGAAAAGTTGACTCTTCATAAAAAGTCACACCATTCGGTGAAAAGTCACAACACTTCCTTTAAATGTGTTTAGCAATAGTTTTGTAACAGCTTAAAATTTTCGCTAATTGCAATCATTAAAGACATGTGCATGGACAATTTATTGACCACTCGAATTATGTCACTATATGCCCCTTGACTTACATTAACAACATTTCCCATTAATTATACACGAAATCAAGTTAATAGTTTATACAAGCTTGCACTCCGCAACTCCAAACTCGTATTATAACTTAACTTAAAATCCATTTGACCCCCGGTAAACCACCATTACACAGTTAGGATTCTTAGGTCTACATAAACAAAATTTCGTATACTGAAATTCATTCTATTCAATATTATTCAACTTTATTTTTAGAATACGTGTTCCACGTTTCTCTTTTGCGTTCCTAGTGAACAAAATTTCAACCAAGGTTTTCCTTGCATTTACAATTAACCTGTTTACATTGTGTTTGTAAACAAAGCCTTCTATTATCTTACTCCAAGCGCCAATCAGAGCAGGTGTACCCTGAGTGATAACCCTTGGTTCCATCATATTCGAGCATCAAATTCTAACAATCTAAGTTTGGTAAGTTATCGGATTAGCTTTTGCCTATTTCTAGCTTTAGATCATCTATCCCTATATTCTATATTATTTATATAAAAAATCACTATTCATCCATACTATTTTTCAAAAAAAAAAAATAGTCATTCTTCAATGGCTGATGATAACACCCTTTTCCAAACCCTCCAAAAGATTCAATAACAGATGCTATAGAATATGCAACAACAGATGAAACAAAAGGCTCGAATCTTAGATGCCATAGAAAATATTAACTCTCGGGTGACGGAAAAAAATTAACTTTTACGTAAGGAAAAAGTAATTAGGTTTCCACCAATTCGGTTGTGTGCTCCCCTCTTCACAATTCCTTTGACACACACGATCTCGTTAGAGTCGTCCAACTTATCATTAATATGAAGATTACCAAGATACACAACATCAGGGAAATCGAAGACGATAACCCAACTATCACTAAAACTAAATTGATACACATTGAGTATTCACTCGATGATATCTCTAAACCAGAGACACCCGTAGTGATTAAGGAAGATGAAAAACTAATGGTCAAAATCACGACAAACCTACACAAGGTGCCAACGGAAGACAATAGCATAATGCCCGAAGAGGTAACGAGCGGTGTCTCTTCCACGAAGGAGATTCAATACCAAATAGTTTTTGTACTCTGGAATAGCCTGATGAGCTTGTCAAAACATTGTACAAGCCACTATTCCATGGTGCAAATCGAGATAAAGGGCCTAAGGGAGTTAAACTTAAAAACTTGGTCATGACTTATATGGAATGAGATCAAAATTCATTATTTTGTCAAAAGATCATTTGTTAAAGGTGATGTAGTGATGGAGGATATGAGGAAAAAGATGTAGTTGGGAACCTATGCGGAGTGGCAATTCGGGTCGGTTTTGGGTTGGCGTGTCAGAAAACCCCCACCCGAACACGAGTTGTTTAAATAATCATGTCAACCATGTCAACCATAACCTGTTTATACATAGCGCGAACAAGACCTATTTAACCCGTGTATATACATGTGGGTTAGCAGGTTAAATATGTTACACGGGTGTTGGTAGGTTAAATAGGTTATACGGGTTTCGGGTTGACCATTTAACCCGTTTATCTAAATAAGTTAGCACATTACATGCGTTAGACAGGTTAAATGGGTTTGTGAGTCGACCTTTATAACCTATTTGACTCGTATGATAAAATATATATATTTTTTAATTTATGAAAAAAATCTTAAACGGGTTAGCGGGTCGACCCGTTTAACCTATTCACAACCCGAACATGGCCTGTTTAATAAACCGGTTAGCTGAGTCAACTCGAACCCGACCCAAAACCTACTTATACTTAACCTGAACCTGTTAATTTACGTGTCGGTTTCAGGTATGGTTTCGTGTCGCGTCAATTGCCGCCCCTACCTACGATAAATTTAGAAACGAGAAGAAGAAGCACATATGGTCTACTACAATACCTCCGGATAAACTTGTGGTCGAGTTCTTTCCAAAATGGGAGAATGATGGAGGACCAAAAATAAAGAAAGAATAAAGGATAATTCTAGCAAAGTTAAGTTGGATTAAATGTAAATTTTGATTTATCTCAAGTCGAGTTATATGTTAGGTTTATCTTTACTTGTTTGGTTAAGATTACTATTCTATTAGGAATATTTGTTTGAGTTAATATACTGTAATTCATTCTATTCAATATTATTAAACTTTATTTTTTGAATATGTATTCCACGTTTGTGTTTTGTGTTCCTAATGAACCAAATTTTAACCAAGGTTTATCTTGCATTTGCAATTAACTTGTTTATAACGTGTTTATAGACAAAGACTTCCGATGTCCTACTCCACTTAAGGTTGTTTTAAATTAGTTTATCATATGATCTACATTTAATGATAGACATTATGTAAGAAATACCTTGTAGATGCTGCAAACACTCGAAGGAGGAGTTGAACAAGCACATACGACTATCAATACTTAATCAAAGAGATAATGCCACTTGACAATTTTTTCTGCTCATCAAATAATGAACGTGTGGCACGCTGCCAATTGTCGATCATCTTAAGGGTTTAAGCCAAAACCCTAAACACCCTTTTATAAATAAAAGGGTGTCACATACATGAAATTGGTTCATCTTCCATTAACTTTCACACACAGAGTGAACACACATCAATCATTTTGTTGGTTCATGTTAGTGTTACCCCGACTATAGTGTCACTTTTCTCACAAGATCCTTACCGTTTTTAACAAGAAACCAAACAATAATCAACCCCATCAATCATATCTAGTTTTACATATATACCATACGTAAACAGGATAATCAATACTGTTTAGGAAAAAAAATACTCTTAGGAAACCAAATAATTAGAGCTCGAAAGTTTATTACGGAGTATAATGTAGATCTTATTTTGGCAAAACAGTGTTTATGATTGATCGAGATCTACATTATATTCAAGATTAACTTTTAGGAAGAAAAAAATTAGAGCTCGAATACATTCCACAGTTATCGAGATCTACATATGTACATTATTAGACACTGGCGCTTGCTTTTGTCGTCAACTATCATGATCTCGATACCTTCAACAGTCCAGAAAACAAAAAATTTAATGCACCTCCTTTGAAATGTGATCATATGTAAACCGAGTGTGTCTTTGCAACAACACTTGTTCCAACCATTGTTTGTGCCTACTACCCATGGCTTGTTTGATTATGGAGAAGACGAAGAGTGTATTTGAGAATTTGTAACCATAGGTTTACCATTCGGAAAAACCTTGAATATTTGGGTAATGATTCTAACGGGGAAACATTCAAATAGGGAGCAACATATTCTTTGGGCTCGCAAGCCTAACAGCAACAGAGAACACAATGTGAAACAGCAACGATTAAACAAAAGCAAGCAGATATGTGGATCACTACAAGGAGTTTGAGTATTGAGTTCAAGATTAAGTTCAACAGGTTAAACGAATGAGGCAATTAAGCAAATTCTAGATTAAAAAATATATATATATATATACTAATACAATCCATCATCATCATCACCATCATCATCATCTTCATCACCATCACCATAATCATCACTATCACCATCATCATCACCTTCATCACCATAATCTTCTGTTTTTTTTCTTTTCAGATTCCTCCTATGTTCTCCTGTGTAGTTTATACATAAATCATTGTAAATGAAAAGGTTTTAATCTCATTTGTTTCACTTGTAATGATTAGGTTTGTCTAAGAATTTACTATTTGTTTCACTTGCAATGTCTTTTAAACTCTATGTATTCATGTATAAACTATCACAGGGTCACTTCATAAAGATGACCGAAAATAAATACATAGAAGTATATATATGCATAATACCACAAGAAGTTGATTAATCCATAAAGCAAGTAATAATAATAACAAACCTTGGCTTGGTTGTCCAATGTCTGTGGGTGGGTCGATAAAGGATTTGATTAGACGTTGCTTCTCAGGCGGTAGAGACTCAAGATGGTCTTGCCACGCCTCATACTCCTCCTTTGATACCCCGGAACTAGGATCATGATAATCAAGATGTGACTTCGGTCCAAAGTCCACCAAACCATATGGTGGTGACCATGGTGACCATGGTTTCTCATTAGGTACAGCCACGAACGGCGATTTAGAAAACCAAAGCTGTTCATCTTCGGGTTTACGAGTGTCAACTTCAGGTTCACCAAGGGCTGGCTTAAACTTTCTGTACCAATCTTGTACGTCCTTTGGCATGGCGTAAAATTCCTTCTTCGCCTCTTCAGACATCTCCTTTCGTTCTTCTTTGTCAGGAGTGAATGGTAGAGGATAAACATAGACCCCGTACACCTGAATTCCGGCATCCTTATCTTTCACCTCCGGATCCATAATTACAACACCTAAATTTTTCACAATATTAATCAATAAGGGTGTTGTTATTGCTACCGCTCTAACCCGCCTATAGGGATTCTTTACACGTTTTGTATTTAAATGCTCCATGTCTTCCCAAATTTTATGACCATATCCCTAATAATACACTTTAGAACAACTTTATTTTCCGAAAACCTAAACTATAACATTTAATTAATTAATACTCTAACAGTTAACAAACACGATCAGTACATAAAAAATAATAGATGAGATAGAACGTTATTACCTGAAACTGATGAACTCGATTGGATAAAGAAATTGATAGATGGGAATTTCGTTAGGCTATTGGGTTGTTTTTTTAAAGCTACGTACGTACTGGAAGAATCCATGTTTTTATCTATTTAAGAACTTGCGCTTTGGTCCCTTTAGTTTCGTAGATGTACGCTAGTTTTTTTAGTAATTAAAAACAATTGGCATGACATCATTCTTTTTGTTATTGAATCACTTTTGTCCAATAAGATCTCTTAGGGGTGTTTGATTTCGGCTTAATTGACTTAATATGAAAAAACTGAATTAATTAAGTCATATGAAAATAATTTGTTTATGACTTATTAGTGAAAAATGGCTGAAAATGTTAAGTAATAAACTAAGGTTGTCTGCATTAAGTTATCTTTTAATTAAACATGACTTAATAAAAAAAATTAACAAACAAGCCTTTAGGGTTTATTTGTCAAAATTTGTAATTGAGTGATATTTAATTTAAAGGTAACTTAATGCAAATACCTTACTTTTATTACTTAATATATTACGTCATTTTTCTTTATTAAGTCACAAACAAACGGTTTTTATATAACTTAATAAATTCAGTTTTTTTTTTACATTAAGTCAATTAAGTCGAATTCAAAGGCAATTAAGCAATTCAAAATAAAAACAAATACTAGTACTCTTGATCATTTGCTGTTATTTTTTCTTTCTTTTTAGATTCCTCCTCATGAAGGTGGAGCGGTATATATATCTTCCTTCTCCTCATTCTTTCTCCTGCATAGTTTATGTAAGTGAAAAGGTTTTTACTTAATTTATGTGACTTGCAGTGATTACGTTTGTCCATGAGTTTTTACTATTTAGAGGTGAGCCTTATGTCTCAAATACTCTTATGCGTTCATGTCTGTAAGATCTCAGTCACTTCACAACAAAAAAATCATAGAGTTTTATTACTGAGCGCATCACGGACATAGTCACATAATTCGCTAGAGTACCCACGAATTGCGATACAGTTCGTTCGATCCAAAACGTGGTACAAAATCGATCCGGATCGATCGGGTCGCGGCTTGGATCGGTGACGATGGCGTACCAGAATTTAATTGATATCCAAATCGGGACAGAGCAATTCACGTTCCAGGTGTTTTCGATTCGCGTTCCAGTTACATTCGATTCACGATCCAGTCACATTAATTTCGATTTCCTTATGATTTGTCAAGATTTTAAATATTTACATCAAATTTTAGTTATTATAGAATATATAATTTGAAGATATTTGAAGATTTGATATGGTGAAATATTTTTTGAATGAGATCCTCTCATCTGTTAAATAGTTACGGAGAATATTATATATATATATATATATATATATATATATATAGAGTTAGGATCAAATAAGAAGATAAATTAAAATAAGAATGATAAGAAGAAACCACAACCACTCATTTCAGATGCATCTACAAAAATAGATGCATCTCCCCTTAAAATTCTCCCTCTTATTTAAAATATGTGGCTAGAAATCCTTCTTATTCTTCTCATTTTAGTTTTACTTCTTACTGGATCCCTTCCCTATATATATATATATATATATATATATATATATATATATATATATATATATATATATATATATGGGTGCGTTCTATGCAGTACCAATATTAGATACAGTACTTTACAGTACCACTTTAGATCAATCTAGACCCTTGATCATTTGATCAATGGTTAATAATACATGATGACATTTATGTAAGATTTTTTTAATATTCAAGGATTTTATTTAATTCAAAAGGGCATAATAGTACAAATATATTTTTACTTTTTATTTAATATTTTCAACAAAAAAACGTTTTTTTAAAATCCATTAATTTTCAAAAAAAAATGATTTTTTTTTTGTATCTTTTTTTATTCCAGCAAACAAGTTTTCAAAAAATATATGTGCATATATGTTTTTCTTAAGAAAGTAAATTTAAATGTGTTCATTGTATACAATTTGCAACTTTTTTAAACATTAAAGGCTTTTTGCTCAAGAAGGTAACCGCGCATATGTTTCTAATATACATTCTTTAAACTTCAAAGTTTAAAGCCACCAAAATAAATAATATACATATGACCTCTAAATTTATAACAAATCAAATCATAAATATCGTATACAAAAATTGATATTAGATAAAAGACAATAAAAAACAAAAGTGTTATCAAATTCATTATAACATATGTGCACGTCTTTCAAAAACATATATGCACGTCTTTCGAGAACATATGTGCATGCCTTCTAAAAACACAAGTGCATTCGTTGATCATCTTCATCACACACCGTCTTTCCTATGATTGAGCCATCCCTACTGAAACAAATATATATATAAAAAATTAAAAAAAAAAAAAAGTCATATTAGATAAAAGACAATAAAAAACAAAAGTATTATCAAATTCATTATAACATATGTGCACGTCTTTCAAAAACATATATGCACGTCTTTCGAGAACATATGTGCATGCCTTCTAAAAACACAAGTGCATTCGTTGATCATCTTCATCACACACCGTCTTTCCTATGATTGAGCCATCCCTACTGAAACAAATATATATAAAAAAAAAATTTTAAAAAAGTCATATCAAATTATCCCATGTTAAGTTAATTGTAAAACTAGTTGATAAAATAAAACTTAACAAAAACATATATGTACCGAACTATAACTCGTGACCATGACAACCAAACGAGTCTATAATCATAATAACTATAGCATAACACAATATAAACATAGATATAACAACTAACATAACACATTTGCATAGTCCTTGTTCATATAGTTATGTCAACTAAAATTCCAAAAATAACAACTAGATAACACATATGCACATTCCTTGCCTATTTGGTATTATGTGCATCAATAGTCCCAATCAAAAAAAAAAAAAAAAAAAAAAAAAAAACCTTCATAATAGAAGCCAAGAGATGTACTACCAAATTTAAAACTGAAATCAACATAAATGTACACGCCATACTTCATACTACCTTCTTAGTTTATCTATGCACAACCTAATTGGTTCCTAGTATAAACCAGATGCAGTTTAGACCAAAAAATAAGAACTATAATAGTATTTAACTAGATGAACTTTCATAGAGTAAACATAAGCATGAAAGTTTCAATTCTATCATCACTTCACTTGATAAAAGTTACAAGAAAGTTAGAAACAGTTGAACACTATGAAGGTCATTTATTACCATCAGGAAAAATGATTTCATTAACAATCAAATCGGGTAGCCAATTACTAAATATGTCATACTTAAAAAGCTTGCAGAAACATTAATTTTCAAACCATGTAGCCAAACAGGACGGCAAATCGTTTCCTAGAAGTAACAATAAAATAAAAACTTCCAACAGTTAATCCTCTGACACAAAACGCAAGTCGCAAACCAATCATATCAAAACAAGAGTAAATTAACAGTAACCAATCAAGAAACAGATCTGTATAAAAATCGAACCTTGAATATGTGATAAAAATGAAACACATCTGTCTTCTTGTTGTTCCGTAAAATAAGTCCAGGACAGGTTCTGGTGATTGTTGTGTGAATGATAAAGGTGAATTAGGGTTTGAGAGATGAGAGGAAAAGAGGCGACATCTTAGATCTAGAGAGAGGAGAGACCGAAGGTTTTTGGCAGTTTTTTGGGGTGAACTTCTAGATTTATAGCACCTTTTTAGGATATATTCGGTTAATTTTATTTATTATTGATATACTAAAATACCATAAATACCCTAAAAAATAAGATGATTTAAATAAAGAGAAAGTAATTTATTAAATTCTGATTGGTTAAGAATGGTACTGTAAAGTACTTCATCTAATATGAGTACTGCATAGAATATAACACTATATATATATATATATATATGGGGAATAGATCTAGTAAGAAAAAAATAAAAATAAGAATAATGAGAAATATTTTTAGCCACACATTTCAAATGAAGAAGGAGAATTTCATGGTAGATACATCTTTATTTGTAGGTGCATCTAAAATGTGCGGATGTGGTTATTTCTCATTCTTCTCATTTTACTTTTATTTCTTATATGATCCTTACTCTATATATGAGGCCTTCATAGTTCGTATCATCAATAAAAATTCCACTAAAATAACTTACTGTAATTAGCACAAACTTGTAAAAACAGTGTTTATAATGATTTTTTTAGTTATGTTACTGATAAAACTTTTTTCATATGTGTTTTTAAATGATTATGAGTATTATTTTATGAATGTTTGGATTTTAAATTAATAATAATGTATTAATTGCTACATGGGCACATCGTACCACATTATTTGATACATCGTACCGAAGCGATCCCAAATGAACCTACCCCCATCGAACCGAATTTTAGGTGCCTGGCGAACCATGATCCTGATCCGCGATCCCGTACCGGAGCGATCCCCGTTCCATGTGACTATGATCACGGATGCATGGCACTAGATAACAAAAAAAATACAGTAAAGTTTTTAAACCCAAGATTAAGGTAAATGAAAACAATGCAACACCACTCCATATGCTTTCAAAATCAAAGAAAAACATCACATGTAAAGCGTGTCTCTAAAAGATATGGCCCTCAAGCCCACATTTGAGTTTGAAATTAGTTTAAAGAAAGGTGTTTTGATTCTTCTAATCGCATATTAATTTCATATTACCAAAGCATTTAACGATTGAAGTAAACCTCTTTTGTATTTACACAAATACTTTCATTGTTTCATGTCTGTGGTCGGCATTTGACTGCAGGCTCGACTATTGCCTATGTAGTTATTGAATTGGAATGGATCGTTGCTGATGTTATGTTGTTTTTCAATGGTTTCTAAAGGAAAGCTCATAAAGCATATGATGATTTCTCCTCCGGTAAGATGTGCGTGTGAGAATGGAAGAGCAAAAGTGTAGAAACTGAGTCAGGTTTCTAAACTACTTTCCTATTATAATAATTTTTGAGTTCTTCTCGTAAAGTAGGCAGAAATCAATTTGTAGGTAAATTTATATGCATTGAAGTTGATTGATGAATTAAAGCCATTTTATTTGTTGATTTTTTTGCGAAACATCATTTTTCCTAAACATACTAAATTAGGTTTATTGGTCTCCCTATTTCATTTTTTTTTTCTTTCAACGGGGGCATGAATACAATAGGTAATGTGAAAACGTTAACAGAAGATTAACGGAAAAGGCACTAGAGAATTTGGCGGATGAATATACTAGTATTGAGTGACACGAGTTCGATTCAAGAAACACTGCGAAACAAAAGTGCTTGAAAGAAAGTCATGTATTAGTTTGGCTAATTGCTTTGAGAGGAAGGCTACCGGCGGGGGTCGACATAAACTTGACAAAAAAAAGTTGGTGTTTTTGATTTGGCTATACATACTTGGAATAAAGTGTGTAGATGGTCGATCTTAATAATACTAATAAGGCTTTTAGACATGGTCTAAACCTGCTTAGATGGTCTACTTTTCTTTCAAATTCCTGTTGGTTTACATTGTGTTCTCAAATTAGAGTTAAGCAAGATAATGAAAGAAAATGAAAAGGAAACAGAAGATGTTGTGTTCTCGAGTAGCACTTAAGGAGGAAAAGAAAAAGAAATAGAATGAAAGTTAGTGTTATTTTGTAGATTTTTTAAAGTAAATAAAATATTTACTTTACATTCCTTTACTTTTCTTTAATAATAAAAATTAAGAACACAATCTTAGTGTGTAGAATATTTATTTGTGTGTAGAATATATATTATACTCGAGAAAGGTATGGTTATAATTACAAATTGAAAATTGGGTTCAATGGATTGAGGATCCTAGTGTTCAGCTTGAAAGTAAACCTTATCTGATTGTGCTGTTATGTTTTATGGTATGTAAAGAAAGAATTAATACATGTTATTCTTTTTGGGTTTTGTAGCATGAAAACTAGCCTGGGGTAAACTTCGGGTCTCAGGCGCTAAAGAAGCAAGATAATCTTCCCATTCTTTCAACTGTTCCTCCGATCTCTCTACCCAATAATCGTCCTCCATTATACCACCATATGATGGCGTCAGATCCTTACTGGGTACAAGATCACATGGTGGTTTAGAAAACCAAATGTCTTCATCATCATCGGGTTTCTTAAGTTGAGGTTCACCAAGGGTTGGATTAAACTGTCTGTAAAAAAGTTGAACGTCCAGCGGCATAGCGTAGAAACCCTTCTTCTCCTGCAGAGTCATCTCTTCTATTTCTTCTTTGGGAGGAATGAATGGTAGAGGACGCACTATGGCGATTTTAGACATCCGAAAACCTAAAAATGATATATATAGATGAGTTCGAACGTAAGTTTGTTTTGTTTTTAGGGCTGAACATTTTAAAATTTTAATATACAGAACATATAATAAGTTTTTTTCTTACTAAAAACAACGCAACATAGAGAAATTTTTTTTTTTTTTTTTATTCTTTTAAAAAAACACAACCTTTGTTAAGGTCAGGCCCATTATGTTCGGTTTCGTTAAAAGAATTACTATAAATATACTACCTTTATAAACGAAAAATATCATACTTTACGAAACCCATTAAAATTTCTGTCTTAGATCCTATATGGTGTCACTGGAATCTTTCACCATAACAGGCTCCAATGAAGTCGTCAAAGGTAACTGTTTTTCCTTTTTTTTTTTTTTTTTTTTTTTTTATTATTATTATTATTATTTTACTAGTTAGAATGACAAGTTTTAAATCTAACATGAATAATGGACATATAAACACGTTCCTATACTAGTAATATTACTTTGTTGTGTTACTTGTTTAGGGTTGTTTCGATTAGCTTGTTTATGTGGCTTAATTATGTACTTATTTGATTTTGGAAAAGTTTGTAGGGTTATGACTTATGAGTTTATACCTTGAGTTTATTGCTTATTTTAGGAGGTTTTGTTTTAGCTTATTTGGTGGGCTTACGCTCAAATAGATAGCTCATAAGCCATATAAAAAATTAGCTTATAAGTTTACTAAATTTGGAATAAGCTCATAACCCGGTCAATTAAGCTAAGACAAACACTCAAAAACAATCGTTTCATCTTGATGAGCTTTTCCAAAATCAAATAAGGCCATAAGCCGCAAAAATAACCTAATCTAAATACCCCTAGTTAGTTAGGGTTCATTTTTGGTACTTTTTCTATATTCACCACCCCTGTGCTCATGTAGGTGTTAGGGATGTAGTGTAGTTTAGTAATGTTCATGATCATTTATGATAATGTGAAGGAAATCATTGTTTTCATATGGTTTTGCAGCTGGGGATTCGGTGTTGATGAGATGTTCGGAGAATGAGAATGCCACATATATGGCTTGTGTTTCGAGATTTGAGGCCGATGATGTGAACGGAGACGTGAAGGCTGAAGTTAAAATGTACTATCGTCCAGAGGACACAATTGAAGGAAGAAGTGAGTTTTATGAAATAAAGTAGTTACTCTTGACAAACCACTTTACTACCGTGGACACTTCCGCAATTCTCCACAGGATCAATGTTCATAGCTTTGTGAATTACACCAAACTCAAGACTGTGGGCCCACATGATTACGTTTATCGTTTTGAGTACGAGATTGGCACTGGATGTTTATCGGCAGTGTATGTTTTGAACCCTTCACCTTTGTTGACACATTAAATCAAATTTTTCTTTCCTTTTGAAATCGACCTCCACTTAACTGTTTCATGTTTCTCTTTTGAAGGTATTGCAAATGTCGGCTGCCATTTAACCCTGACGTCTTTATGCTAGAGTGTGAAGCTTGCAAAGAACTGTATGTTATGTTTCTTTCTTGTTAGATTTGTTATTTTTACAAATGCAAAATGCCATGAAAAAATGCATTCTACCAATACTAGTACTCATTTTGTTTTACCATTTACTATTTCTTACCAAAGTCTGCAATTTGTTAATTGCAATTAATAGATCTATTTCTTACCAAGTTGGTCGGTTTATATTGCTTTCTCGTTTTTCCGGCAGGTATCACCCTGCTTGCATAAATATGACAACGGATGAGGCTAAGAAACTATATAGCTTTACATGTGACAAATGCCCGACACCTTCAATGGTAAGAGAGCACCAAAGTTTGATCGCTTTACTTTATTTTCTTTGGTTGTGGTAGCTTAATTTGGATACAGTTTATACTTCTCTAAGGGCAGTCAGTATCAGAATATTTAGGGATATAGCTTGCTTAAATTGTGGTTCTGGTGGAATGCTTTTTTCGTGTCACTCGATTTATTTCGCGGTTCCAATTTTTGTAGATCTATAAGAAATGTGCCCAAACAGTCCCTTGATCCTCATAAGTGTCAAAACGATTGCAAAAGAAGTGATGCATGTCGAGCACACTAACTAATTGTTCAAATTTCAACACTAACTAATACAGTATATCATAAATGATTTAAGTTCAGATTTCAGATTTTATAATATGTGTTTATATTTGTAGCTTGAAAAACTGGAACAACTAGAAAAACTGGAACAACAGCTTGAAAAACAGGAGCGGGAACAAGCTGCCAAGGAGCAACAACAAGCTGCAGATGAGCAAAGGGAAGCAGAGGAGCAGGCACGAGCTGCCAAGGAGCGACAACAAGCTGCCGAGGAGCGTGAAAGGGCAGCGGAGGAGCGGGAAAGGGTAGCGGTGGAGCTGGTCAAAGACATTACAAACATGATGAAAACGCTAAAACCTCCGCGTTCGGCACCTCCAACTTAGTTTTTGGTATCATCAAATTATAATTTTTTTTCTTTTTGGAAAATTCAAACTTGGATATTTAAATAGCATCGAATTTGAATCTTTTGCTAATGTGATGAAATTGCACATACAGTTTCCACCTCCTAGCTAATTTTGGATATTGGCTAATGGTCTTAAAAAAGAGCAAAAATTATGTGTGTTCATCATCAACTTCATTGGAAGTTTGGAAGACCAATATGTAGCTTAACTAGAGCCATTTCAATGTTTATTTGAGCTAAGAAGCCACGTGAATGATTTAACCCAATACAATATAACTTTATAAAGGTTCATCAAATTCAGCAGCCAACATCAGTGCAATCCAGTAACAAAGGAAGACATGCAACCAACAGCATAGAGTCAAAAGATTTTTAATATTATTTTTTTAATTACTTTTTATATAGTTTATAAAGTAAATTGGATTTTTGATCTTTATGGTTTAGCCAAATTGCAGGTTTGATCCCCATCCTTTTGAACGTGTAGCGCTAGTCCTCATTTTGAAGTTTGGATTGCAAATATAGTCTGTGAGGATCTAAACACTCGAGACTTGTGTTGTAGAAACTTTGAAGATATACCAAGTAGTATGCGGAATCTACTACTTAATACTTTAGAAGATTAATATGCTTGATATGTTATTGAATGAATGAAACAGTGAACAATGATATAACCAAACGCTTCAATATTATTAATTATAATATGAGTGATCTCAACTATCACTAGGGTTTACAACCTTGAAGCTTTAACAAAAGATACGTATGTAACATCTAACCTATGACCTTCTTTTGTAGTACACGGAGTCATTTACAAGATAACTATCAAACTATGTTTGTATAAGATATACACAATATCTATTCTATAAATACAAAACACGTACACATTTTATAAGCAGTACAAACTTTATGTACTAGCAGTACTAAGTAGGGGTGAGCATCGGGACGAATCCCGACCCGTCTCGACCCATCCCGACTAATCCCGATACCGACAATGGGGAAAAACCCAAACCGAATCCTGACCCGATAATGGTCCCGAATCCCGATAATGGTCCCGAATCGTCTCGAATTTTGATTTTAACTGCGTTTTCTCGAGACCGTCCCGACTCCCGACCCGTCCCGAATCCCGATTACCAGGAAAACGCAAACCGAATCCCGACCCGATTAAAATCGGATCGGTATCGGGAAGGGAGTCGGGTGTCGTGATCGGGACGGGAGTCGGGTGTCGGTCGGGATTGCTCACCCCTAGTACTAAGTCAGTTAATACTGCTAGTGTAATCTTCAGCAGTCCTTGTTTGTATGCTTGGCAGTACTAAGTCCATTAGTACTAGGGGTGAGCAGAAAAAACCGAAAAAAACCGAACTGAAAAAAGTGACCGAAACTAAAAACCGATTGTTCGGTCTTTACTTTTTCAGAAACCAAAAAATGCGGTTCGGTTTCGGTTTTCGTCCAAAAACCAAACCGCAAAAACCGAACCGAACCAAACCAGTTCTATTATATAATAATATCTAATTAATATAATATGATTAAATAACTAAATAAATCAAATTTATAAATTCGTATTCATTTTGTGAGTGGATTCATAAGATATTTATCTTAACGTTTATATTTATACGTGTGTTTGTCGTGTCGCGTGGTTTATGTGAATATATCAATAAGTATTCGATAATGATTATACTACGTGTATGTTCACTTGTATGTGTATTTCTCATTTAAATATTTGTAATTGTAGAATTATGCAATAAATATTATTCTGCTTAGACTGAAAAAAAAGTAAAGTAGAATAACTAATTTTATACGTAAAGCAAGTTTGTTAGTATAATTTGGCCATACCCAAATACTAACAGTTAGAAACCGAAAAAAACCGAAAAAACCGAACTGAAACCGATAAAAAACCAAAAAAATCGAACGGTTTCGGTTTTGGGTTCTACAAAAACCGAACATTGTGGTTCGGTTTTCGGTTTTAGCCAAAAATCGACCCAAACCGAACCGTGCACACCCCTAATTAGTACTGGTACGTTTAATTCCCAACAATCCTCCCTTAAACTTATGATTCCACTGCAAATCAATAA
This sequence comes from Chrysanthemum seticuspe, assembly GCA_019973895.1. NCBI lineage: Eukaryota > Viridiplantae > Streptophyta > Magnoliopsida > Asterales > Asteraceae > Chrysanthemum > Chrysanthemum seticuspe. The sequence continues at coordinate 337,382,679 of BPTQ01000009.1, forward strand.
GTTTGATGAATTAAACTGTTTGATGTTTGGGGGATTCTTCCAAACACACTACTTCTTCTGAGCTATCTCCTCAATCTTCTTCAGAAGCTTGTAAGCCATATGAGTTCCCTTCTTTGCATAAGTAGTAAGTTTGATATCTAACATTTAAGTTGCCACCAAAGCTGAAAGTGTATAATCTCTATCTACTAGCATGTACACCCAACTTTCACTTAGCTCCACTACATGTACTCCACAGTATTGATATAGCCTCCAGCTCTTGACCATGTAATATTCCCACCAGTGGTCACTTGCATCTGGCTCAAACATACACCTTAGAGCCTGCCAGATAGCAAATTTAAAGTACATGTGAGTCTTGTAGAACCATATCTGAATTTGACTATCTTCCACAAAGCTTCTCGATCTTCTCTATCAATGAAGTGCAGCATGTAGCCAAAAGTAGGATATCTTCCTTTGAAGCCATTTGCTCTTGTCAGCTCAATGTAGTTTTTAAATCCATCAGACACTATCTGCCAATCAATAATGGGAAATTTGGCATTCAAAGGTGTTGCATCAACTGCATCTTCTTGAATTACCAACTGATCCAGTCTTTTGGCATCATCTTTATCAAGTTTTTGTCTCTTTGAAGCTTCAGATTCCATATTTGAGGCAGCTCTTTTTGCTCCATAAATTTTTTCTTCTTTACTCATTGGAACAAAACTCTGTATTTTTCTGTAAGCATTGAAGTACAGCCTCTCAATCTCAGCATTTGATTTTCCCTTCAGTTGACTTGCTTTCCAGTTATCCTTACGCTTGAGATACTCTTGCATCTGATAAATAATCTGAGATTTTGTGGGTGGTTTTGGTCTTGCAACCCTCTTTTCTCTTTAACCCTTCCTAATAATATCAATCAACTCATTTAAAGCTGCTTCTCTTTCATCTGAAGGAATCTCTTAATGTTGTAGATCATATAAGTGTTTTGCAACAAGCTCATTACTGGCCTCTCTTTCTTTGATGACCCTTTGTTCTTCCATGAACCGTGCAACCTCTTCTTCATGAACTCTCTTGGCAACCTCAGCATCATAGCCAATTTGTGTGAGGACCCTGCTCTTCACCTTCTTTGGTTGCTCAATATTAGTCATTGGAGCTTTCCTCTTGTTAGCAGTCCTTGCAGCCACACTAGCAGTACCTTCTTCAACATTAGCAGTACTAACTAAGATGCTTGCCTTTTCTTATGTACTTTGTACTGCTACCTCCATCTGTCTTGAAACTTTAATCATCTGCTCAACTAACCCAGCAGTACCTTCAGTAATGGTAGCAGTACCTTCTGGCTGTTGAGAACTTGTAGCAGTATCTCCAATGTCTTCGTCCACATCCACTAACTCTGTAGGTGCATCTAGATCAACTGGCTCAGTCCATTGTTGTTGATCATCACACCACCCAAATCTTGATAATCTCTACCTAGAACTTGATCAAAATCCAGTTTCCTGCCCTGAGTATCTGCATCTGTTTTCCTCTCATGTTTGAGAGAATCTCCCAAATCATCATCTGTATCATTAGAACTTGGGGAGTCAGCTTCATTTCCCTTCCTTTTTGCCTTAAAAGTCTTGACCTTTGCCTACAACTTTTTTACCTTCAGAACCAGTTTCTTGTAAACTTTTGCATAAAGTTGCTTTGTATCTTTGAGGTCTTGCTCCATAGTATCCACCTTAGTTGTCAATCTGGTATACAGTTCCATTAATTCCATAAGTTTAGTACTACCTTCAGCACTTCCAGATGTGTGACCTTTTGGGAGATGTGCATCATGAGGCATAGACTCAGTCTCATTCCTAGGTGGACTAGGAATATCAAAAGAGCCACCCATAGTTTCCAGTTGTCTTGGGATTTCATCACCTATACCAAGCCCAGAAGGACCTAGCACATTAGATGTTGCCATGGTTAGGGTCTTAATTATGTTGACACTATCCTGCCCAGCTACTAAGCTTGAGACAGGAGTGTCAGTCCCTTCCATTCTGCCAATGGCAGTCTCATCTGCTACAGTGGTCTAAGATACCACAGTGGCCTTTCGGGTTTTCCTCCTATAGGTGTGTGAAACTGTTGGTATATGGGAAGAGGATGGAACAACAATAGGGGGTGTGTGTTGGGACTCAGCTAGGATTGTTAATCCTTCACCCCGAGCAGTTTGAATTTGATCCAACATTTCATTAAAAAGAGGTACTTCAACCCCATTAAACAATTTAGAAGCCATAGCCATATTACTGAAAAGTTTTGAAGTAAGGCTAGGTGTTGGATAAATTCTTTTGTGAGTTCTGAGTTCATTAGGTATTTTATTAAAAATTAGTTGTATAAATCTTAGATACATGAGAAATTTTATTTTGCTTTTAACATTCTTCACCATACTCTCAAAAATTACGTTTGAAAAATTAAAAGTCATGTTTGTTGATAAGCAAATGAGAGTAATAGCAATTTTGCTACTGAATTGCTCCCAAGAGGTTTTCTTTGAAATTAGACAGTGAAGGAAAGTATGAATGAAGAACCTCCATTGAGGGGAGAAACATCCTCTTTGGAAAGAAGCAATGTGATGAAAGCATGTGTTTTGTATGGTGCTTCCCTAGTTATTTAAAGAATACGGCATAACCTTTTCTCACGCCATATACAACTATTGATGCTTATACTTGCTGATAAACTAATGGATGCAATTATGATACTTTTGAGTAAAAGATGCTTAAATTTCTTATAATCTTATGCCTGTTTTAGCTGGTATGTTGTATTGTTGTATAATGGCAACTTAAAAGCCAGCATAACTTGAAAAAAGTAACTTGAAAAAGCCATCATTTGACAAAATAATGGCTGGGCTTCAACAGTTTTACTTCTTCCCAACAGATTTTCTTGACACCATTAATAAAGACCATCCATCATCACTTCCTCTAGATCATGCTAATAAGGACCGTAACATGGAAGACAACGTTAAACACATTGAAAAGGTTGTCGTGTTAAGAGGTTCTTCCGAGAGTAAGATCAAGAATTTGAGGATCTCTAGTGATTCTTTGCCTAGAAGGGTGGTTCCAGTCCATAAACGCAAAGCGAAAAAAGTTAATTTGTAAACATGTCGTGTTACCGTGCTGGTGTTGCCTTAATTTAAGAGTACTTGACATCTTGTTCGATATCTTTTGCCTTTGTATATATAGTATTTTGTTTTTAACTCCCCTTAATACAAAGATTGACCAATGAAAATACCAAATTATCATAACTAGATGTTCTACTACGGGCCAATAAGGTGTTTGGTGCTTTTTTAAGTTGCTATTTTAAGGTCTTTGATATTTGTTCTACATAATAATGCAAAGAATTAAAAATAAAAAAAGTTCCGATGCCGGGAATCGAACCCGGGTCCCCTGGGTGAAAGCCAGTACTAAATATCAGTATGCAACATAGAAATTGAGTTTTTTTAAACTAGTATTACCAGAAGTTGAATAATACAAATGTAACTGATTTTGGAGTTCTAACACTTAGACATCTATGTCAAACACTCAAACGACTAAGGATGTATAAAAAATATTTCAAATTTGATAAACATTTGCCTAAAGATTCCTGTTGTTGTTGATGACTAGAGATTGAAAACTAATGGACGAGTCACGTAAGCAAAAAAATAAAGAATTTGGAACGACGCCTTTTAGGCTGTAAAAGTAAGTCTTTATAGCATTTACAAACTTTTATTTGATCTAGGTTTAAGAATGTGAGTCAAATCAGACGCCTTTGCACAATACAGTACCTCCTACATGATGTCACTTTATGATGGAGTGTTGGTATTATTAGTGTCATGATAATCAAAGATTATTTGGATAATACTTAAATCGTGTAAAAGTTTACTTTTGTGATACAATATTTCTACCTTAATGATTGCTTTGGGTTACAAGAAATTTGTATAAGGATAAGATGATAATGAACACTCAAATTCTAAGAAAAAAAACATTAGACATTTTGTTGTATTTGTTGTTGATATGAATATAAACTTAATAATGGTTGTATGAAAAACCAAATTGTGTTTACAATTAATAATGGTTGTATGAAAAGTTGACTCTTCATAAAAAGTCACACCATTCGGTGAAAAGTCACAACACTTCCTTTAAATGTGTTTAGCAATAGTTTTGTAACAGCTTAAAATTTTCGCTAATTGCAATCATTAAAGACATGTGCATGGACAATTTATTGACCACTCGAATTATGTCACTATATGCCCCTTGACTTACATTAACAACATTTCCCATTAATTATACACGAAATCAAGTTAATAGTTTATACAAGCTTGCACTCCGCAACTCCAAACTCGTATTATAACTTAACTTAAAATCCATTTGACCCCCGGTAAACCACCATTACACAGTTAGGATTCTTAGGTCTACATAAACAAAATTTCGTATACTGAAATTCATTCTATTCAATATTATTCAACTTTATTTTTAGAATACGTGTTCCACGTTTCTCTTTTGCGTTCCTAGTGAACAAAATTTCAACCAAGGTTTTCCTTGCATTTACAATTAACCTGTTTACATTGTGTTTGTAAACAAAGCCTTCTATTATCTTACTCCAAGCGCCAATCAGAGCAGGTGTACCCTGAGTGATAACCCTTGGTTCCATCATATTCGAGCATCAAATTCTAACAATCTAAGTTTGGTAAGTTATCGGATTAGCTTTTGCCTATTTCTAGCTTTAGATCATCTATCCCTATATTCTATATTATTTATATAAAAAATCACTATTCATCCATACTATTTTTCAAAAAAAAAAAATAGTCATTCTTCAATGGCTGATGATAACACCCTTTTCCAAACCCTCCAAAAGATTCAATAACAGATGCTATAGAATATGCAACAACAGATGAAACAAAAGGCTCGAATCTTAGATGCCATAGAAAATATTAACTCTCGGGTGACGGAAAAAAATTAACTTTTACGTAAGGAAAAAGTAATTAGGTTTCCACCAATTCGGTTGTGTGCTCCCCTCTTCACAATTCCTTTGACACACACGATCTCGTTAGAGTCGTCCAACTTATCATTAATATGAAGATTACCAAGATACACAACATCAGGGAAATCGAAGACGATAACCCAACTATCACTAAAACTAAATTGATACACATTGAGTATTCACTCGATGATATCTCTAAACCAGAGACACCCGTAGTGATTAAGGAAGATGAAAAACTAATGGTCAAAATCACGACAAACCTACACAAGGTGCCAACGGAAGACAATAGCATAATGCCCGAAGAGGTAACGAGCGGTGTCTCTTCCACGAAGGAGATTCAATACCAAATAGTTTTTGTACTCTGGAATAGCCTGATGAGCTTGTCAAAACATTGTACAAGCCACTATTCCATGGTGCAAATCGAGATAAAGGGCCTAAGGGAGTTAAACTTAAAAACTTGGTCATGACTTATATGGAATGAGATCAAAATTCATTATTTTGTCAAAAGATCATTTGTTAAAGGTGATGTAGTGATGGAGGATATGAGGAAAAAGATGTAGTTGGGAACCTATGCGGAGTGGCAATTCGGGTCGGTTTTGGGTTGGCGTGTCAGAAAACCCCCACCCGAACACGAGTTGTTTAAATAATCATGTCAACCATGTCAACCATAACCTGTTTATACATAGCGCGAACAAGACCTATTTAACCCGTGTATATACATGTGGGTTAGCAGGTTAAATATGTTACACGGGTGTTGGTAGGTTAAATAGGTTATACGGGTTTCGGGTTGACCATTTAACCCGTTTATCTAAATAAGTTAGCACATTACATGCGTTAGACAGGTTAAATGGGTTTGTGAGTCGACCTTTATAACCTATTTGACTCGTATGATAAAATATATATATTTTTTAATTTATGAAAAAAATCTTAAACGGGTTAGCGGGTCGACCCGTTTAACCTATTCACAACCCGAACATGGCCTGTTTAATAAACCGGTTAGCTGAGTCAACTCGAACCCGACCCAAAACCTACTTATACTTAACCTGAACCTGTTAATTTACGTGTCGGTTTCAGGTATGGTTTCGTGTCGCGTCAATTGCCGCCCCTACCTACGATAAATTTAGAAACGAGAAGAAGAAGCACATATGGTCTACTACAATACCTCCGGATAAACTTGTGGTCGAGTTCTTTCCAAAATGGGAGAATGATGGAGGACCAAAAATAAAGAAAGAATAAAGGATAATTCTAGCAAAGTTAAGTTGGATTAAATGTAAATTTTGATTTATCTCAAGTCGAGTTATATGTTAGGTTTATCTTTACTTGTTTGGTTAAGATTACTATTCTATTAGGAATATTTGTTTGAGTTAATATACTGTAATTCATTCTATTCAATATTATTAAACTTTATTTTTTGAATATGTATTCCACGTTTGTGTTTTGTGTTCCTAATGAACCAAATTTTAACCAAGGTTTATCTTGCATTTGCAATTAACTTGTTTATAACGTGTTTATAGACAAAGACTTCCGATGTCCTACTCCACTTAAGGTTGTTTTAAATTAGTTTATCATATGATCTACATTTAATGATAGACATTATGTAAGAAATACCTTGTAGATGCTGCAAACACTCGAAGGAGGAGTTGAACAAGCACATACGACTATCAATACTTAATCAAAGAGATAATGCCACTTGACAATTTTTTCTGCTCATCAAATAATGAACGTGTGGCACGCTGCCAATTGTCGATCATCTTAAGGGTTTAAGCCAAAACCCTAAACACCCTTTTATAAATAAAAGGGTGTCACATACATGAAATTGGTTCATCTTCCATTAACTTTCACACACAGAGTGAACACACATCAATCATTTTGTTGGTTCATGTTAGTGTTACCCCCGACTATAGTGTCACTTTTCTCACAAGATCCTTACCGTTTTTAACAAGAAACCAAACAATAATCAACCCCATCAATCATATCTAGTTTTACATATATACCATACGTAAACAGGATAATCAATACTGTTTAGGAAAAAAAATACTCTTAGGAAACCAAATAATTAGAGCTCGAAAGTTTATTACGGAGTATAATGTAGATCTTATTTTGGCAAAACAGTGTTTATGATTGATCGAGATCTACATTATATTCAAGATTAACTTTTAGGAAGAAAAAAATTAGAGCTCGAATACATTCCACAGTTATCGAGATCTACATATGTACATTATTAGACACTGGCGCTTGCTTTTGTCGTCAACTATCATGATCTCGATACCTTCAACAGTCCAGAAAACAAAAAATTTAATGCACCTCCTTTGAAATGTGATCATATGTAAACCGAGTGTGTCTTTGCAACAACACTTGTTCCAACCATTGTTTGTGCCTACTACCCATGGCTTGTTTGATTATGGAGAAGACGAAGAGTGTATTTGAGAATTTGTAACCATAGGTTTACCATTCGGAAAAACCTTGAATATTTGGGTAATGATTCTAACGGGGAAACATTCAAATAGGGAGCAACATATTCTTTGGGCTCGCAAGCCTAACAGCAACAGAGAACACAATGTGAAACAGCAACGATTAAACAAAAGCAAGCAGATATGTGGATCACTACAAGGAGTTTGAGTATTGAGTTCAAGATTAAGTTCAACAGGTTAAACGAATGAGGCAATTAAGCAAATTCTAGATTAAAAAATATATATATATATATACTAATACAATCCATCATCATCATCACCATCATCATCATCTTCATCACCATCACCATAATCATCACTATCACCATCATCATCACCTTCATCACCATAATCTTCTGTTTTTTTTCTTTTCAGATTCCTCCTATGTTCTCCTGTGTAGTTTATACATAAATCATTGTAAATGAAAAGGTTTTAATCTCATTTGTTTCACTTGTAATGATTAGGTTTGTCTAAGAATTTACTATTTGTTTCACTTGCAATGTCTTTTAAACTCTATGTATTCATGTATAAACTATCACAGGGTCACTTCATAAAGATGACCGAAAATAAATACATAGAAGTATATATATGCATAATACCACAAGAAGTTGATTAATCCATAAAGCAAGTAATAATAATAACAAACCTTGGCTTGGTTGTCCAATGTCTGTGGGTGGGTCGATAAAGGATTTGATTAGACGTTGCTTCTCAGGCGGTAGAGACTCAAGATGGTCTTGCCACGCCTCATACTCCTCCTTTGATACCCCGGAACTAGGATCATGATAATCAAGATGTGACTTCGGTCCAAAGTCCACCAAACCATATGGTGGTGACCATGGTGACCATGGTTTCTCATTAGGTACAGCCACGAACGGCGATTTAGAAAACCAAAGCTGTTCATCTTCGGGTTTACGAGTGTCAACTTCAGGTTCACCAAGGGCTGGCTTAAACTTTCTGTACCAATCTTGTACGTCCTTTGGCATGGCGTAAAACTCCTTCTTCGCCTCTTCAGACATCTCCTTTCGTTCTTCTTTATCAGGAGTGAATGGTAGAGGATAAACATAGACCCCGTACACCTGAATTCCGGCATCCTTATCTTTCACCTCCGGATCCATAATTACAACACCTAAATTTTTCACAATATTAATCAATAAGGGTGTTGTTATTGCTACCGCTCTAACCCGCCTATAGGGATTCTTTACACGTTTTGTATTTAAATGCTCCATGTCTTCCCAAATTTTATGACCATATCCCTAATAATACACTTAAGAACAACTTTATTTTCCGAAAACCTAAACTATAACATTTAATTAATTAATACTCTAACAGTTAACAAACACGATCAGTACATAAAAAATAATAGATGAGATAGAACGTTATTACCTGAAACTGATGAACTCGATTGGATAAAGAAATTGATAGATGGGAATTTCGTTAGGCTATTGGGTTGTTTTTTTAAAGCTACGTACGTACTGGAAGAATCCATGTTTTTATCTATTTAAGAACTTGCGCTTTGGTCCCTTTAGTTTCGTAGATGTACGCTAGTTTTTTTAGTAATTAAAAACAATTGGCATGACATCATTCTTTTTGTTATTGAATCACTTTTGTCCAATAAGATCTCTTAGGGGTGTTTGATTTCGGCTTAATTGACTTAATATGAAAAAACTGAATTAATTAAGTCATATGAAAATAATTTGTTTATGACTTATTAGTGAAAAATGGCTGAAAATGTTAAGTAATAAACTAAGGTTGTCTGCATTAAGTTATCTTTTAATTAAACATGACTTAATAAAAAAAATTAACAAACAAGCCTTTAGGGTTTATTTGTCAAAATTTGTAATTGAGTGATATTTAATTTAAAGGTAACTTAATGCAAATACCTTACTTTTATTACTTAATATATTACGTCATTTTTCTTTATTAAGTCACAAACAAACGGTTTTTATATAACTTAATAAATTCAGTTTTTTTTTTACATTAAGTCAATTAAGTCGAATTCAAAGGCAATTAAGCAATTCAAAATAAAAACAAATACTAGTACTCTTGATCATTTGCTGTTATTTTTTCTTTCTTTTTAGATTCCTCCTCATGAAGGTGGAGCGGTATATATATCTTCCTTCTCCTCATTCTTTCTCCTGCATAGTTTATGTAAGTGAAAAGGTTTTTACTTAATTTATGTGACTTGCAGTGATTACGTTTGTCCATGAGTTTTTACTATTTAGAGGTGAGCCTTATGTCTCAAATACTCTTATGCGTTCATGTCTGTAAGATCTCAGTCACTTCACAACAAAAAAATCATAGAGTTTTATTACTGAGCGCATCACGGACATAGTCACATAATTCGCTAGAGTACCCACGAATTGCGATACAGTTCGTTCGATCCAAAACGTGGTACAAAATCGATCCGGATCGATCGGGTCGCGGCTTGGATCGGTGACGATGGCGTACCAGAATTTAATTGATATCCAAATCGGGACAGAGCAATTCACGTTCCAGGTGTTTTCGATTCGCGTTCCAGTTACATTCGATTCACGATCCAGTCACATTAATTTCGATTTCCTTATGATTTGTCAAGATTTTAAATATTTACATCAAATTTTAGTTATTATAGAATATATAATTTGAAGATATTTGAAGATTTGATATGGTGAAATATTTTTTGAATGAGATCCTCTCATCTGTTAAATAGTTACGGAGAATATTATATATATATATATATATATATATATATATATATATATATATATATATATAGAGTTAGGATCAAATAAGAAGATAAATTAAAATAAGAATGATAAGAAGAAACCACAACCACTCATTTCAGATGCATCTACAAAAATAGATGCATCTCCCCTTAAAATTCTCCCTCTTATTTAAAATATGTGGCTAGAAATCCTTCTTATTCTTCTCATTTTAGTTTTACTTCTTACTGGATCCCTTCCCTATATATATATATATATATATATATATATATATATATATATATATATATATATATATATGGGTGCGTTCTATGCAGTACCAATATTAGATACAGTACTTTACAGTACCACTTTAGATCAATCTAGACCCTTGATCATTTGATCAATGGTTAATAATACATGATGACATTTATGTAAGATTTTTTTAATATTCAAGGATTTTATTTAATTCAAAAGGGCATAATAGTACAAATATATTTTTACTTTTTATTTAATATTTTCAACAAAAAAACGTTTTTTTAAAATCCATTAATTTTCAAAAAAAAATGATTTTTTTTTTGTATCTTTTTTTATTCCAGCAAACAAGTTTTCAAAAAATATATGTGCATATATGTTTTTCTTAAGAAAGTAAATTTAAATGTGTTCATTGTATACAATTTGCAACTTTTTTAAACATTAAAGGCTTTTTGCTCAAGAAGGTAACCGCGCATATGTTTCTAATATACATTCTTTAAACTTCAAAGTTTAAAGCCACCAAAATAAATAATATACATATGACCTCTAAATTTATAACAAATCAAATCATAAATATCGTATACAAAAATTGATATTAGATAAAAGACAATAAAAAACAAAAGTGTTATCAAATTCATTATAACATATGTGCACGTCTTTCAAAAACATATATGCACGTCTTTCGAGAACATATGTGCATGCCTTCTAAAAACACAAGTGCATTCGTTGATCATCTTCATCACACACCGTCTTTCCTATGATTGAGCCATCCCTACTGAAACAAATATATATATAAAAAATTAAAAAAAAAAAAAAGTCATATTAGATAAAAGACAATAAAAAACAAAAGTATTATCAAATTCATTATAACATATGTGCACGTCTTTCAAAAACATATATGCACGTCTTTCGAGAACATATGTGCATGCCTTCTAAAAACACAAGTGCATTCGTTGATCATCTTCATCACACACCGTCTTTCCTATGATTGAGCCATCCCTACTGAAACAAATATATATAAAAAAAAAAATTTAAAAAAGTCATATCAAATTATCCCATGTTAAGTTAATTGTAAAACTAGTTGATAAAATAAAACTTAACAAAAACATATATGTACCGAACTATAACTCGTGACCATGACAACCAAACGAGTCTATAATCATAATAACTATAGCATAACACAATATAAACATAGATATAACAACTAACATAACACATTTGCATAGTCCTTGTTCATATAGTTATGTCAACTAAAATTCCAAAAATAACAACTAGATAACACATATGCACATTCCTTGCCTATTTGGTATTATGTGCATCAATAGTCCCAATCAGGAACAAAAAAGTTAAAAAAAAAAAAAAAAAAAAAAAAAAAAAAAAAAAAAAAAAAAAAACCTTCATAATAGAAGCCAAGAGATGTACTACCAAATTTAAAACTGAAATCAACATAAATGTACACGCCATACTTCATACTACCTTCTTAGTTTATCTATGCACAACCTAATTGGTTCCTAGTATAAACCAGATGCAGTTTAGACCAAAAAATAAGAACTATAATAGTATTTAACTAGATGAACTTTCATAGAGTAAACATAAGCATGAAAGTTTCAATTCTATCATCACTTCACTTGATAAAAGTTACAAGAAAGTTAGAAACAGTTGAACACTATGAAGGTCATTTATTACCATCAGGAAAAATGATTTCATTAACAATCAAATCGGGTAGCCAATTACTAAATATGTCATACTTAAAAAGCTTGCAGAAACATTAATTTTCAAACCATGTAGCCAAACAGGACGGCAAATCGTTTCCTAGAAGTAACAATAAAATAAAAACTTCCAACAGTTAATCCTCTGACACAAAACGCAAGTCGCAAACCAATCATATCAAAACAAGAGTAAATTAACAGTAACCAATCAAGAAACAGATCTGTATAAAAATCGAACCTTGAATATGTGATAAAAATGAAACACATCTGTCTTCTTGTTGTTCCGTAAAATAAGTCCAGGACAGGTTCTGGTGATTGTTGTGTGAATGATAAAGGTGAATTAGGGTTTGAGAGATGAGAGGAAAAGAGGCGACATCTTAGATCTAGAGAGAGGAGAGACCGAAGGTTTTTGGCAGTTTTTTGGGGTGAACTTCTAGATTTATAGCACCTTTTTAGGATATATTCGGTTAATTTTATTTATTATTGATATACTAAAATACCATAAATACCCTAAAAAATAAGATGATTTAAATAAAGAGAAAGTAATTTATTAAATTCTGATTGGTTAAGAATGGTACTGTAAAGTACTTCATCTAATATGAGTACTGCATAGAATATAACACTATATATATATATATATATGGGGAATAGATCTAGTAAGAAAAAAATAAAAATAAGAATAATGAGAAATATTTTTAGCCACACATTTCAAATGAAGAAGGAGAATTTCATGGTAGATACATCTTTATTTGTAGGTGCATCTAAAATGTGCGGATGTGGTTATTTCTCATTCTTCTCATTTTACTTTTATTTCTTATATGATCCTTACTCTATATATGAGGCCTTCATAGTTCGTATCATCAATAAAAATTCCACTAAAATAACTTACTGTAATTAGCACAAACTTGTAAAAACAGTGTTTATAATGATTTTTTTAGTTATGTTACTGATAAAACTTTTTTCATATGTGTTTTTAAATGATTATGAGTATTATTTTATGAATGTTTGGATTTTAAATTAATAATAATGTATTAATTGCTACATGGGCACATCGTACCACATTATTTGATACATCGTACCGAAGCGATCCCAAATGAACCTACCCCCATCGAACCGAATTTTAGGTGCCTGGCGAACCATGATCCTGATCCGCGATCCCGTACCGGAGCGATCCCCGTTCCATGTGACTATGATCACGGATGCATGGCACTAGATAACAAAAAAAATACAGTAAAGTTTTTAAACCCAAGATTAAGGTAAATGAAAACAATGCAACACCACTCCATATGCTTTCAAAATCAAAGAAAAACATCACATGTAAAGCGTGTCTCTAAAAGATATGGCCCTCAAGCCCACATTTGAGTTTGAAATTAGTTTAAAGAAAGGTGTTTTGATTCTTCTAATCGCATATTAATTTCATATTACCAAAGCATTTAACGATTGAAGTAAACCTCTTTTGTATTTACACAAATACTTTCATTGTTTCATGTCTGTGGTCGGCATTTGACTGCAGGCTCGACTATTGCCTATGTAGTTATTGAATTGGAATGGATCGTTGCTGATGTTATGTTGTTTTTCAATGGTTTCTAAAGGAAAGCTCATAAAGCATATGATGATTTCTCCTCCGGTAAGATGTGCGTGTGAGAATGGAAGAGCAAAAGTGTAGAAACTGAGTCAGGTTTCTAAACTACTTTCCTATTATAATAATTTTTGAGTTCTTCTCGTAAAGTAGGCAGAAATCAATTTGTAGGTAAATTTATATGCATTGAAGTTGATTGATGAATTAAAGCCATTTTATTTGTTGATTTTTTTGCGAAACATCATTTTTCCTAAACATACTAAATTAGGTTTATTGGTCTCCCTATTTCATTTTTTTTTTCTTTCAACGGGGGCATGAATACAATAGGTAATGTGAAAACGTTAACAGAAGATTAACGGAAAAGGCACTAGAGAATTTGGCGGATGAATATACTAGTATTGAGTGACACGAGTTCGATTCAAGAAACACTGCGAAACAAAAGTGCTTGAAAGAAAGTCATGTATTAGTTTGGCTAATTGCTTTGAGAGGAAGGCTACCGGCGGGGGTCGACATAAACTTGACAAAAAAAAGTTGGTGTTTTTGATTTGGCTATACATACTTGGAATAAAGTGTGTAGATGGTCGATCTTAATAATACTAATAAGGCTTTTAGACATGGTCTAAACCTGCTTAGATGGTCTACTTTTCTTTCAAATTCCTGTTGGTTTACATTGTGTTCTCAAATTAGAGTTAAGCAAGATAATGAAAGAAAATGAAAAGGAAACAGAAGATGTTGTGTTCTCGAGTAGCACTTAAGGAGGAAAAGAAAAAGAAATAGAATGAAAGTTAGTGTTATTTTGTAGATTTTTTAAAGTAAATAAAATATTTACTTTACATTCCTTTACTTTTCTTTAATAATAAAAATTAAGAACACAATCTTAGTGTGTAGAATATTTATTTGTGTGTAGAATATATATTATACTCGAGAAAGGTATGGTTATAATTACAAATTGAAAATTGGGTTCAATGGATTGAGGATCCTAGTGTTCAGCTTGAAAGTAAACCTTATCTGATTGTGCTGTTATGTTTTATGGTATGTAAAGAAAGAATTAATACATGTTATTCTTTTTGGGTTTTGTAGCATGAAAACTAGCCTGGGGTAAACTTCGGGTCTCAGGCGCTAAAGAAGCAAGATAATCTTCCCATTCTTTCAACTGTTCCTCCGATCTCTCTACCCAATAATCGTCCTCCATTATACCACCATATGATGGCGTCAGATCCTTACTGGGTACAAGATCACATGGTGGTTTAGAAAACCAAATGTCTTCATCATCATCGGGTTTCTTAAGTTGAGGTTCACCAAGGGTTGGATTAAACTGTCTGTAAAAAAGTTGAACGTCCAGCGGCATAGCGTAGAAACCCTTCTTCTCCTGCAGAGTCATCTCTTCTATTTCTTCTTTGGGAGGAATGAATGGTAGAGGACGCACTATGGCGATTTTAGACATCCGAAAACCTAAAAATGATATATATAGATGAGTTCGAACGTAAGTTTGTTTTGTTTTTAGGGCTGAACATTTTAAAATTTTAATATACAGAACATATAATAAGTTTTTTTCTTACTAAAAACAACGCAACATAGAGAAATTTTTTTTTTTTTTTTTATTCTTTTAAAAAAACACAACCTTTGTTAAGGTCAGGCCCATTATGTTCGGTTTCGTTAAAAGAATTACTATAAATATACTACCTTTATAAACGAAAAATATCATACTTTACGAAACCCATTAAAATTTCTGTCTTAGATCCTATATGGTGTCACTGGAATCTTTCACCATAACAGGCTCCAATGAAGTCGTCAAAGGTAACTGTTTTTCCTTTTTTTTTTTTTTTTTTTTTTTTTATTATTATTATTATTATTTTACTAGTTAGAATGACAAGTTTTAAATCTAACATGAATAATGGACATATAAACACGTTCCTATACTAGTAATATTACTTTGTTGTGTTACTTGTTTAGGGTTGTTTCGATTAGCTTGTTTATGTGGCTTAATTATGTACTTATTTGATTTTGGAAAAGTTTGTAGGGTTATGACTTATGAGTTTATACCTTGAGTTTATTGCTTATTTTAGGAGGTTTTGTTTTAGCTTATTTGGTGGGCTTACGCTCAAATAGATAGCTCATAAGCCATATAAAAAATTAGCTTATAAGTTTACTAAATTTGGAATAAGCTCATAACCCGGTCAATTAAGCTAAGACAAACACTCAAAAACAATCGTTTCATCTTGATGAGCTTTTCCAAAATCAAATAAGGCCATAAGCCACAAAAATAACCTAATCTAAATACCCCTAGTTAGTTAGGGTTCATTTTTGGTACTTTTTCTATATTCACCACCCCTGTGCTCATGTAGGTGTTAGGGATGTAGTGTAGTTTAGTAATGTTCATGATCATTTATGATAATGTGAAGGAAATCATTGTTTTCATATGGTTTTGCAGCTGGGGATTCGGTGTTGATGAGATGTTCGGAGAATGAGAATGCCACATATATGGCTTGTGTTTCGAGATTTGAGGCCGATGATGTGAACGGAGACGTGAAGGCTGAAGTTAAAATGTACTATCGTCCAGAGGACACAATTGAAGGAAGAAGTGAGTTTTATGAAATAAAGTAGTTACTCTTGACAAACCACTTTACTACCGTGGACACTTCCGCAATTCTCCACAGGATCAATGTTCATAGCTTTGTGAATTACACCAAACTCAAGACTGTGGGCCCACATGATTACGTTTATCGTTTTGAGTACGAGATTGGCACTGGATGTTTATCGGCAGTGTATGTTTTGAACCCTTCACCTTTGTTGACACATTAAATCAAATTTTTCTTTCCTTTTGAAATCGACCTCCACTTAACTGTTTCATGTTTCTCTTTTGAAGGTATTGCAAATGTCGGCTGCCATTTAACCCTGACGTCTTTATGCTAGAGTGTGAAGCTTGCAAAGAACTGTATGTTATGTTTCTTTCTTGTTAGATTTGTTATTTTTACAAATGCAAAATGCCATGAAAAAATGCATTCTACCAATACTAGTACTCATTTTGTTTTACCATTTACTATTTCTTACCAAAGTCTGCAATTTGTTAATTGCAATTAATAGATCTATTTCTTACCAAGTTGGTCGGTTTATATTGCTTTCTCGTTTTTTCCGGCAGGTATCACCCTGCTTGCATAAATA
The DNA here is from genome assembly GCA_019973895.1 of Chrysanthemum seticuspe. NCBI lineage: Eukaryota > Viridiplantae > Streptophyta > Magnoliopsida > Asterales > Asteraceae > Chrysanthemum > Chrysanthemum seticuspe. The sequence continues at coordinate 337,399,456 of BPTQ01000009.1, forward strand.
TGACAACGGATGAGGCTAAGAAACTATATAGCTTTACATGTGACAAATGCCCGACACCTTCAATGGTAAGAGAGCACCAAAGTTTGATCGCTTTAGTTTATTTTCTTTGGTTGTGGTAGCTTAATTTGGATACAGTTTATACTTCTCTAAGGGCAGTCAGTATCAGAATATTTAGGGATATAGCTTGCTTAAATTGTGGTTCTGGTGGAATGCTTTTTTCGTGTCACTCGATTTATTTCGCGGTTCCAATTTTTGTAGATCTATAAGAAATGTGCCCAAACAGTCCCTTGATCCTCATAAGTGTCAAAACGATTGCAAAAGAAGTGATGCATGTCGAGCACACTAACTAATTGTTCAAATTTCAACACTAACTAATACAGTATATCATAAATGATTTAAGTTCAGATTTCAGATTTTATAATATGTGTTTATATTTGTAGCTTGAAAAACTGGAACAACTAGAAAAACTGGAACAACAGCTTGAAAAACAGGAGCGGGAACAAGCTGCCAAGGAGCAACAACAAGCTGCAGATGAGCAAAGGGAAGCAGAGGAGCAGGCACGAGCTGCCAAGGAGCGACAACAAGCTGCCGAGGAGCGTGAAAGGGCAGCGGAGGAGCGGGAAAGGGTAGCGGTGGAGCTGGTCAAAGACATTACAAACATGATGAAAACGCTAAAACCTCCGCGTTCGGCACCTCCAACTTAGTTTTTGGTATCATCAAATTATAATTTTTTTTCTTTTTGGAAAATTCAAACTTGGATATTTAAATAGCATCGAATTTGAATCTTTTGCTAATGTGATGAAATTGCACATACAGTTTCCACCTCCTAGCTAATTTTGGATATTGGCTAATGGTCTTAAAAAAGAGCAAAAATTATGTGTGTTCATCATCAACTTCATTGGAAGTTTGGAAGACCAATATGTAGCTTAACTAGAGCCATTTCAATGTTTATTTGAGCTAAGAAGCCACGTGAATGATTTAACCCAATACAATATAACTTTATAAAGGTTCATCAAATTCAGCAGCCAACATCAGTGCAATCCAGTAACAAAGGAAGACATGCAACCAACAGCATAGAGTCAAAAGATTTTTAATATTATTTTTTTAATTACTTTTTATATAGTTTATAAAGTAAATTGGATTTTTGATCTTTATGGTTTAGCCAAATTGCAGGTTTGATCCCCATCCTTTTGAACGTGTAGCGCTAGTCCTCATTTTGAAGTTTGGATTGCAAATATAGTCTGTGAGGATCTAAACACTCGAGACTTGTGTTGTAGAAACTTTGAAGATATACCAAGTAGTATGCGGAATCTACTACTTAATACTTTAGAAGATTAATATGCTTGATATGTTATTGAATGAATGAAACAGTGAACAATGATATAACCAAACGCTTCAATATTATTAATTATAATATGAGTGATCTCAACTATCACTAGGGTTTACAACCTTGAAGCTTTAACAAAAGATACGTATGTAACATCTAACCTATGACCTTCTTTTGTAGTACACGGAGTCATTTACAAGATAACTATCAAACTATGTTTGTATAAGATATACACAATATCTATTCTATAAATACAAAACACGTACACATTTTATAAGCAGTACAAACTTTATGTACTAGCAGTACTAAGTAGGGGTGAGCATCGGGACGAATCCCGACCCGTCTCGACCCATCCCGACTAATCCCGATACCGACAATGGGGAAAAACCCAAACCGAATCCTGACCCGATAATGGTCCCGAATCCCGATAATGGTCCCGAATCGTCTCGAATTTTGATTTTAACTGCGTTTTCTCGAGACCGTCCCGACTCCCGACCCGTCCCGAATCCCGATTACCAGGAAAACGCAAACCGAATCCCGACCCGATTAAAATCGGATCGGTATCGGGAAGGGAGTCGGGTGTCGTGATCGGGACGGGAGTCGGGTGTCGGTCGGGATTGCTCACCCCTAGTACTAAGTCAGTTAATACTGCTAGTGTAATCTTCAGCAGTCCTTGTTTGTATGCTTGGCAGTACTAAGTCCATTAGTACTAGGGGTGAGCAGAAAAAACCGAAAAAACCGAACTGAAAAAAGTGACCGAAACTAAAAACCGATTGTTCGGTCTTTACTTTTTCAGAAACCAAAAAATGCGGTTCGGTTTCGGTTTTCGTCCAAAAACCAAACCGCAAAAACCGAACCGAACCAAACCAGTTCTATTATATAATAATATCTAATTAATATAATATGATTAAATAACTAAATAAATCAAATTTATAAATTCGTATTCATTTTGTGAGTGGATTCATAAGATATTTATCTTAACGTTTATATTTATACGTGTGTTTGTCGTGTCGCGTGGTTTATGTGAATATATCAATAAGTATTCGATAATGATTATACTACGTGTATGTTCACTTGTATGTGTATTTCTCATTTAAATATTTGTAATTGTAGAATTATGCAATAAATATTATTCTGCTTAGACTGAAAAAAAAGTAAAGTAGAATAACTAATTTTATACGTAAAGCAAGTTTGTTAGTATAATTTGGCCATACCCAAATACTAACAGTTAGAAACCGAAAAAACCGAAAAACCGAACTGAAACCGATAAAAAACCAAAAAAATCGAACGGTTTCGGTTTTGGGTTCTACAAAAACCGAACATTGTGGTTCGGTTTTCGGTTTTAGCCAAAAATCGACCCAAACCGAACCGTGCACACCCCTAATTAGTACTGGTACGTTTAATTCCCAACAATCCTCCCTTAAACTTATGATTCCACTGCAAATCAATAAGTTTGATGAATTAAACTGTTTGATGTTTGGGGGATTCTTCCAAACACACTACTTCTTCTGAGCTATCTCCTCAATCTTCTTCAGAAGCTTGTAAGCCATATGAGTTCCCTTCTTTGCATAAGTAGTAAGTTTGATATCTAACATTTAAGTTGCCACCAAAGCTGAAAGTGTATAATCTCTATCTACTAGCATGTACACCCAACTTTCACTTAGCTCCACTACATGTACTCCACAGTATTGATATAGCCTCCAGCTCTTGACCATGTAATATTCCCACCAGTGGTCACTTGCATCTGGCTCAAACATACACCTTAGAGCCTGCCAGATAGCAAATTTAAAGTACATGTGAGTCTTGTAGAACCATATCTGAATTTGACTATCTTCCACAAAGCTTCTCGATCTTCTCTATCAATGAAGTGCAGCATGTAGCCAAAAGTAGGATATCTTCCTTTGAAGCCATTTGCTCTTGTCAGCTCAATGTAGTTTTTAAATCCATCAGACACTATCTGCCAATCAATAATGGGAAATTTGGCATTCAAAGGTGTTGCATCAACTGCATCTTCTTGAATTACCAACTGATCCAGTCTTTTGGCATCATCTTTATCAAGTTTTTGTCTCTTTGAAGCTTCAGATTCCATATTTGAGGCAGCTCTTTTTGCTCCATAAATTTTTTCTTCTTTACTCATTGGAACAAAACTCTGTATTTTTCTGTAAGCATTGAAGTACAGCCTCTCAATCTCAGCATTTGATTTTCCCTTCAGTTGACTTGCTTTCCAGTTATCCTTACGCTTGAGATACTCTTGCATCTGATAAATAATCTGAGATTTTGTGGGTGGTTTTGGTCTTGCAACCCTCTTTTCTCTTTAACCCTTCCTAATAATATCAATCAACTCATTTAAAGCTGCTTCTCTTTCATCTGAAGGAATCTCTTAATGTTGTAGATCATATAAGTGTTTTGCAACAAGCTCATTACTGGCCTCTCTTTCTTTGATGACCCTTTGTTCTTCCATGAACCGTGCAACCTCTTCTTCATGAACTCTTTTGGCAACCTCAGCATCATAGCCAATTTGTGTGAGGACCCTGCTCTTCACCTTCTTTGGTTGCTCAATATTAGTCATTGGAGCTTTCCTCTTGTTAGCAGTCCTTGCAGCCACACTAGCAGTACCTTCTTCAACATTAGCAGTACTAACTAAGATGCTTGCCTTTTCTTATGTACTTTGTACTGCTACCTCCATCTGTCTTGAAACTTTAATCATCTGCTCAACTAACCCAGCAGTACCTTCAGTAATGGTAGCAGTACCTTCTGGCTGTTGAGAACTTGTAGCAGTATCTCCAATGTCTTCGTCCACATCCACTAACTCTGTAGGTGCATCTAGATCAACTGGCTCAGTCCATTGTTGTTGATCATCACACCACCCAAATCTTGATAATCTCTACCTAGAACTTGATCAAAATCCAGTTTCCTGCCCTGAGTATCTGCATCTGTTTTCCTCTCATGTTTGAGAGAATCTCCCAAATCATCATCTGTATCATTAGAACTTGGGGAGTCAGCTTCATTTCCCTTCCTTTTTGCCTTAAAAGTCTTGACCTTTGCCTACAACTTTTTTACCTTCAGAACCAGTTTCTTGTAAACTTTTGCATAAAGTTGCTTTGTATCTTTGAGGTCTTGCTCCATAGTATCCACCTTAGTTGTCAATCTGGTATACATTTCCATTAATTCCATAAGTTTAGTACTACCTTCAGCACTTCCAGATGTGTGACCTTTTGGGAGATGTGCATCATGAGGCATAGACTCAGTCTCATTCCTAGGTGGACTAGGAATATCAAAAGAGCCACCCATAGTTTCCAGTTGTCTTGGGATTTCATCACCTATACCAAGCCCAGAAGGACCTAGCACATTAGATGTTGCCATGGTTAGGGTCTTAATTATGTTGACACTATCCTGCCCAGCTACTAAGCTTGAGACAGGAGTGTCAGTCCCTTCCATTCTGCCAATGGCAGTCTCATCTGCTACAGTGGTCTAAGATACCACAGTGGCCTTTCGGGTTTTCCTCCTATAGGTGTGTGAAACTGTTGGTATATGGGAAGAGGATGGAACAACAATAGGGGGTGTGTGTTGGGACTCAGCTAGGATTGTTAATCCTTCACCCCGAGCAGTTTGAATTTGATCCAACATTTCATTAAAAAGAGGTACTTCAACCCCATTAAACAATTTAGAAGCCATAGCCATATTACTGAAAAGTTTTGAAGTAAGGCTAGGTGTTGGATAAATTCTTTTGTGAGTTCTGAGTTCATTAGGTATTTTATTAAAAATTAGTTGTATAAATCTTAGATACATGAGAAATTTTATTTTGCTTTTAACATTCTTCACCATACTCTCAAAAATTACGTTTGAAAAATTAAAAGTCATGTTTGTTGATAAGCAAATGAGAGTAATAGCAATTTTGCTACTGAATTGCTCCCAAGAGGTTTTCTTTGAAATTAGACAGTGAAGGAAAGTATGAATGAAGAACCTCCATTGAGGGGAGAAACATCCTTTTTGAAAAGTTAGTTTAAGATCAGATGTACCATACCCCATTCGTTGAAGACCTTGCCAAATATCAGTATTGGCCATATCACTAATACCCTCAGAGTCTGCTAGTTGAAGATGCCTTCTAACAGACCCTTCAGTAATAGTGAATTGAGAGCCATCTACTGTTGCAGTTAATTCTGTGTCTCCATGTTCACTAGTTTTGACAATTGCAGTTTGCCAAAACTATGTGATGTGAGAGACATAGATAGTAGGACTTACAGTTAAAGCATACCTTATATGGGTAGAGTTTAAGAAGTCCACTATCTGGTAAAAGGTTCGACCTTCGTTTTCCTTTGTTTTCTCCAAGGAAGCTACCCTGTTGTGTGTTTATCAATGAACTCAAGAATTGCCATTAGAATTTTGGTTAAGTAACAGATTAGTATGCTGGGATTCAATAAAAAGTATGTGATGGTATGTTTGGTGAAGCCAATTAGGTTTTTATAGATTAAGACTAGGGTTTCAATGTGACTGACTTTAAAAAGTAGTTACTTTAAAGAGAGAAAATCGGTTAAACAAGAAAAAGAAAGTGAAAATTATTTAGTTTAGAAACCCCTATGAGTATGGTAACTACCAATTTTACCCAACGGCTAAAAAATAACTAACCACCAAACAGTACCAACGGCTAGCCAGCAGTACTAAGATTTTGTGCTAGCAGTACAAACTTTTTCCAAAATTTTTACATAGCAGTATAAACTCAATTTGCATTTAAAACATATTGCTCATTTATTTTTGAAGGGATTAACTGTAGAGTAAGACCCTTAATCAAAGTTCGTTCTCATATGACCTCTAGTTTTGTGAGAACCAATTGTTACAGTACTAGGTACTGCCTATGACAGATATACTCATTCAAAGAGCATTCTTGACAAGGTTTTCAGCTCGTGGCAGTTGTTGCCTCTAACACAAAAGTGTTAGATTCACTTTTGCTCGCTGTTCTCTCTACCAGAGCTCCTTGGAGTAATACATTATACTTATAGAAGTATAAAGTGGTAGAGAGTGAGTTAGTTCAGTTACTATCTGACTAACTATACCATCAATACATGTTCAAAAATATACCATAATTAGATTTCAAGAAAGAAATTTTAAAGAACCTCCCAACTCAGGTGTAATCCTTTGTCAAGAGATCCCCAAATTCTGTCCATCATCAATCCATTATGTCTGCAAGCAATCCACCATAGAATCATGTCTCACACCAAGTTAGCACCAATCATATTGCTTTCACAACCTATCAAAGTTAGTCCAAAACCAAGAAAACCCAATACAAAGTATTTCCTTTATGACATAACAAAGTATGACTAACAAGACAAATACAACACACATAATTTGTACTAGCAATAAAAAATATACTCAGCAGTACTAAATGATAGAACTAGCAGTACAAATCCTTTTCAGTTACAAAAACACTAAGAAATCAAAACTTCTAAGGATTAAGCATCCTAATACCTGTTACCAAGTATTGAAACCTCCCCACATTAAAAGCTTTAGTTAATAAATCAGCAAATTTGTTTTCAATATCAATCTTAACAACCTCTATTAACTTTTTCTCATTACAATCTCTTATAAAGTGATGTCTAATTTCTATGTGTTTTGTTTTAGAATGATGAACTGGATTTTTAATAATACAAATTGTACTGCTATTGTCAATGTAAATTATAGTACCCGTAAAGTTATACCCATAGTCAAGTAGCTGGTTGTGAGTCCAGATTAAAGCACTTGACTACAACAGCTAGCAGCAGCCACATATTCAGCTTTAGTTGTAGAAGTGGCCACTATAGTATGTTTCTTACATTGCCAAAAAATCAATCTTCTTCCTAGGAACTAACAACCTCCTGTTGTTGATTTCCTATCCAAAATGGCACCAGCATAATCACTGTCTGAATATGACACTAGATCAAAAGAAGATTCTTTAGGATACCACAGACCCAGATTTAAGTTACCTAAAAATCCTCTTCACAGATGTAAGATGAGAGACCTTAGGAGTAACCTGAAACCTTGCACAGACACACACAACAAAAATAATATCTGGTCTTGATGATGTAAGGTACATCAGAGACCCAATCATTGATCTGTAGGTGTGTACATCGACATCTTCTTCAGAAGCATCTTTCACCAAAGGTTTCTCAGTATCAAAGGTGTGTTGGCTACGCTGGCATCTGTAAATTGAAATTTCCTTAGAATGTCAGCCACATATTTATCTTGACTGATAAATATACCATCTGGTCTCTGCTTCACTTGTAGCCCTAAAAAGAAAGTGAGTTCTCCCATGGAACTCATCTGGAACTTCTCATGCATCAGCTTCTCAAATTCTAAGCACATCTCCTTCTTTGTAGCACCAAAAATAATATCATCTACATACACATGTACAAGCAAGATATCTACTTTGTGCTTCTTGATGAACAAAGTCTGATCATTCTTGCCCCTTTAAAATCCATTCTGCAACAGATATGTAGCTAAAGTCTCATACCAGGCCCTTGGTGCTTGATGCAGTCCATAAAGAGCTTTCACCACATTGTAAACCTTGTTTGGATGATCAAGAGCAATAAAACCTGGAGGTTGTGAAACATAGACCTCCTACTCAATTGTACCATATAGAAAGGCACTCTTAACATCCATATGGTATACCATAAATCCGATGAATGAAGCATAGGCTAAGAACAACCTTATTGCTTTAATCCTAGCAACAGGTGCAAAAACTTCTTCATAGTCAATTCCGTCTTCTTGAGTATAGCCCTAAGCTACAAGTCGTGCCTTATTCCTAATCACAATGCCTCTTTCATCTCTTTTTACTTTGAACACCCACTTAGTACCAATCACCCTCTCACCCTTAGGTAAGTCTACAAGAACCCAAACCTTCTGAATTTTGAACTGCAAGAGCTCTTCTTGCATTGCTTCTACCCAGATTTCTTCCTCCAAAGCTTTGAGAACATTTTGGATTCAATATGTGAGAGGAAACATCCAAACAAACAGATGTTTACTTCTTCATGATTCCTTTCTTCATATACAGCCATAAGAAATCCTTGTTGATTTGCATTCTGAGTTTGTTTCCTTGTTTTAACACCAGACTGCACATCTCCAATTACATTACCCAGAGGATGATTCTTGTGAATTATTGTTTGGGGTGTAGATGAAACTGCATATGTGATAGGAATGTTACTTAAATCAATTTCAAACTCATCAAAAAGATCAGTTTGTGGAGCAGTACTAACTGTTGGTTCAGCAGTATTAGCACTTTGCCTAGCAGTACTATCTTTTGGTGTTGCAGTACTAACTGCATTTGTATTGCTTTCAGGAGTCTCTTTCTTTCGAGCATCTACATCATTTGTATTGACCACACCAACATCAGTTTCCTTTGAAGCGTCACTAGGAGTTGGTGGATCATCAATCTTTGAAGAAGAAGCAATCTCATAACTGTCTTTCAAAACTTGCACCAAAATGTGATCATGATCTGATTCGTTCCTCAATGCTTGGTTCATCTGTATCAACATATTCTTCTGAACCTGCAAAATCATTAGTATTTGTACCTGCATTCACTGGAACACAGTTCATAGATTGGGTTAGAGAATCAAGATCAAACAACCATTTTGGACCTTCTCCTACAACATTATCCTAATTCTCCAAAAACTCTACATGTAGGGTTTCTTCTACCTTCCTAGTTCTCAGATTATATACTCTAAAAGCTTTACTAACCATAGAGTACCCTACAAAGAAACCCTCATAAGATTTTCCATCAAATTTACCCAAATAATCTAAGTACTGAGAATATTGACATGACATCCAAATGGTCTCATGAACTCTAAGGTAGGAGATCTACCTTTAAACAACTCATAAGGTGTCTTGTTTTGAGAATGAACTACTAAAACCCTGTTTTGCACATAACAAGCAGTATTAACTGCTTCTGCCCAAAAAGTCATGGGACGCTTTGAATCAACTAACATGGTCCTAGCAGCTTCTATCAATGTCCTATTTCTCCTTTCAGCAACCCCATTTTGCTAAGGATTTCTAGCCACACTAAACTCTCCTTTAATACCTTTTCCCTGCAAAAGTCATCCATAACTCTATTTTTAATTTTTGTCCCATTATCACACCTGATGATCTTTACCTTCTTATCAACTAGGTTTTCTACTTTTGTAATGAAAGTCTTAAGAATGCTGGGAGTCTCATCCTTAGCTCCTAGAAAGAAAACCTATGTAAACATGCTATAATCATCAGTAATAACAATACAGTATCTCTTATGTTGTATACTACTCAAAGACGTAGGACCAAACAAATCCATATGTAGCATTTATAAAGGTTGAGTAATAGAGTTTTGGGTCTTGGGCTTATAAGAAGCTCTGTGTTGCTTACCTTTAAGGCAAGCCACACAAGTTTGGTCATTAGTAAAACGTTTTTGAGGCAATCTTCTTACCAAACCATCTTTTACAATCTTATTAATGGTTTTAAGGTTAATATGACCAAGTCTCCTATGCCATAAGATGGACTCATCCAATGATGCTTTTGCAACCAAACAAGTAAGATTCTTCTTAGGAACTATGTTTTTCATGTCAACACTGTAAAGATTGCCTTTCCTACGGACTCTAAGCAACACCTCATTGTCATCAAGCAACTTAAAGTCTGGGGAGAGGATAAGACACCGAGTGTCAATAAACAACACAAAGTTTTTTTTGTCACACATTTGTGACACACTAAAGAGATTGTATTTTAGCTCCTTCACATAACACACATCTTCAAAAATCAAGACTGCCAGTCTTGATTGTACCTGTACCAGTAATCCTGCCACCTATACCACCACTAAAAGAAACATATCCACCATCCAAAGGTTTAAAGTCTGAAAGGTAGGACATATTCCCAGTCATGTGCCTGGAACATCCACTATCTGAGTATCCTTGATCTTCTTCATCATTTGAATTTCCCTACACATAAAAGAAAGGAAATTAGTTTCCTTTGGGGACCCAAGCCATCAATGACTTGGATCTGCCTCGTGCATCAATGTAATTGTATTTCTTCATAGTTATTGATGCACTGCTGGATTTGATGGGTCTCCATATCCAACATGCTGAGGCCTTAATAGAATTGATCCCTTTTTCCATGATAGTGCCCACAGACCTAGTAGTACTAACTACTGGCCTAGCAGTACAAACTGATGGACTAGTAGCTCATACTTTTTGCCTCCAAACCTTATTTTTAAACACAGTTTTCTTATTAAAAGACCAATCAATACCCTATGTTTGTTTATAAAAACTTGAAGTTGGTTTAGGACTTGAGACTGTTTGTTTTGGGTAAGCAGTTTGATTTGGTCTAGCAGTACTTAAAGGTCTAGCAGTCTGATTTGGTCTAGCAGGACTTGAGACTTCATCAAGACTGTTCTGGGAGTCATAGTACTGTTCACATTAGGGTGAGTATTTCTTGAAAAACAGTTTGTATTCACCCTTGTATTAGCATACCCTGGTACCCTTGAATTCCTATTTACCATCCTTTTCTCTTAATGGTAATTACACATAGCCTGCAAATGGTCAAAACTACCACAAATATAGCAAGTTTTATTACTCATAACAAACTCATTGCCTAGTTGTTGGGACTTGAGATTATTCCAGTTTCTCTAGTTTCCCCTAGGCTGTAGAGACCTACTGGTTGACCTATACAACTCTGCATATCTAACTGTTGGCCTAACTTGTTTTACTTCTTTCTTAGGTCTAACAGTTTTAACTTTAGGCTTAGCAGTTTCTTTTTGAATCTCAGTAGTTCTAACTGCTTTCTCATCTACTTTCACCTCAGACTCATTTTCCTTAATCAATGAGGAATCACTAGCACTTTCAAAAGCATCATTGACCTCAGACTTTTCTAGACTCACATTTTCTTTATTCCTAGGTTCATATTCAAATTTTGGCTCTTGAAATTCTTCCAAAACCAGTGTGTGCTAAATCAATTCCTAGAGGTGAAAGAACACCTCTAAATGGAGGTGGAACAGACTTGTAACCTAATCCAGACTTAGCTTTATTGTTGATTTGACACTCAATCATTTTAGAAACCATTTTTGATGTATATTCTAGAGTCTCTACACTGATTTGTATGTTTTCATTAGCTTTCTTTATCTTTTCCAATTCTTCTCTTAGCATACATATCTCAATATCTTTATGAGAAATTTCTCTTTTGAGCACAACAATGTTTTCAGAAAAACTAGACTCGTTTTGTTTGTAATGCACTATTTGCTCCTCTAATATAGCTAAGGCTCTTTTATGATTTGCAAGATTAAAACTAGTTTGATTTAGCTCTATCCTTTGCATATCATATTGTTCTTTAAGGGTCTCACATTCTTTTAAAGCAGAACATGATTTTGAACAACTTTTAGTTGAAATTACCTCAGAGTCAGAGAAGGCCATAAGTGTCATATGTGTAGCCACCATTGTTGTTTCTGTTAATGGTTCCTCCTCATCAGCCATGAAACTTCAGTCATAGCCAAGACCATCAATCGCCACCATAACCTTTGAAGAAGGCTCCTCCACAGTCATCTTCTTTCCATTGTCCTTTTGAATCTTGTTCCATATGCTCTTGTTGTCCTGTTGCTTTGGCTGTCTGCATTCTCTAGCAAAATGGCCCATCTTGTGACAGTTGAAGCATCCCACCTTTGATTTTGTCAAATCCAGTTGTATCATCACCACTGATGATGATCTTCTTCCCAGTTCTCTGCCAGAACTTTTTAGCCCTCATGCTTAGAAGAGCGGCATTCCACTTGATGTCCATCTCTTCTAGGTCATCTTCATCAATTTGCTCAAGATCTTCATGTGAGAGCAGAGATCCATTTGCTTGGCTTGATAGAAAAGCACAGAAGGTTGTATCACCAATACCAGCAGGACCAGTTTGTGAACTAGCAGTTGTAAGCTCCCGGAAAATTTCATTGTACTTAAAACTTTAATCAGAAATAAAGCACGATTTAGATCATCATGAAATTTTCCACTTATCATATTTGCGTATCATTTAGCATATGCATGATCAACGCGACTTGAGCATTCAAAATACACCGTTGTGATCAGAACAAGATTCCCCACGATCCCGATATCCTTAAATATTTAATATATATAAATAAAATTTTATAAAAATATAAAATAAATAAAAATAAATTATCTATTGGACCGGTTCTAAGCCCAAACTCACACCCTTATTTATTTGGGCCTCGTCCAAACATTTCCACCCAAAGCTCATGTACAAAAGTTAGTTTTGATAACATGTGTTATGTTTTCTCCTTTTGTAGCCGGTCGAGAACCAAGTTAGGCACCAAACTAAACCATGAAACAAAGTTTCCAATTTAGACCAAGTCCATTCCCCCTATTGGATCCTTAGGCTTGCGTGTATGTATGATAAAGAGGAAAGAAACAAGCTAGATTAGCCGCCCTAAACCATTTTTATATTTCCTAAACCTTTGACCCTCCCATTTGACCTTGAAACCCAATGGATATTATGACTAGCATGGTAGTTAAGATGTGACACAACCTTGTCCATCCCTTGATTTTGGCTGCCTCTACCCACGCCCCACAAGCTTACAAACACTAAGTTTATAATACTCAAATGGCCATACTTAGGACTTCTTTATAAACCTCAACAATACACAGAACAAATCTGTTAATACAAATAAGCCGTAAAAATGTTTATTTATATTTTACGATCTTGTAATGTTTTTTTGATAACAAACGTAAAATCATTTTAACGAAACAAATAAAATACGTAAATAGTTTGAGCCAATAGTTTACTAACACACTTACATTCTCATATAAAACACCAAACAAGTAATAGTGTTTACAATTTATAGAAATGCATATGTATAAACAACTAGTGTTTACATATACTTATATATACTTAGCATATATTGTAATGGATAATGTAATGGGTAAAAATCTAAGTAGTTGACCCATTGACTTGGTACATTGAATGTAGTTGGGTAAAACCCAAAGTCCATACCCATGGAGCTTGATCCATAACCCATGAGCCATTGCATGACATCATGCATGAAGTCATGGTTAGGTATTATCCATGGATCATGATTCAAGACCCATGACCCAATGTCTAGATCCATAACCCATGAGCCATTGCATGACATCATGCATGAAGTCATGGTTAGGTACCTTGGAGGCCACTCAAGGCTCATATCCGTGACCCATGACCCATAACCCAAATAGGAGGAGCGTCCTACGGATCCCCAAGAATACACTGAACTGATCCCTCAAGCAAGGGATCCGTGGGATCCGGGGGACAGTAGTGATTTTTGTCTATAAATAGTGAGCCATTTCATCATTGTAAGGTGCCACTTCCACACATACTTTCTCTTAGTATTGTAAACTCTCTAACCTAAGATCCAAAGGATCTTTCTATGTAGTTTTGTGTTTGTGTGATTCGGTAGGTTCCTCTTAAAGGTGAGATCACCCCCTCTTGAAGTCGAGCAAGCTCAAGTCCATGAGTAGCCAAGCTTCGTCATCATCAAGACTACTGAAGTTCTCTTGTTGATAGTTCTTTCTTCCTCCCTAGAAGTGTTGTGTTGAAGGCATTAGTGAAAGATGCCAAAAGGGTCAAGTCGAAAGCATTAGTGAAAGGTGTTGAAGGTCCGTGTCTAAGGCATTAGTGAAGGGTATCAAAGGTCCATGGTGAAGACATTAGTGAAAGGTGTTAAAAGATCGTATCAAGGGCATTAGTGAAAGGTGCCAAGGGTGTATAATTGATATGGTGCATCAATGTACAAACATAGATAGGTTGTGTCCAAGGATATTGATATCCTTGATGATGTTGTAATAAGGAGTGTGTCTCCTTTGGGATAGCTGTTGTGTAGTGTTGGGTAGTAGTTCCTCCTTTGTAATGGAACTCGGTATTTAGCCTTGTACCGGATAAAGTGTAGGCGACGTTGTGGTAGGTTTGGTTCTACCTCGTGGAAGAACCCGGTGTCTAGCCTTGTACCGGATAAAGAGTAGGAGACGTTGTGAAGGATTCTCCGCCACAAGGATTTTGTGTTGTGTAGTTCTAACAAACTCTTGAGTAGGTGACTCGGGGAGTGGAGTAGGGCAAGGAAGGTGTCCTTGTAGCTGAACCACTATAAACACTCGTGTCGTGGTTTTGTGTTTCTTACTCTTTACCTTTACATTACATATTTACATACTTATCTATCAACATCCAACATACACATATAATAGATTGACATAAGTGAATCTAAATAGTTTAAAATGGAGTTTTAATCGGTAAAACTATTCAACCCTCTTTCTAGTTTTCTACAATTGGTACCAGATCTTCGTTACCAAGTTTCTTAAGAGTATATTGTACTTTTAAAACTTGATACGATCCGTGTACGATTGAAAACTACAAATAAGAAAATTTCTTAAAAAACAAAAGGTCACGTTTTAAAATCATCATACTTTATAATGTGGGATAATGATAGATCTTTCTAATATTTTCCTTGTTGAGAATTCTCCATACTAGGATTTGGGCATCCTAAGAAGATCACAAAGAATTTTGCTTCAATATTTTTTTTCTTAAAAAGAATATATATAGCAAAGGTATGCTTTTTAATAAATTACTTACAAATAAATTATTATTGTATATAATCTAGATTAATTAATAATATCATTTCGTATAAACATGTTAAGATTAGTAGACTCATTACATTTATTTAAAAAATCACTAAAGTTGTTATCTATATTGAACTCATCATCAAGAATAGTATTATTCATTGATCTCTATAGACAAAACTACAAACTAGTGATAATGACATCTTAGCTATTCGAGAGCCTTGGTCATCACTCCTCACATAAAGTTGTTGACATTTCATCTATGTCAATAAGTATCCATGTGAAACTCCTCATATCATGATAAAATAGTATTTTATCATAATCTTCCCAAAAATTATGATTTATTCATAAAAAGGGAACCTCGTCAAATAGGACTAGTAAAACACGTTAAAACCCCAAACCATAAGTTATAGAGCATAAACATAAACTCTAGCCGAGAATTAGAACTCCCAAGTCAAAATTATCAAAGCTCACTTAAACTGCTAACTGCTGATATGCCGGATCCTTAAGTTTGAACTAGCCGGATCCCCCATTCAAGGGATCTGTGGGAACCGGCACATCAGAAGACAGTTTAAGTAAAAGATGATCACCGTGGAGTTTTATTCTTCACTTTACTCTCTCAAACTCACGAACATAAAACCTAATTTACTGTTCACAGGAGTTCAGTCATCATCTTTTCAAAGGAAACAATCACTTGTGTAAGTATAATCTTCACTACATTGTTATTTTCATTCTTTAATTCCTAGGAGTACAATTCTCATCTTAAAAAATTGAGTTCAAATGGGTTTATCACAATTTGGTATTACATTATTTTCTAAGATAAACTAAATCAAAGAATCAACATTATTAATACAAATTAAACTCATTTTTTTGAATTCAATAAAGATGTATTGAGCAAAATTGTGATGAACCCCATTAGGATACTATTCACACAATTAACACCACATTGTGGTTTTGATGTTTAGGACCAATCATGCCTAGCAATAGACAATAGGATTACCAAGACAAGACACATTACATTCCCATGTATCATAGAAAGGATGGTTAGAACCCGGATGACCGAAAAGCTTTCAAGTTATTGGAAAAGAGACTATTCCACGAAGGACGAGTAGTTGACCTCTCATTCATCAAAAACACCGGCATTCCCCAAGTCTTTGCGGGAATCAACTTCCAATGCCTCTTGAACATCAATGAACAAATTTGTCCAGTGTTTGTCCTAGATTTTTACAAGAGCATGAGGATCATTCGAAATGAATATGGAACCATTTCGATAAATTTTACCATCAACGAGCACGAATTCATCTTCACTCTTGAAGAGTTTGCTAGGATACTTCGTATCCCTTGTCAAGGAGTATGCATGTACTTAAATGAATGGTCATTGGCCGATCTTCATGACATGGTAGATCATCACGAGGTATACTTCATACCCCTCCGGAACCGGCTACGGTAAGAGATACCGTCTTCATGGAAAGAGCCTCTCTGTCAAGAGTCACTAGGAAGTCCAAGGTCATCTATAGAGATCCTTTTCAAATGGAACTTTTTCGTAAATGTTCCCATTATACAATAAATGGGAACTAGTGCTAAGGGAAAACGTCCTTTGTTTGGTGGGAAATAAGGATCACGCTTGCCTAAGCTACATGATCTATTGCCTTGTAACTGAGACTCATTTCAACCTCGCCTATTACATGGTGAAACGAATGGCAAGTGTGAAAAGGACGGACAAGATGGTACTCCCTTATGCCATGCTCTTGACTCGCCTAGCCAATTTCGTCTTTGCTCTAGATCCATCTCCCTACTCCAATGACCACACCTTTTGCAACAAGGTCATGGTACCCTTATCCGATGAGAAGACCACAAGGATTATGGTTGAAGGCAAGAGACCTCACCCACCAACAAACTCATCAGATGAAAAAGAGGGAGAAGAAAGCAACCCCATTGGCAACATTCAACTTGACCCCCTAGTATACATTGACCAACTGCCAGAAATCACGAGCCCTTCACAAGAATTTCAACAAACAAAGGGGATGTTCAAATGTTTTGCTAACTTCCTCATGAACAAGAAAAAGTAGGGGTGAAGGGGTGAAGAGTGAAGAGTAGAGGCGATGAAGTAAGAGTTTGAATGGGAGGGAAGGTAAGGTCGTAGACCTTAATTTGTGAAAAATGGTCTGTAAAACAACTTAAAAAATATTATGTAGCTTAGAACTTAGCTCTAAGTAGATGGCATGACATGAACTAAAACATTCTAACCTAGGAACCCAAAAATAAGAATTTTACGACGGCTTGATCACAATCAAGAAGTCGGTCTCGCTCATTTTGCTTACCTTCTAGTCGCCCTTACTTACTATGCGTAATATTTGTTGCTTGTATATTTGATTATTGAATATAGAAATGATTAGGATGAGTATTTGCTAAAGAGTGCAAATTATGCACATTTGCTGAGAAGCTACTGGTCAGCAGTAGCCGGATCCCTGAGCTATAACTAGCCGGATCCCTCAAATGAGGGAACCGTGGGATCCGGGTAAACAGACAAGGAATTCTTATACTTTCACTTCAATCTAATCCTCTAGACCTTACCATACTAGCTAAATATGATATCTTAGGATCTCTTTAGTCTTCCTCAAGATCAGTAGGTTTCATACTTACTCATAGTTAACATAGGATCACATTCAAGGTATTTTAGATTTGTCACGTCACCAAAACTCATCACATTTTCGCTCTAAAACTCACACATTGTTCCTCACATCTCAAAACACTTAGTTTGTTATTTCTCTTGATTTTGACAAATTGTTTTTAGTCATCTTTACCTCAAAATAGGCTAAAAACTAGTTTTTATTTCATATAATTTCTTAGGAATTTTCCAAATTTTATTTGAACTATCATCTTATCTCTAGGCTCATTTGGCTTCACTTGTCATTCTCAAGTCACTTGTATCATGCTTAATTGCTTCATTGCACTCTCAAAAAGTCCACTTTCTTACCAAAAACCATCATTAGGTATCCTCACTCCTTGTGGTTGGACACTTAAGTCCTATACCATTTAAAACATATGAGGGAAGTCAAACCCTCAAGATTTATAGGTACTAGACCTTAATAGAACATAATCATTCCACCACGTTGCTGTCTCACAGACGGATCCCTAGTTTATAACTAGACGGTTCCCTAATGAGAGGGAACCGTGGGATCCGGGTCTCCAGAACAGCTTATGATCAATTTTCTCTTCTAAATTCAAACTCTCTTTAGTAGTCTAAACACTTTTACTTACCATTAAATGACTCCTTAGAATAGAACAACACTATAGTTGACCTTAGTGCATGTCAAACTCTTAGTGGTCAAGAATTTAATTCATCAACCCAACCTTATCCTTTATAAACCAAGTGGTCTTATGTGTTTAAACCATCACTCAAACCACATTTCTAAAATCAGTAGCTAAGACATCCATTACATCCTCTTTTTCATTATGACTAAAGCATCTAGCAAGAACTCTTCAACCAAAGGTTCATCCAAAAAGAATGCTCATATGGTTTAAGAGATATCATCTACCGAGTCATCACCCGTAAGAAGCCCAAATACTAGAATCCCTCCTCAACAAACTCAACCAACCAAAGCTAGAAGAACCGCTAGGATTAGCATTCGACTTTTTGAGTTGGAAAGGCCTTCATCAAGCACCAAACCAAACACACCTAGCTCTAGTAAAACACCAAAGTCCTCATTTCTAGAACCTAGACTACATTCCTTTACCACACCTCTTTCCCATCCAAATCTCTACTCATTAGAAGACTCACCACCGAAGACGTCTCATTCACCAACCTTCTCATTAAATAGGAAACCACCATCACCATCAAATAGTCCATCCTTAGAGACAAGGAATCACCAAAGACCCAACCATATAGAGGACTTCCCATCCCCATCACCAACTCGTACATCATCACCCTCATTTTTAGTTGAACCACACCCTATGACAGTTAACTCACCTCCACAAATCCCATCATCCTTTGTGGAGCCTCCTCAAAACATTTCACCTCCTCCGTTTCCTACTCATGACAATAATTGCTCTAATTGTCAACTCACCCAAGGATTTGTTCAAGAAGTACAAAATGAAGTGCTTTTCATGTTTAATCATCTCCTTAAACGATTCGACCAAATCAACAAGTCTACTCGTCCTTAGACTACAAGCACATTGATGATTTTTAAGTTTCCGACACTTCTTAGAATTATTAGAAAATGTATTACATGGTGTTGTCATTATCTTAGTTTTAGAAATATCATTTCTCATGTTTTTATTGAATGAACTTACATGTTATATGCCATATGATCTTGAAAATATGTTTGGTGCCTTAACACATAACTCACTTTGATGTTATCATCACATTTTACATAACGATTGCTGTCTTAAGTCTGCATGCAAACGGATCCCTCACTTTGGTCTACACGGATCCCTCCCAGGGAGGAACCGTGGGATCCGTGCAACAAAAACAATTTTTCTTACTAATTTGAGTCTTATTTGCAGGAAATTATGCATCATATACTTGTTTTCTAACATTTGTTTTGTAGATATTCAATATACACTTAAACACTTTGACACCCTCAACAAGGGGGAGTTGTGTGTCAAAGCAAAACGTTGCAAAAACACTTGCAATTCTTTCACATAGGAGTACATTACTATTTGACGTCCTCCTTTCAAAGGAACACTTGTCAAGGGGGAGCATGTTCGTCAAAAAGAAGAAACCATTTGCAAACAAAATTTCAAAACACTCGTTTAGCTTTCTTAGTTACTTGACGCCCTCAACAAAGGGGCGCACCCGTCAAGGGGGAGCTAAGACGAGAATTCTTCTCTTCTCTTACTCCTTACTTTTTCATATTTTACTTTTCACACGTTTTTTTTAAAAACAATGTGTTAGTTTCTTTTTGACGCTCTTTTTGTTTCGACAAAAATGGGGAGAAGAGAGTAAAAACTTCAATTCAAACTTTTATGAATTTTAGTTTTTCCTTAAAATAATCTTATGTTTTGTCATCAACAAAAAGGGGGAGATTTTTTAAATACAAATAAGCCGCAAAAATGTTTATTTATATTTTACGATCTTCTAATGTTTTGTCGATAACAAACGTAAAATCATTTTAACGAAACAAATAAAATACGTAAATAATTTAAGCCAATAGTTTACTAACACACTTACATTCTCATATAAAACACTAAACAAGTAATAGAGTTTACAATTTATAGAAATGCATATGTATAAACAACTAGTGTTTACATATACTTATCATATATTTATCATATATTGTAATGGGTAATGTAATGGGTAAAAATCTAAGTAGTTGACCCATTGACTTGATACATTGAATGTAGTTGGGTAAAACCTAAAGTCCATACCCATGAAGCTTGATTCATAACCCATGACCCATTGCATGACATCATGCATGAAGTCATGGTTGGGTATTATCCATGGATCATGATCCAAAACCCATGACTCAATGTCTAGATACATTGTACCTTGGAGGCCACTCAAGGCTCATATCCATGACCCATGACCCATAACCCAAATAGGAGGAGCATCCTACGGATCTCCAGGAATACACTGGACGGATACCTCAAGCAAGGGATCCGTGGGATCCGGAGGACAGTAGTGATTTTTGTCTATAAACAGTGAGTCATTTCTGCATTGTAAGGTGCCACTTCTACACAAACTTTCTCTTAGTATTGTAAACTCTCTAACTTAAGATCCAAAGGATATTTCTATGTAGTTTTGTGTTTGTGTGATTCTCTAGATTCCTTGATAAAGATTTAAAACATACACTTTTAAGGGGTCATTTAAGCCCTTAATCGCACACTTTATATCCGTTAATGCTTAATTTCGTTCTTTTTCACTTTTCAACCATTGTTTTAAAAATTGGTTTTTTAATTGATCCGATCAAGCCATCGGATCACAATTCAACCGTGTTTTTCGCTCAAAACCGTCTTCTAACCACCTGACCGGTTCACGGTACCCGATTTTAAAAAAAGTGGTTTCGACTTTTTATTTTCTAACCCAAAATGATACAAACATTTTTATCCATTTATGGATATGCCAAGTGTAAAACAATACAAAGTACAATCCTTTATTAAAAAACCAGAAGTAGACCCCAATGAAACATCTCCTCGAACACATCGTCACCACACACACACGTGTTCAGATCCATCTCAAACCCAAACCCACCTCACCTCATGGGTTTCAAACCCACTTTCACTCCCAAACACTCCACATAGCTGTCTCAAACATAAGAATTATCGAACATAAAAACACAACACAACACTTAAACCACTTTGACGATCTTCTCTATGCTAACAACAACAACAACACCTTCTCTCTATTAATAAATAAACATCATTTCTTCCTCTTCTTCTTCATTTTCAGATCTTTCATCAAATACCCTCTGGTAATTTTTATAAAATTTTCTTGTTTTTTTTAATGTAAAGTTTGTATCTTTATGCATTTTTTTAGCTACTATATGATTAATGCTTCATGGGTTTTGTTTGTATTGGTGTAATCTTAAGTGGGTATCTCTTAGTTTTTGAGATTAAGCTGTTTGGCAACTAAATTTGCTTAATTTTATTATTATGTTTGCTTAATTTTATCATTTTTTTAGCTACTTATTTGATTAATGCTTCATGGGTTTTGTTTATATTGGTGTAATCTTAAGTGGGTATCTTTTAGTTTTTAAGATTAAGCTGTTTTTTGCTTAATTTTTATATAAGTTTTTAGCTACTTATTTGATTAATGCTTCATGGGTTTTGTTTATTTTGGTGTAATCTTAAGTGGGTATCTTTTAGTTTTTAAGATTAAGCTGTTTTTTGCTTAATTTTTATATAAGTTTTTAGCTACTTATTTGATTAATGCTTCATGGGTTTTGTTTATTTTGGTGTAATCTTAAGTGGGTATCTTTTAGTTTTTGAGATTAAGCTGTTTGGTAACTAAATTTGCTTAATTTTATTATTATGTTTGCTTAATTTTATCATTTTTTTACCTACTTATTTGATTAATGCTTCATGGGTTTTGTTTATTTTGGTGTAATCTTAAGTGGGTATCTCTTAGTTTCTATGATTAAGCTGTTTGGTGCTTAATTTTTATAAATTTTCTTGATTTTTTTTATGTAAAGTTTGTATCTTTATGCATTTTTTTTTGGTACTAAATGATTAATGCTTCATGGGTTTTGTTTGTATTGGTGTAATCTTAAGTGGGTATCTTTTAGTTTTTGAGATTAAGCTGTTTTTTGCTTAATTTTTATATAAGTTTTTAGCTACTTATTTGATTAATGCTTCGTGGGTTTTACTAATTTTGTTGTAATCTTTAGTGGGCATCTCTTAGTTTTTACTAATTTGATCCAAATCCTTTAGTAAAGTTTATAAATTTACTTGTTCTTTTATATAAAGTTTGTATCTTTATATCCCATTTTAGCTACTTATTTGATTAATGCTTTATGGGTTTTATTTATATTGGTGTAATCTTTAGTGGGTATCTCTTAGTTTTTGAGATTAAGTTGTTTAGTGCTTAATTTTTATATAATAAAGATTGTGTTTTTATAAGTTTTTAGCTACTTGTTTGGTTAATGCTTAACGGGTTTTTGTTATATTGGTGTAATCTTTTGTGGGTATTTGTTAGTTTTTAGATTAAGCTCAATTTAGTTTATGTTATACTGATTTGTTTGAAAAGCTTAGGTATTGTAAATTTTCTTGATTCTATTGTAAGATTATGTATTTACGCATTTTGGATTGGTTTTGTATTGCTCATTATAGTTTGATTTGAATGTTTGGTTGGTACTATAATGCTTATGTGAATATGCTTATAAATTTTTGATTTGTTAGAAATTGTTTATAATGATTATCTTTATGTTACTTGCTTAGTTGATTTTTTTAATCTCTTTAAGGTTTAGTTTGATTTGTATATTACTAATAATCTCTGAAGCCAAGCTGTGTTTGAGTTTGATTTCAACATTTGGTACTATGATTAGAAAATGAATAAAATAGTAACCTGGTTATACTTGTTAGTTGATTTGTTTTATTTATTTGAATGTTTAATGTGATTTGATCAATGTTAGATGTGTACTAGGTTCCGTGTGTTAGTAAGTTAGTGTTAGGGTGTAATTCTAGCTCTAATTCGTAGGCTATGTTGATCATTCTGAGTAGAGTAGATTAATAGTATTATTGTCCTATGTAAAAAGTTGATTAGCGGTCCCAATCTATATTGCACGTCTTGTTGATCAATATAAATGGAATTAATAAGAAATGAATAAGATTCAAATTTTTTGTTTTATGCGTCTTAACGTTGTTTAGCTTGTTATGGATTTTTCATAAGATTTGAAGTCAGAGGTAATTTGGTGGATTTTATGAGAAAAATAAGTTGGGATTTGGTGGGAGTTCAACTAAAATGCTGACTTTTTCTAATATTTGTATTTTTGAAGTTTATTTAATCTTTGATGTGTGATTGCAAGATTCTCAAGTTAATATCTTCTTTCGCTTTCAGGTGGATCAGGGTAAAAATTTGAAGCGCAAAACTTTTGGGTCAAAAGATGGCTTCGGTATCTCAGTCTCCAGTTACGTTTTCCGGGAGTTTGTCTTCTGGAACCTCAGCTTCGGATCTTCTTCGAAGCTCGAGTAATGGTATTAATGGTGTACCTCTACAAACATTAGGCCGAGGTCATGTGGGCCCAGCGAGAAGAGGTTTAAGTATTGTTGCGAAGGTCAGAAAGGTGAAGAAACACGACTACCCATGGCCTCAGGACCCTGATCCCAATGTTAAAGGCGGAGTTCTTAGTCATCTTTCACCCTTTAAGCCATTAAACGAAAAGCCGAAGCCTGTTACTCTAGAATTTGAAAAACCGCTCATGGATCTACAGAAGAAAATCATCGATGTAAAGTTTTTGTTAATTGCTTTAAAATAACTTATATTGTAGGGATGTGTGAAAGGTGTTTAAAAGTATTGTTTTTTGATGATTGCAGGTGCAAAAGATGGCTAATGAAACCGGTCTGGATTTCAGTGATCAGATCATTTCGTTGGAAAACAAATATCAGCAGGTAAAATTACTTGCTATAAGATTTAGGGGTGTTTGGATTTAGGTTTTGCAATTGATTATTGTGGCGTTTTTATGCTTGGGTGACAATATTGTATATCTAATTATGTGATTATTTAGGGGTCAAATAATCCGTTTTACATGATAAGTTTCAAATATAATGCTGACAGTAAAATGTGAACCCTTCTTGACGTCTTACCTTTTTTTCTTGAAAAAATCGAATTTGCCAAACACCCCCACATCTGATAATATGATTATTACAACTACAAACAGCAAAATCGATTCAAGCAATATTTCCTCTGCCCTGTTTTATTAAAACTGGTTATTCTAAATGCATCACGTCTTTCGAACCGACATCCTAACATCCTCTTATTAGTCTTAAAACTGAGTTTTTAGATGCCGAATGTAAGTTCTCATGTATAGATATGTTCATATGCGTGTTGTCATGTCATGTCTACTCACATTTTTATGTAATTTATACAGGCTCTTAAAGATCTGTACACACATTTGACTCCAATACAACGAGTTAATATTGCTCGACACCCAAACAGACCGACGTTTCTTGATCATGTCTTCAACATTACTGACAAGGTCTGATACTCATTCCGCAAACTTTTTTTTTTTTTTTTTTTTTTTATTATTATTTTTTTATGCTGAAAGTTTTAAACTCTATAGTCTATATGAAAGAGTCAGATTTAATACATATCCTTTTTTGTATTTTGAAAATTTCAGTTTGTTGAGCTTCATGGTGACCGAGCCGGTTATGACGATCCTGCAATCGTCACTGGTATTGGAACAATAGATGGAAGACGATTCATGTTTATGGGCCATCAAAAGGGTCGAAATACCAAAGAAAACATTCAACGTAACTTTGGAATGCCTACGCCACATGGGTAAGATTTTACAACGATAGCAATGTTATAAAAAGGGTAAAAATGCATTTACCAATTTATGTCCTTTCTTTACAGGTACCGTAAGGCTCTAAGAATGATGTACTACGCAGACCACCATGGGTTCCCTATCGTCACATTTATCGACACTCCAGGGGCGTTTGCTGACCTTAAATCAGAGGAGCTAGGCCAAGTATGTTAATTATATATAACCCGTGTTTCCTTTTTTTTAAAGAAGTCGTCAACTTAGTGGTTAATTTATCTGTATGCAGGGCGAAGCCATTGCCCACAATTTGAGGACTATGTTCGGTCTGAAAGTACCAATCATTTCCATTGTGATTGGTGAAGGTGGTTCTGGTGGTGCTTTGGCCATCGGTTGTGCTAATAAATTGCTAATGCTTGAAAACGCAGTCTTTTATGTTGCCAGGTGACTATATAGTTTTTAACCTTTTAACAAATATATGCAAATCTTTATATGATGTTGATGTCTTGATGATTGAGCAATTACTTATAGAGTCAATTAGTTTACACCACGACATTCATTCTTAGTAAGTAGCACTGTAGCAGTCTCTTGGAGACCCATTTATGGCCATAAAGTCTGATTGGTCCCCCACCTATTACATAAATGGTCAAAACCTACAAGATAAAGTGAGACTGATGTAAATGAACTGACGGAGTGACAGTTACTTCTTTTTGCAAAAATTCCGAGGGTCCCTTTTGCCGTATATCTAATTATAGTTTTTCTTCTAAACTTCAGAGTCAAGCAATCAAGTCTCTTAATGAATAAAGTAGCAAACTAACGACATTAGTCTAGTTTTTAAACCGTCGTACTAAATACATTAATGTTTCTATGATATAGCCCGGAAGCGTGTGCTGCAATTCTGTGGAAGACTGCTAAAGCCTCTCCAAAGGTGGTGAACCATTTCTTTATTTGTATACGAAATGCCATATAATTCTCAAAGCTTATAGTTTCTTTTGCTTTCTAACAGGCAGCAGAGAAGCTCAAGATCACTGCTAACGAGCTTTGCAAGCTACAAATTGCTGATGGCATCATCCCTGTAAGATTCTTTACTTATATTTTCATGTGTTAAGTTCTCTCTTTTTGTTATAAGTCGATATCAATGGTTTTTCTAACGTTCGTACTTTGAATGGGTAAAAAAAAGTTGGAATAACAGCTTAAATGGATTTAAACTTGAAAGTCGCCCAAAGTGTATTGTTAATGCATACAAGCTACTTGATCGGTTTTTAAAGAAAAACATATTTTACGTATTGCTTATAGAAAAAGAAAGCGGGCCGGGTCGACCCAACCTCACTTATTTTGACCCTGAACTACGGTTACCTGTTTTGACCCTAGTCCTACCTGCCCAACAGTTCTGATCCTGAATCATGATTGCAGGAACCACTTGGAGGTGCACATGCAGATTCACACTGGACCTCGATGCAAATAAAAACTGCCATTCTTGAATCAATGGATGTGAGTATATGAACTCAGTTTTTTTTAGTTACAGTAAAGCTCATGTGTAGATAAAATTTTATTAAAAACGTTATATTTTTTTACTGTGTAGGAGCTTCAAAAGATGGGGACAGAAGAACTATTAAGACATCGTATGCTCAAATTTCGCAAGATTGGTGGGTTCCAAGAAGGACTACCTGTTGATCCCGAAAGGAAAGTCAACATGAAAAGAAAAGAAGAACCAAGACCTGGGCTCATTTCAGACAAAGCATTGCAAGGTGAAGTTAATAAACTGAAACAACAAATTATGAAAGCAAAGGAAACGTCTTCAGTAGCTCCAGACATGGATCAAAACGGGCTGATTGAGAAGCTACAACGAGAGATAAATTATGAATTCTCCGAAGCAGCTAAAGCGTTGGGGATTGAGGATAAACTAAGTAAAATGCGTGAAGAATTTGCGAAAGCAGAAAACGAAGAGTTGACTCGTGATCAAATTGAAAGTCTTGAAAGTTTGAAGAACGAGTTCAATGAAAATTTAGAAAACGCTCCTAATTATGGAAGGTTGAAGTATAAGCTAGGCTTGTTAAAAGAAATTTCTGAAGCTAAAACCTTCGCTGAAAACTACAAAAAGACTCTTCCTTTAAAGGCTAAAGTCAATGAGAAGTTCAAAGAGGTTTTGGAGAATTCAACCTTGAAGCAGAAAATTGAGGAACTAAAAGAAGAAATTGAAAAATCGGGGGTGTCTGACATCGAATTGTTTGATAAAGAACTTAAGGAAAAAGTTCTTGAAATTAGGGAAGAAGTGGAATCTGAATTTGTTAACGCTCTTGAATCATCGGGTGTTCATGTAGCTTCAAGAGTAGGACAAAGTTCAATGTCGATAATCAAGGCTAAAGTTGAGGAGCTTAATGCGGAAATTAATGAAATCATTCAAGATATTATTGAATCAACCCCGGAACTGAAAAGCAGAATAGAGATGTTGAAATTTGAGGTGATGAAAAACAAAAGCGCCCCTAGTGAGGAATCGAAAGAAAAGATTGAAACTTTGGAGCAACAAATAAAGCAAGGTGTTGCTGATGTATTGAGTTCTGCTGCTATTAAAGATAAGTATGAGCGATTGCAAGCGGAACTTGCTGAACTTAATGGAGGCTCGGATGGAAGTTTGATCAAGGAACCAACCTATGCATGATGTAAGTATACATTTTCTCGCACCCTTTTGAGTTTAGGGTATACTTTGACTTTTGAGGTCAAATTTGAATATTATTCTTTAGATATGAACTTGGTCTTACTCTATCAAGAAATTTAATAGGGCAACTTGCAATAAAAAGTAATAAACAGTTACGTTTATGTCGCTTCTATGTAATGGTTACTTATTTTTACCATTTGACCTATGTATGACACAACTAACCAGTCAACTCTTATATAGTATTTGGCAAACATGAAAAGCTCATTACATTTTCGTACAATTTTTCCACAAAATAAAACATGATGACCAAAATATGCTTCGTCTTAGTTTCTCCAAGTTAGTCAAAAGTCAGTCGGTTTGACCTTACAAGTCAAAGCATACCTCTTTGATGTTTTTAATAACTGATGAAAGTGATCGAATCTCTACATTTGCAGTTAAAACTATCTGTTGTACCTACACCAAATTCTGGAACGTGGATTAACGAGCTTAAATCTGGCCTATCTCAATTCTCATCCGCCACCGGAGGGTTAACCATATGTCATATTTGCTAAAGATTTGTGGGGCAAAGACCTGGCTGCTATAAAGTTTGTTGTTTGAGTTAAGTTTATTTTCATGACTTTTATATGAATTTTTTTTACATGAACTAAATATCGTCAATTAGTGTCTTTGTTTCCCCATCGGTAGATTGCAACTGCCAATTATATGTCATTGACAGAGACAACAACAACAATAGCATGTCATGTAAATTTTGCTGATTGCCAATAATTTGTTTTCTCTTATTATGTTTAATCTTTGTTATATGTGGTGTCTTGAAAGCGCTAGTTATGGTTCGTTAGTAAGAAGGTTTCCGTTAAACAGAAATAGTTCATTGCTTTTATTGTCATGATTCAGTTTTATATGTTCTTACCGCTAAGGTGTAGAGTTAGAAATGATTATGTTTTAGGTTATATAGATTTAGTAGATGATAATGATGACAAACTTATATGCGCATGACGGTATTTCAAAAAGTCTGACTAGACAATTTGGGTAGCAAGTTGAAATGAGTGGGGTGGGCAAGAGTTCAGCACGAGTTAATCGTTATAGAACGGGTAAACAAGGATAGTTTTGTCTAGTGGTATGTGAGTGGCTCATCAACTTAGAGGTTGTGGGTTCAAGTCTTGATGAAGACATTAGTAAAGTTTAGAACATTAATTAAAATGTTAGACGAGTCATACTACTGGAACGCCACTAAATGGCCTAAAATGTACCCAAACGGTTACAACTTTCCAATAAACACCTGATAGCTTGAGCTCGAAAGTCGACCAACCCACAGAAAGAAATAAACTTGAATAATTGATGAAAACAAAAATGACATTAATGTTATGATGGTCCATAATGTTATACAAGATAATACAAAGACCAAACAAATAAAACCCCCAACCCCTTTTTCTTCATGATCTAAGAAAAAAAGAAAGAATTGCTAATTGTAAGTATAAATTATAAAAATAATTTACCTTTGTGTTTCTGTTTACTTATGTTATGGATAACAAATTATAATATAAACTTTACTAAAACATAACATTATCGATTATTATATAATATAAATTTTGTTAAAAAAATAAAAAGATTTAAAGGATAAAATGAGCCTTTGCACTTTCGGATGCAGAGACCTGAGGTCTACGACATCAGGGTACTAAGTTCCGAAGTACTAAAATTCATTTTGTTCCAAACTAACCAATGTTATATGCCTTTACATATATACCTACATTTGGTTACAGCCTCCACCAATGTGGGACGGTTGAGACCCTTTCCACTTTTCAAACATGTATAAGTTCCGACATCTATAACTGTATTTTTTAAAGTTGGATGACTTTTCGATTTCTTTGACTAAAATAGTAAAATAGTAATTATGCCCAATTTGCTCTTTTTTAAGATTGAAGTACTTGGTTTTTCTTTAATGTTAAAAGAGGGATTAATGGTTTACATTGTCATGCAACTAGAAAATGATGCTTAATCTTACTTGTAAGGCGATCATTAATGACTTATGCTCGATCATTCTCATGACACAAAGTTATAAACTAAAAACTCACATAGATTATGACTAATAAACATATAGCTGAGAACGATGTTGATTAAATTATAGTAAGTATTAATTGTGTTGATGAGTAATTGTTCGGTAGCAGAAAACCAAATGTCAGTTAGGCTTTTTATCGGGAGGAAACTAACAAGTCAGTTTAGAGTAGACTACCATGTAAACAACATCAGTTATGGTATTACTGCCTCAAGAACAAATTTGGTGAGTTGTTGCTCAGTCTTACTAGACATGACATTGATTCATTCTAGTGTCGGAAATTTGGTCATTCTAAAACAACATGCATATATTTTAACCGAAGTGGCCGGTATCAAACAGGTTGATTGTTATGTTCTAAGTTTTGACATAGTTTAATTTGTGCTAGTACTTCTCTTTTAAATAGTAAGAAACCGTAACAAACTTATTAAGATAAAAACATCTATAAACTTGCAGAAGAAAATACAAATAAAAAGAAATCTTATTTATATTATCAAAAATGTTAGTGTTTTTGTTGATGTTAGTCGAATGGACGGACCCACATGTATGACGGGTGTGTGGCACGGGCTACAGCCGATTTTAGGTCACGAAGTGCAAAAAAATTTCAAAATTGTTGTTTTGTGGTATGTGTAACCCCCAAATTGTTTTTGCTACTTTCGTTTCTAATGGTGTAACTTTAGTTAGCCTAACATTCACCCTCTTAAAAATCCAGAGTTCGTCCATGGTTAGTAGAAGGACCAACCGACTCGTGGAGGAAGAGTATTGATGCCAAAGGTTAAAAAATATCCGTTGGTTAATATATAGAAAAGAACTCTTTTTTTTTTTAATATTTTGTATGGCTATTATGGACATTGTATATGGATATGGCTTTTGCGAAACCTTCTTATACTGACGTCGAGAAACTCTATGCTTATCACGAGGGTGAATATGTTCTTTATTTGGTTAACTAATCATGTATATATGCTATTTGGAATAAGTAATTTTGGGAGTTTTTGATATTCTTCTTATCAGTGATGGACTAGAGATTTTCAAGAGGGTGTTGCACAGAAGAATTGTTGGGCTAACTAAAGTTACACTGTAAGAAATGAAAGTAGCAAAAAAAATTATTGGGGGGTTGCACAAATCAAAAATGGACAATTTTAAAGATTTTTTGCACTTCGAGACCTAAAATCAGGTTTAGCGAGTGCCACACCCGGCACCCTTGTAGGTCCTGCTTTTTATCGGTTGCATATAGAATGAAATAGGTAGATAAAAATTGGTGTTAGTAAAGAATAAGCAATTCCAAATAGACCATAAATCATCATAGAAGTAGCAAGTTCGATTTACTTTAACATCTATTATTAATTGTAATATCCTACAACTTTTGCTTTATATAGCCGAAAATAATATAGGTTTGTTAAAAAATAGAAAAAAATAAAGACGAAATGCATTTTAATCCATGTCAAGGAGTGCTTTTGTAGTTGCCGTACTAAAGCAAACCGTAACAGGACTAGAATTCATTTTAGTCCAAATTAATCTTGTGCATATACCTGTAGATATATATCTATTATGGTTTACAAACTCTACCTATGTGGGATAGTTGGAAAAAATTTAAAACTCTCATAAGTTCCAACATTTATAACGACACTTGAAACTTTGATGACCTTTTTAAGTTCAATAACATAAATATGTGAAGTCCTGTTTGCTCAAGAAGAGTGATCGAGATGTTAAAAGATGTGCTCGAGCTTACAATGGCTCTTTCTGGTTGTCCAATTCTCAATGATATTACTAGGAACCATGTTAGAACACAGACTGACAATCGGCTCAATCGCCTTTGTAGAATGTAGTTTCCAGTTATTTTATCAAGAAGCATTTGCAGAATAATTTACAAGAAAAGATATAGTTCAATGACATTGAAATGGATCCATATAAACATTGATAAAGTTTAGAACATTGGTTAAATGTGAGACGAGACATATTAGTGGAACGCCCCGAAATGGCCTAAAAAGTACACAAACACTTACAACGTTCCAATAAACACCCAATAGCTTGTGCTCGAAAGTCGGCCAACCCACAGAAAGCAATGAACTCTTATGTTATAATGGTCCAAAATGTTTTACAAAATAATACGAAGACCAAACAAATATTCCTTCAGTGTCCTTTATGTTATAACTTACAACCTCCACAAATGTGGGGCAGTTGAGACCCTTTCTAGTTTTCGAATATTTATAAGTTCCGAAATCTATAACTGTATTTTTAAAGTTGGATGACTTTTTGATTTCATTTACTAAATCAGTAAATATGCCAAATTTTCTCTTCTTTAACATTGAAGTATTTAGTTTTTTATTTAGTGTTAAATGAGGGTTTAATGGTTTACATTGTCGTACAACGAGAAAATGATGCTTACTCTTACTTGTTGACGGAAAGCTATAAACTTAAAACTCATATTGATTATGAATAATAAACATATAGCTCAAAACGATGTTGATTATGTCATAGTAAGTATGGTGCAGATGAGTAATGGTGTGGTAGCAGAAAACTAAATGTCAGTCAGGTTTTTTATCGGGTAGAACTAACAAGTCAGTTTAGACTACTTTGTAAACAACATCAGTTATGGTATTAATGTTTTAAGCAATCCCAAACAGAGCACAAATCATCATAGAAGTAGTAAGTTCGGTTCACTTTAACATCTATTATAAATTGTAGTATCCTACAACTTTTGCTTTATATAGCTAAAAATAAAGACGAAATGTATTTTAGTCCGCGAATTAGACGGACTAGAATTCATTTTAATCCAAACTCTTTTGTATATACATGAATATATATATACCGATTTTGATTTACAAACTCCACCTATGTGGGATAGTTGGAAAACTTTTCAAATTCTCATAAGTTCCAACATTTGTATTGGCACTTGAAACTTTGATTACTTTTTTAAGTTCAATAATTTTTTAAGTTCAATAACATAAATATGTGAAGTCATGTTTGCTCTTCTCTAATAAGATTGATGTATTTGGTTTTAGTTTAGTTGTAATATGAGAGATCGGTGGCCGAATTCCACTTGGGCATTTTGGTATGTATATGCATCTGCAAGTTTCGTTCTTAACTTTTCAAAATTACACATATGGTAAGTACTCTCGAAACTTGTCATCCAAATGGTTCCTAAAATGGATGTCGGGAAACTTTATTTTTTATGGACCGTTTATGTTATAAATTTTTAAAACCATTTGTCTAATACTCGTAAGGTTTAAGGACGAAATCCATAATTTCATTTTTATACCACCGGGACCATTTATATAATCTACACTAAATATATCATTTTCACACGTTGTCGTGCAACTACGGGGACCATAATTTCATCTTTAGATTGGTTACATTGTCGTGCAACCTGTGTAGTTAATTTCGTTGGTATACCACTGGTATACCAGTGGTATCCCGGATTTCGGAGGTTCAAAAAAATTTCGGCCAGAATTTCGTTTCAAATTTCGTTCTCGAAATAATCGGCGAAATTGACCGAAAAATGACCGAAATTGACCGAAAAATGACCTAAAATTTCGGTAGTATTAGTGGTTTTACCAGTCCTTTCTTTTTTTTGGGCCCAAACTTAAAAAACCCAAAAAGTCTGAAACTTAAAATGTAGATCTAGGGCGCGTCGGTGGGTTTCACCACGCGTACCCTATGTCAAAATGATCTCCTTTCGACGATCTATCATTTGGTATAGGTGGTGTAATTTTCCGGTGACGAGTGGCCGGAATATTGGCCGGAGAAGACGGCGGTGGAGGTTTCCGGTCACCAGAATTTTAGAGAGAGATGAGAGAGAGAAATGTGTGTGTAAAAGTGTGTTTATGTGTGTGTTGTGGGGGTTTTATACCCCAGGGGTTTTATGATAATAATTAATAAACACTAATTTTTAAGTATTAACACTAATCTATCAAATATTGACACTTTTAAGCTTGAATTTTGTTTTTTGATTAAGTACTAAGTATTAATTATTATATTATTGCATAATATTAAAATTACCGATATACCACCGAAATCCCAACGAAATACCAGAAATTTCGTGTCTCGGTACTTGACCGAAACGCAAAAATTTCGGTCATTAACTACACAGCGTGCAACTAGAAAATGATGCTTACTCTTACTTGTAATGCGATCATTGATGAATTATATATGCTCATTCTTCATGATGGAAAGCTGTAAACTTAAAACTCATAGATTATGACTAATAAACATATAGCTCATAACGATGTTGATTAAGTCATAGTAAGTATGGTGCTGATGAGTAATGGTTCAGTAGTAGAAAACTAAATGTCAGTCAGGTTTTTTATCGGGTAGAAACTAACACGTCAGTTTAGACTACTTTGTAAACAACATCAGTTATGGTATTATTGTTTTAAGCAATCCCAAACAGAGCACACATCATCATAGAAGTAGTAAGTTCGGTTCACTTTAACATCTATTATTAATTGTAGTATCCTACAACTTTTGCTTTATATAGCCGATAATAGTATAATTTTTGTAAACATGAATAAAAATAGAGACGAAATGTATTTTAGTCTGCATATTCAAGAGTGCAGTACCATTACTACTTCGCCACCCAAGTAAATGGACTAAAATATAAAATTCATTTTAGTCCAAACTAATCTCTTGTATATACATGCACATATATACCAATTTTGGTTTACAAACTCTACCTATGTGGGATAGTTGGAGAACTTTTAAAACTTTCGTAAGTTCCAACATTTGTAACGGCACTTGAAACTTCAATGACCTTTTTAAGTTCAATAACATAAATATGTGAAGTCATGTTTGCTCTTCTCTTCTCTAATAAGATGAACTATTTGATTTTAGTTTAGTTGTAATACAAGAGATCGGTGGTCCAATTTTTTCTTAAGCATTTTTATTATGTTTTGAATTATGTTTCTAAATGGCTAGTAAATTACCTAAGTGGTCCTTTTGGTACGTATATCTGCAAGTTTCGTTCTTAACTTTTCAAAATTACACATATGGTATGTCCTCTTGAAACTTGTCATCCAAACGGTTCCTAAAATGAATGTCGACAAAATGTCTTTTTTATGAACCAGTCATGTTGTAATTTTCTAAAACCATTTGTCTAATATTCGAAAGGTTTAAGGAAAAAATCCATTATTTCATTTATACCACCGGGACAGTTTATATAATCTACTCTAAATATATCGTTTTTACGCGTTAGAGATACAATGTAACACAAACCAACCCGTTTATTATTGTTATGTACGCATCGCCATTCGCCAATAATGATCTGATAACAAGAAAGTTTATTCAGAAGACAAAATGTAATGCACTCGGTGACAGTGATAGGAACTGAATACATATGTCTGCTGATGTTATAAAGAAGTAAAAAGCCACATGATTTTGTTTTACAAAGCACCTCCATTTCAATTGCACCTACCTATATACAAATAAAGTGATTTGTCAAATCTAAACCAATTAACACACTGGTAAAGTTTAGAACATTGATTAAATGTTGGACGACTCATACTACTGGAACGCAACGAAATGGACTAAAATGTACTCAAACGCTTACAACATTCCAATAAACATCCGATAGCTTGTGCTCGAAAGTCAACCAACCCACAGAAAGTAATAAACTCAAATACTGTGATGAAGAAAAAGACAATTATGTTATGATTGTCCATAATGTTTTAACAAATAATACAACGACCAAACAAATCTTCCTTCCAAGTGTGCTTCATGTTATATAACTTACAATTTTCACAACAACAAAAAAAACAAAAAAAACGTCACCCCTTTTTCTTCCTGATTTAAGAAAAAAAGAAAAGAAAAGAAAAGAAAGAATTTAACTGCAACTTGCAAGTATGAATTATATAAAGATAAACTTACCTTTGTGTTTCTGTTTTACGTATGTTATGGATAACAATTTGTAATTACACACTTTAATAAAACATAAACATTAAAAATAAAAAATAATAATAGAAAAAGATTTAAAGGATGAAATGAGCCTTCATACTGTGGGATTTTGAAAATGGAGGTCTACGACATCAATTTCCCAATTCCCAAAGTACTAAAATTCATTTTATTCTAAACTAACCAATGTTATATGCCTTTACATATATACCCACATTTGGTTACAACCTCCACCAATGTGGGACGGTTGAGACCCTTTCCAGTTTCAAACATGTATAAGTTCCAACATCAATAGCTGTATTTTTAAAGTTGGATGACTTTTCGATTTCATTGACTAAAATAGTAAAATAGTAATTATGCTCAATTTGCTTAATCTTACTTGTAAGGCAATCATTGATGAATCATGCTCATTCTTCATGACGCAAAGTTATAAACTAAAAACACATATAGATTAAGACTAATAAACATATAGCTCAGAACGATGTTGACAAAGTCATAGTATGTGTTGTGTTGATGAGCAATGGTTCAGTAGCAGAAAACCAAATGTCAGTTAGGCTTTTTATCGGGTAGAAACTAACAAGTCAGTTCATACTACTGTTTAAACAACATCAGTTATGGTATTACTGTGTTAAGAACAAAATTTGCGAGTTGCTCAATCTTACTAGACATGAAATCAATTCATTCTAGTATCGGAATTATGGTCATTTTAAAACAACATGCATGTATTTTAACCGAAGTGTCAGCCTGTCCGGTATCAAAAAGGTTGATTGTTATGTTTTAAGTTTTGGCATTAGATTAATTTGTGCTAGTACTTTTCATTTTAATAGTAAGAAACCATAACAAACTTGTTCAAGAATAAAAAAAAGCTCGTTGCCACAAATCAAAATAAATAGAGATCGTTACACTTCTCATCGTAGACGGACCTTAATGGAGACCAAAACTTTGAGATTTTACTTATATTTGCTTAAAGGAAATTCAATTTTGACCCTCCCAAATTAAATGATATAGCACTCGGCCCTTCCAACAAATTCACCCAAGTACCGTCTATGCTGCTCATGATCGTCTAGTTGCCGCTTCAAACTGAATGAGACGATCACTATACACACATTGTCCGAGAGGTAATTAATGATTCTTCGTATTATCAACTAACTAACGATTGTACGGGAAGAATGGCTTTTACGTATTGATGAAGTGTACCTCGTCAATTCGTCAATTGGCATACGACACCGTTTCTAATGCTAGAGACGAAAATTTGTTAACACATGCGAAAACTTTCCTTAATTTTCTAGAATTTCTCTATAAGGCTATTATGAACATATATGGAGATGATTTGTTGCAAAGACCTAATCATATTTATGTCGATAAACTCTATCACGAGGGAAAATATGTTCTTGATTTGGTTAACTTACCTTTGTTTTTCTGTTTTACTTATGTTATGGAGACTAAGGATCAAATGAGAAAAATTCTTTAAATAAGAAGAATAAGAAATAACTATAACTACATATTAGAGATGCATCAATTTGAATTAGATGCATCCTTAATCTTTTAGATGCGTTATAATATATTTTATAACTAAAAATTAGATGCATATACATATATTAGATGTGTTTTCTCAAGTTAGACGAATCCTATGTATTTTTCATCCTCTGCGGGTCAAATTTGTTGCTAATACTACTTTGCATCGTTTTCACTTCAAAATAACTTTCGAAACTAATTATGATGCATCTAAATGAATAAAGATGCATCTAATTCAAGTCGATGCATCTCAAATATGAGGTTATAGTTATTTCTCATTCTTCCCATTTTAAGTTTTCTTCTCACTAGATCCTTACCCATGTTATGGATAACAATTTGTAATTATACACTTTAATAAAACATAAACATTATCGATTGTTATATAACTAGCAGGCGCGTTGCAGCGGCGGGTACCCTGAATTAAAATTTTTCGATGAATAATGTATTTTAGTTTATTATGTTCTTTTTAACAATAAATTTACGGATATCAAGAATTGCGTATAGCCCGTGCCCGTTCGGGCTCGAACCCGTTGGCCCGTGTCTGCTCGGGCTCGAGCCCGTTTGGTCCGCGCTCGTTCGGGCTCAAGCCCATTTGGCACGTTGCCCGTTCATGCTTGAATATTCGTATAATGTGCTTTATTATTTGTAGTAGAGAAATTTAATGCAGGAATTGTGTTTAATTTTGTTGTACAATATGTTTGATAATTTGTATTTCTTATGTAATGGGTGTTTTAATATGTGGATTAATTATATTTATTTAACAGTTAAATAATTGACTACATATAATAGCATTAATGTTGTGTTTTGTTGTACACTATGCTTCTTGTCTTGTATGTCTGAAAATTATGTGCATTAAAGTATTGTACATTATGTTTCTTTTCTTGTAAGTAATAGTCATTATAGTCATTAATAACATTGACCACTTTAATAGCATTAATATTGTAAGTCTGAAAATTACATCATGCTTATTTTGTTTTATACCATACTTATTTTGTTGTAAATCTGAAAATTGGTTGCAACTATTGTACATTGTGCTTAAATGATTGTAATTTTTGGTGAAGGGGTGTTTTTAATAGCATTAATGTTGTTTGATAAAATTTTGGTCTTAAAATGACACCACGCTTTATTTTGTTGTAGAATATGCTTACTTTGTTGTAATTCTGAAAATTGGGTGCATTAAAGTGTTGTAAACCATGCTTAATTTTTTGTACGTTTTAAAATTAAGAGTGACGTGCCTTCGTGCATTATATGTAGTATAGATATAGAATTTGTTAAAAAATAAAAAATAATAGAGTAATAATAATAATAGAAAAAGATTTAAATGATAAAATGAGCCTTCGTTCTCTGGAACTTTGAAAACTGAGGTCTACGACATTAGTTTCCCAACTTCCAAAGTACTAAAATTCATTTTATTTTAAACTAACCAATGTTATATGCCTTTACATATATACCCATATTTGGTTACAACCTCCACCAATATGGGACGGTTGAGACCCTTTCCGGTTTTCAAACATGTATAAGTTGTGACATCTATACTTATAATTTTTTTGTTGGGTGACTATTCAATTTCATTGACTAAAATAGAAAAATAGTAATTATGCCCAATTTGCTCTTCTTTAAGATTGAAGTATTTGGTTTTTCTTTACTGTTATATGAGGGATTAATAGTTTAAATTTTCATGCAACTAGAAAATGATGCTTAATCTTACTTGTAAGGCGATCATTGATGAATTATGCTCATCCTTCTTGACGCAAAGTTGTAAACTTAAAACTCATATAGATTATGACTGGTAAACATATAGCTCAGAAAGACGTAATGTATTTTAATCCACCTTACGGAATGATTTTGTAGTTGCACCGCTAAAGCTAACCGTAAGTGGACTATAATTCACTTTAGTTCAAACTAACCTTGTGTATATACCTGTACGTATATACCTATTTTGGTTTACAAACTCCACCTATGTGGTGGATAGTTGGAGAACTTTTCAAACTCACATAAGTTCCAGCATTTAAAACGACACTTGAAGACCTTTTTAAGTTCAATAAAATAAATATTTGGAGTCTTGTTTGCTCTTCTCTAATAATATTGATGTTTGGTTTTAGTTTAGTTGTAACACTAGAGATCGGTGGTCGAATTCCACTTAGGCATTTTGGTATGTATATATCTTTGCAAGTTTCGTTCTTAACTTTTCAAAATTACGCATATGGTATGTATTATTGAAACTTTTCATCTAAACAATTCCTAAATGGATGTCGGCAAAAATGTCTTTTTTATATACCATCCATGTTATAACTTTCTAAAACCATCTGTCCAATATTCGTAAGGTTTAAGGAAGAAATCCATAATTTCATTTATACCACCGGGACCATTTATATAATCTACTATGAGTATATCATTTTTACACGTTTGGCCCGTTAGAGATATAATGTAACCCAAACCAACCCATTTATGGATAACAAATTATAATTATAAAATTTACAAAAACATAAACATTATTGATTGTTATATAATATAAATTTTGTAAAAAAATTTACAAATAAAAGATTTAATTTATGAAAAGAACTTTAGCTCTTTGGGACCTTGAAAACTTAGGTATGCGACCGCATAATCAAAGGCCTAAAGTACTAAAATTCCTTTTATTCTAAAATTACCAATATTGTATGCCTTTACATATATACCCACATTTGGTTACAACCTCCACGGATGTGGGAGAGTTGAGACCCTTTCCAGTTTTCAAACATTTATAAGTTCCGACTTCTATAACTGTATTTTTAAAGTTGGATGACTTTTCTATTTCATTGAATAAAAATAGTAATTATGCTCAATTTATGTTATACAACTTACATTTTTCACAACATTAAAAAAACATAAATAAACCCTACCTCTTTTTCTTCCTGATCTAAGAAAAAAAAGAAAGAATTGCTAAATTTGATCCCCCTATCAATAAAATACAACAATCGTATCACGTTATTGAGTTCATTTTTGGGTATATGTTTGTTGGAATCACTCCTAAACCTTAATTCAAGTGTTAGTTACTCATATGTAATAGTTAGCTTATTATGGCCTTTATGTTTGTTTAAGGTCAAGCTTATGTAGAAGGCCCATAAGCTTAGGCCCATGTCCAATAAGGAAAAGGGAAGGAGTGGGAGTGTTGCCCTAGCTCCTTGCCTATAAATACTCTTGTATAACTCTCACTTGAGGGTTGGGTTGTTCAATTTACTCTTTCACTCACATATCCTACGCATAACCGGTATAAGCATAACGTGTGTGTGTGTTTGTTTATTGTTCAATCGCCTTTATCTCTTTCTATTAAGCTTGTGTTGTAAAACTAGTGACCTAACAGTGGTATCAATCGCCTACTAGTTGGGTGAACGTATTGTTTCTTGAAGTGGGTTTTGGTCCTACGCGTAGAACGTGCGTCTCGACGTTGATACTTTGGTTCGCTCAAAAACTGATTTTTTACACTTTTTAATCAAAGATTCTTGTCCTTTCAACGTTTTAAGGTGTTAAAATAACTGTTTTTGGCAAAAAGTTTCAAACTTTACGCGTGGATCTACGTTTTTAAGCTTGTTTTTGTTCGAGGGTTTCATTCTACGCTTAACTGTTTTAGGAGTTTTGGTTCATCAAGTTTCACACTTTTGTGTTATTTTTGGTGATATTGAAGCTATCTCATCATAAAAATCTGGTTTAGAAACATCTTTGGGAAAAATCATTTTTACGAGTAAGATTACGCGTATCAAAACCCTAATCTTACGCATAACTTTATTCGTGGTTTACTCCGTGTTTTCTTGCTTGGATAAGCCTGAAAATACGTCGACTTTGGATATCTTTTGCACTGTGATAGTGTAAAAGATCATTTGGGCAAAACCCTAAACTTACGCATAAGCATAAGCTTACGTGTAGAAAATCCTATGCATAAGATTCATCTTACGCCTAAGCATAGTCTTACGAATAAGGTAATCCTACGCCTAAGTTTCTACGCCTAACTTTGTGTCTACGCATTACTTTAGAGTCTTTTCCCTACTTACGCGTAAGCTAAATCTACGCGTAACTCTTGATTGTTACGCGTAACTTTGGTGTTTTTACGCATAAGTGCTACTTGGTTACTGTGATTTCT
The DNA here is from genome assembly GCA_019973895.1 of Chrysanthemum seticuspe. Lineage (NCBI taxonomy): Eukaryota > Viridiplantae > Streptophyta > Magnoliopsida > Asterales > Asteraceae > Chrysanthemum > Chrysanthemum seticuspe. The sequence continues at coordinate 337,440,483 of BPTQ01000009.1, forward strand.
ACGCCTAAGGACACTTCATCAACAAAGATTCATTCGACTACAAAGATCCATTTTTACCAACACAAGTTTTCAACATGTCACAACCACCATACTCTAACTATTTCCCTTACACTTATTCTCAACGTCAACAACAATTAAGTCCCCAACACCAACAATGGAATCAACAACTAGCAATTTATCAACAACAATTTAATCAACAACATACTCTACAACTTGCTGCAATTCCACAACCTCAAATGGTTCAACAACCACCAAGTCTTCAAGTTCAACCCTACACAAACGAATTCAATCAACATCCATCAAGGTACACTATGAAGGAACCCACTTGGTTTGCAAAGATGTGTGAAGCTTTAAGCAGCCAACAATCCATTCATGAGGCTGGATCACTTGATAGACCTCCAATGCTCACTCCAGGAAACTACGATCAATGGGTGATAAGGTTCTTTAGGTTTTGTGATCTGAAGAAGCCACATGCAAAGTTCTTAAAGAAGGTTATCTTAGAAGGTCCATTATAGATGCCTACTGTCATTGTACCCGGAGATCCAACTGCTAATCCACCAAGAGATGAACAAACGAACATTGCTACTGTTGCAAACTTGAATCCTGAAGAAATTCTACACTATGAAGCTGATGAGCTTGCAATGGAATATATCCTCTTAGGATTACCAAACCCAATTCTTCGAAGTGTTGATGCTCAAAAGACTGCAAAGGCGATGTGGGACCATATTCGTCTTCTTATGGAAGGATCTGTACTCAATCAGGAGGATTTGGAATCCAAAATTTACTTGGCTTATGAACACTTCATGATTGAACCTGGAGAGACACTAGAGTCTTATCATCATCGATTTTCAGACATCATAAATGATTTGGATAAACACAACATCATCATGCCAAGAATTGCAGTTAATACTAAGTTCCTGAGTAGTCTTGGTCCTGAATGAGAAAAGTATGTCATTTTTCTCCGTCAAGCGAAGAACATGCATCACTCTACATATGGATTGTTGTACGATTACTTGAAGCCTCATGAAAAGGAAGTTGATAGGGAAAGGATTCTCCGTGCTCAAATTGCTCCACCTACACATCCGGAAAATCAACAACAACTTGTCTTGTATGCTCAAAACAATTATTCTCCTCAACCAGCAACTCAACCAACTGCTGCACTCACACCACATGATCCTTCACAGCAACAATCTCAACATAATCAATTGGTTCCATACAACAACAACAATGCTCAAGCACTTGTCAATGAAGCTAATGAGGAAATCGATCCGTTCGAAGCATTGCAACAAGGATTTGTTATGATTGCTAATGCTTTTGGCCGCTATACCAACAAATCCAACAATCGCATTCGTTCCTCATCAAACACAAGGAATCAAGCTGTTGTGAACAATGGACGAGTTGAAGTTCAGAATCATGGTTATGGTCGTCAGATGAGCGGTGGTCAAGGGTTTAATGCTGTGGGTAGGAATAACAACAGAGCTCAAGTGGTGGAACAGGGAAATGCTCAGAATGGGTTGAATGGTCTTCGATGCTACAACTGCAATGAGAAGGGACACCTGGCTAATGCATGCCCAAAGCCGAGGACTAGGGGCAGTGCTTATCATAAAGAGGCTCTTCTTTTGGCTCTTAAGGATGAAGCTGGTGGAACTCTCACAGACAAAGAACAGAGCTTTATGGCAGATGCAGACTCAGATGATGATATGGAGGACTTGCAGACCAACTCAGCAGTTATGTTGATGGCCAATATGCAAGAGCTACACATGAGTGAAACAGGCCCAGTGTATGACACTGATGGCTTGTCTCAGGTACCCCGAACAAACCATGTTTATCTCTGATCTAATATCTCCGCCAACATCTGAATCCGGCAAGGCTCAGAATGTTCAAAATGAGTCATCCACATCTCATTCTGACTATTTTCAATTAGACCCCGTAGTTACATTTGATGATCAAGATGATCTTATGGTCTCCCTTGATACTCAAATTGACTCCGTGGTTATACTTGATGATCTAAATAATGATCATGCTGTGACTCACGTTGAACAAACCGAACTTTTGCCTCATCTAGATTTTGCTCGTTTAATACAAGACCAACAAACCATAGTGGAAGAATGTCGTTCGATAAATCAGGACTTAAAAAGTAAAAATGCACTGTTAACCAAGGATTTTGAAGGTTTAAAAATGCAAATCAACTTTTTCAAAGCTGAAGAAAAACGTGAAAAAGGTTTTGAAGCCGCTTTTGCTAAATCTCATCAAAACGAAAAATATTTAGAGAAACAGATGCGTGATCTAGCCGCTTCGAAGAATGCTTTGTTGTCTGAAATAGAACAACTGAAACATGAACATAAAAAGCAAATTAACGCTCTCACCTTGGAAAATCAAAAAGCTAAGGCTGAGTTGTTAACTTGTCAAAAACAGTTCTCTGCATACAAAAAGCATTCAACGAATCGAATAGATGACTATCTGGAAGAAATTGTTGCTTTGCAAACTAAGCTTAAAGAGTTTAAAACTGTTGTTTATAAACATGGTGAGTCAGTAACAGCTATTGAAAAGTTTACTTTAAAACCCAATCTAAAAGGATATGGACCGAATCTTGCTGATTATAAACCTAAGCTTTCTCTCAAAACATTCAAACCAAATCCGAAAGTTTCCAGTGCATAATATAAAATTGAGGATTCTGTTATGACTGTTGTTGAATATCATCGTCAAGAGGAATTAGATGCTGAAGACGAGAGTCGATCAAAATTAGAAAAAGTTGTTTACAACAAACCTTTTACTTATTCACAAGCGGTCACTTTCGTCCAACCAAAGGATTCTTCTAACACACCAAGGGTTATCATTAAAACACCTGAGTCTTCTAATGTTAATCCCAAACCAGATTATGCACAAATTTATGGTCCTTTACCTTCCATCAGTGAAGTAAATTCAAAACCTGAAAATCGCAAAATTCTTAGATATTTTGACCTTTTCATGGCTGACCTCAAAACTTTGCAACATGAGATAGAATATCATTCTGAAATCAAAGTTCAACATTTTCAATCGCCTCTGGCGCGAGAACAAAGAGACATTTTTCAGAAAAATCTTTTACCTAATGTTAAAAATTTGAAAAATTGTGCATTGTCTTGGGAACGGGAATTTCATAAGGAACTTGGAGTGATGAAGGTCGTTTTCGAAAAAACAAAAACATCTATTTCTAATACTAAACGTAAAAAGAAAATGTTGAGAAAAGATGTTGATCGACTCTTGGAAAATGTCATATGTGCTGACATCAATAATCTTGTGTTATTACAATCTGTTGCATATGCATCTGATCATATCTCTGCTGATATTGTTGATAATGTTGTTACTGCTGAGAATTCTGATAATGTGCATCAGTTCAAATCTTTAAAAGCTGAAAATGAGCGATTGAATAACGAGCTTTCAAATGCAAAACGTCGTCTTCAATGGTGTCAAAAAGATTGTCAAAATCGTGAACTTGCTTTGCAAAACAAAATCACCCAGTTGCAATCTAAATCGTTTAATCCAAAATTTGAGCAACTGGATGATCAAAACGTGTCTTTGAAATGTCAAATCTCTAAATATGAACAAGAACTTGTAAAAGTTAAACAGGAATATGGTGTCATATTTGATTTACTTAAAAAGACTCGTGATGAAGCATCAAACGAGCTTGATCATTTTCTTAAACACACTAAGGAAGTCATGATTTTTTCGGGAAATCTTCGTTCTGAAAATCAAGAATTGGTGCACACTATCTTTAAGCTAACAGAAATGTTAGGAAAGTATGAACTACTTCCGCCTACCGTAATTAAGAGAATAGCACCCGTAACACTTAGTAATCGTGAACCTAGAATCCTACTGCCAAATCACAAGTTGCTAACGTGCTTCCTTCTACTGAAACAGGAATAGTTGCGTCTTTTCCAAACGTCCGCACTTCACAGCCTAGGAGCACTACATCGAAGAATAGGAAGTTGCGACCTAAGAAAAGATCAATAAGGAATGCTAAAGTAGAAGAACACCCTAGGACTATGAATAAGACTCACGTTGCTTCCACTATAGATATTGCGTCTGGCAAATGTAATAGAAATAGTGATGTAACGAATACTAAACCTTTAAGTACTTTTGATATTCAGTCTGATGCACCTTGTGTTATTTGTCTTAAAAGTATGAATTCTGATTGTCATGACAAATGTGTTGCTAAAGCTATAATCTCTCGTTTAAGGAATCCTAAGAATCGGAATACCTCTAGGCCCACTAATCATTCTAAGTCTGTGCTTGGTAGACCGCCTTCTTTAGATTCTAAGAAACGCATTGTTGTCCATGTAGCTCCAGTTTCACCTCCTAAGAATGTAGTACCACCTAGCACATTCACTAAGACTAAAGCAAATAGTAGTTATAGATGGCAGAAATGGATATATAACACACTAGGATTTAAATGGATGCCTAAAGTTATTGATGTGTGTATGTCTACTATAACTGCTCCAGAACCCTCTAACATTTCGGGTTCCACATCTAATTCTATTCCATCTATGTCATCTGTGTGTAATGCAGGTGATACAGATCATTCTCTGGATTGTTGATAGCGGATGTTCCCGACACATGACAGGCAGCCTTAAACTGTTATCAAACTTTATTGCAAAGTTCATTGGCACTGTCAGGTTCGGGAATGATCACTTCGCAGCTATCATGGGCTACGGAGACTATATCAATGGGAACATCGAAATAAGCAGGGTTTACTATGTGGAAGGCCTCGGTCACAATCTGTTTTCAGTAGGTCAGTTCTGTGATGGCGATTTGGAGGTTGCTTTCAGGGAGAAATCTTGTTTCATTCGTGATCTACAAGGAAATTACCTCATGTCTGGCTTGCCTACTTCTAATCTTTACACTATCTCTATGCAAGACATAGTTGCTTCTTCTCCCATCCGCTTACTTTCAAAGGCAACATCAACGAAATCCTGGATATGGCACCGTCGTCTCTCCCATCTAAACTTTCAGACCATCACCAACCTCGCTCGACACAAACTAGTAGAAGGACTCCCACGATTTCGGTATTCTAAAGATTACCTTTGCTCAGCTTGTGAACAAGGAAAAAGCACTCGTGCTCATTTTCCTTCAAAGGTGGAACACAACTCTCAGCATGTGCTTCATCTTCTTCACATGGATTTGTGTGGCCCGACGCGTGTGCAAATGATCAATGGCAAACGCGACATCTTAGTAATCGTTGATGACTATTCACGCTGGACTTGGGTCTACTTTCTTCGAAGCAAAGACCAAGCTCCACAGATGATTATCACCTTTCTCACGAAAATACAGGTTCAGCTCTGAAACACCGTCCGACAAATCAGAACAGACAGAGGAACTGAATTTGTTAACCAAACTCTTCGTGAATTCTATGAGAAAGTGGGAATTCAGCATCAGACATCTATTGCACGTACACCTGAACAAAACGGAGTTGTTGAAAGACGAAACCAAACGTTGGTGGAAGCTGCAAGAACCATGTTAATCAATGCCAAACTCCCAGATTACTTGTGGGCAGAAGCTGTATCTACTGCATGCTATACTCAAAACCGTTCTATGATTAAAAAACGCCACAACAAAACACCTTTCGAGCTTGTTCACAACAGAAAACCGAATCTAAAACACTTTCATGTATTTGGATCTCTTTGCTATCCGAATAATGATCGTGATGACTTTGGAAAGCTCAAAGCCAAAGCTGACATTGGAGTCTTTATTGGATACTGTGATAATTCTAAAGGTTTCCGCATCTGGAATCGTCGAACAAAGGAGGTTATGGAAACGATTCATGCTCATTTTGATGAACTTACAGAAATGCCTTCTGAGTATAACAACTTAGAACCCGGTCACAACCGCTTAAACTTTCCCCAAACCCCATCATCAGCTGAACAAAGCCCCCAGCTCACTCGTCAACAAATGGAAAGGCTATTTGCTCCGTTGTTCAGTGACGATATTGATGAACGTGCTCCAGGTGTATCCGCTGTTTCCGCTGCTCAACCTGATAATATTCCTATACCTGATACACCTGCGACAACAACTATTGTTGAAGAAGCACCACCAGTTGACTCCAACACAACAGTCGAACAAACCGCTTCCAACAATGATGATCCGGCTGATGATGTTCTTAATGAAGTACCCCCACCTGCCGATTTTGATCCAAATGCGTTCTTTAACCCGTTTGCTAATGAAACTGCTGCACCAGATGTCGCGGGATCTTCAACAAACCATTTGAATCCTCAAAATCTGCACAATGTATACCAACATCAACCCTCCACACATAGATGGACAAAAGATCATCCTTTGGAAAATATTATTGGCAACCCGAATCAACCGGTCGTTACAAGACAACGTCTTCACTCCGATGGTGAACATTGCATTTATGCACTCATCGTCTGCCAATCTGAGCCCAAAAACATCAAAGACGGAATGACAAAAGACACCTGGATTGAATCGATGCAAGAAGAACTCAACCAATTCAAACGACTTGAAGTATGGGAACTGGTTGAAAGACCAACAGGGGTTTACGTCATCGGTCTAAAATGGATTTGGAAAAACAAATTGGATGCTGAAGGGAATGTTATCCTAAACAAGTCATGACTCGTTGCTAAGGGTTATCGTCAGGAAGAGGGCATAGACTTTGAAGAATCTTTTGCACCGGTTGCTCGTTTGGAGGCTGTTCGGATATTTCTCGCGTTCGCGGCTCATATGAATATGACGGTCTATCAGATGGATGTCAAAACTGCGTTTCTCAATGGGCAACTTAAAGAAACGGTTTATGTCAGCCAACCAGATGGATTCGTTGATCCTGAGTTCCCGAACCATGTCTACAAACTGAACAAAGCTCTGTACGGTCTCAAACAGCTCCTCGGGCATGGTACGATAATCTTTCATCTTTCCTCATTGCCAATAATTTCACCAAAGGTTCGGTCGACCCTACTCTTTTTATACAATATCACGGGGCACATATCTTAATTGTTCAAATTTACGTGGATGACATCATTTTTGGGTCTACACATAAAAAGTACTCAAACGCTTTTGCAAAAGAAAAATTTTGAAATGTCCATGATGGGTGAACTTACGTTCTTTCTAGGACTGCAAGTTCATCAATTACCCCGTGGTATTTTCTTAAGTCAGTCCAAATATGCCCTTGAATTGTTAAACAAATTTGGAATGCAAACCTGTGACACTTATGCCACACCAATGACTCATACCACGAAGCTAGACGCTGATTTACATGGGAAACTTGTCGACCCTACCAAATACCGTAGTATTATTGGGTCTCTCATGTATCTAACAGCTAGCAGACCTGATATTGTCTTTGCCGTTTATCTATGCTCCCGTTATCAGTCGAGACCAACTGAAACACACCTCTCTGAGGCTAAAAGAATCCTCCGATACATCAAGGGAACCATTAACTTGGGGATCTGGTATCCGAAGGATTCTGGTTTTGAACTAATCGCTTTTTCAGATGCTGATCACGCAGGATGTTTAGATTCACGAAAAAGTACTTCAGGAGCACTACAATTTCTTGGTGATAAACTGGTGTCTTGGCAATCAAAGAAGCAGGATTGTACATCGCTGTCATCAACCGAAGCAGAATATGTAGCCATGTCGGCGTGTTGTGCTCAAGTCATCTGGATGAGAACACAACTCAAAGACTATGGTTACGTATTTGATAGAATCCCGATGTACTGCGACAATCGGAGTGCCATTGCGATCTCGTGCAACTCAGTTCAGTATTCGAAATCAAAGCACATCGATCTTCGCTATCATTTCATCAAGGACCACGTGGAATAGGGTACAGTTGAATTATACTTCGTGGGTACAGAATACCAATTGGCAGATCTTCTCACCAAAGCCTTGCCTCCCGCTAGGTTTAATGAGTTGGTCCACCGGATTGGTATGAGGTGTTTGACTCAAGAGGAATTGGATGACCTCCTAAAACAGTCTTAAAAAACCTGTCAAACACCAAAATCTCTTTTGTAAATAATTTTTCAAAAACAAAATACAAAAATATAAAACCTGATAAAACAACAAAAATATTCTTCTAATCTATTTTTCTTTCAACATGGCAAGTACATTTCTTCCGTCAACACTTTAATCTTTCAAAATTCAGTATTTTTCCGATCAAGTGTTGAGGGGGAGAAAATAAATACTTAACTGTTTCAAAACATCCGTGTACTTGCATGTTATCCTATCCCGGTTGTTTCTTTTATCAATGGTGGTAAATTTTCTGGTTCAATGACACTCCTCGGACTAAAATTTGTAACCTTTCATTATTTTCTTAAGTCAAGGGGGAGTGTCGTCAAGTTTCTTTCTCAAAATCTTTCGTTTGGTAACCAAAATGGAAGTTAAATGGCTTTGGATGAAAAAGGAAGAGGTGGAGGGACCAAAACTGTCAAAAGATTAAAGTCATTTTAATAAAAACTCTTCCACCTAACATTTCACCCCACATTTATTACTCATAACCTAACTAATCCTACGCACAAAAATCGTTCAAGAAATCCGTGTTTCAGATCTTCAATTTGTAAGTGTCTTTGTGTTCCTAACAAGATTACAAACAAAGGTTTTAAATCGTTTTGAAAATTAACGGTTGGATCTTAAACTATGGACGATTTTGTGTTCTACGCGTATGCGTATGAACACATAATCTTGTTTATGTGTTTGTGGTTAAGAGGATAGTGTTAAAACGTTTTAATAACATTAATGATACCTTTTCTATCCTCAAAACGAACCCAGATACACGAATTGAGTGAATTTGAAAATTAGGGTTTATGCGTAGTTTTGGGTGCTTTCAAATGTGATTGTATTTGGTCAAAAAGATTGTTGTGTGATGTTAATATCATGATGAATTGATGTTATCTAAGCTCTAAAACAACCCAGAAACACTAATTAAGTTAGAATTAGAAATTAGGGTTTAATGTTCTTGAGTTTTGGGTACTTTTGATTCACCACGAATTGGGTGTTAAAACTTGGTTATTACACTCTCACAACATCTAAGACTTACCAGAAAACGTTTGGTGCAATTCCTATGGCTAGAAATCATATGCGTAATTCATAAACTTTAGGGTTTTGACTTACGCGTATGACTTTCTACGCATAAACTGTTTAACAAGTTTTCATGCCATAATCTGTCTTAAAATGAATATATGTGTCAAGATTGATGATATGATGATTTTATTTCAGGTTTGCTACTCGTAAAACTCAGAATCAAGGTCATTGAATCTCTACGCATAGGGATCACCTTACGCGTAGAAAGTTATGCGTAAGAGAAATCTTACGCGTAAGGTTCTACAAAGGGACTACGCGTATCCTGTGAAGGATATGCGTAAACAGTGACCTCTACGCATAAGGTCTACTCTTACGAGTAAGCCTTACGCGTAAGGTTTATATACGCCTACGCGTAAGCTCTACGCTTAAGGTCCTCTTTTCCTACGAGTAACATTTCTTACGCGTAAGTAAGGATCCTACGCATAAGCTTGCGCCTACGCATATGCCACTCCTGTTTATGCGTAACTTTGCCATATCTACGCCTAAGCCTTGATTGACCTTAATTATGAATTGTTACGTGTACATACTTGTAAATAAACAAATCATATAAGTGATAACATAAACTTTAAAACTTAAAGTTAACTAACTCACGAAACGTTTCACGACGTCATTGGACTATTGAACAAACAAGTGACTTAGGACTCGTAACAATCATTGACACTGTACATTCAATAATTAGACAATAAAAACTTTCTGTTGACTAACATTATGTCTTTCGATATGTTGGTTCTTTTGGCTAATGTTATTTCAGATCACGACATGGCTGCTCAAATGAATGTGGATGCACCAGAAGTTCTCACAATTGCTGACATCTTCCCTAATGGCTATCCGAGAAATATTGGAAAGAACAACCTTAGGGTTGACTTTGAAACCCTCACATGCTCGGAATCTTCTTGTCTCATTGCTGTGGATATTCTAAAGAATCATCCCTACCAGAACATGCTCTCACACTCTGCTACAGTACCGGAGATCTACATTCAACAATTTTGGAATTCAATGCAAAGGATCAAGGGTCAAAGTGCAGTGACTGTGACTCTCAATCACAAACAAGTCACCATCACTCATGCAGACTTACGGGCTGTTCTTATCATTCCAGAAATCGTGCCAACCGACTTCTATGCTACACCTACTGAAGAGACTGTTCTGCAATTTCTAATTGATATTGGCTATGATGAAGCTTCAGAAATTATTACCAAGCATTCTCACGTGGAGCTTAAGAACATTCCTCAACCGTGGAGAACCCTCTACATCATCATCACTAAGTCTGTCTCTGGTCGTGACAGTGGCTATGAGCTTCCCAAGCTCATGGAACTGCAAATCTTCTAGTCATTGATCAATAAGAAGGACATCGAGATTGAAGCACTGATATGGGATGACATGATGTCATTTCTCAAAAATCTTGGCTCAAAGATTCCCTATGTCAGATACACAAAGCTTCTGATCCAGAGAGCGCTTGGGCTTAATCCTGATATTCCCAAGAGGCTCAATGACCCCGACAATCACGACATGTTGTCTGAGCCTATCCTTTCAATCAGAATCAAGGAATCGACAACAAAGAAACAAGGTGTCGTGCTGCCTGATCACCTTCTGACAAATGAAATCAAAAAGCTTGAAACATACAAAAGGTATCGAGTAGCAGTAAGAGAAGGCAAAGTTGGTCATCTCGATGAAAAGCCTTCTGGAACACCTACTCGGAGAACAAGAAGAGGAAGTGCTGGAAGTGCAGTAAGCACAGCGAGTCAAAGGAAGGTCCCAAAGAGGAAACCTACTCCAAAAAAGAAGGTTCCCTCTCAGGAAGCTGTTCCTATTCCTACACCTGAACCACCAAGAAAGCTACTGGACGAAAGCTCTGAAGATACACAATCAGACGAGGAGGTCCACTACTCTGAATCTGCAACCGAACCACCTCCCTCAGTAGCAAAACCTCCTAGTCTAATAGCTGAACATGGCAAAGGGAAGACTCCTGTACTTGTGCCATATGAAGAAAGCTCAGAAAGTGATGAAGAGCAACTGGATTCATCTTACAGGAAGAAGTTCAAATTCATTAGACTCCAACATGTTGCTAAAGAATTTGCAAAGGATCAAATGGGTGGCCATGGAGGTTCAAGTGGTGCTGCCCACTCTAAACCATCTCCTGATGCGGTTAATCGACCCGATAAGGGAGCTGGTGCCACCACTCTTCTGCAACAACAACAACTTTTGGAGGATTCTATTGAATATGAGTTTGAGGAACCAGCAAAAGAAAAGACTGAGGAAATACCTGCTGATGAAACAAAGACTGATGACAAGGCTATGTCTAAGGAGGAAACTTCTGAACCGCCTAAGGACCCCGAGTCTCCTCATGTCTCCTCCTCAACAGACTCATCATCTCATTCTTCACCACCACCATCAAAGAGATCAACCAAATCATCATCCAAATATGTAAAGAATCCAACTCCATCTTGGATGTCTCAAGCTAAGAACCGAATCACCAAAGCTGTCAAAAGAGTCAGAAAGAAAGACATGCTCTATAGGAAGCTGAATTTCATTGCTGATCAGATAACGTATCTTCACGATGAGACGGACAAGATGCAAAAAGAAAGGGAGTACATCCAGAAGCTCAGGTAAGATGATCTTCAAAGGAAAATGGACGAAATGATCAAGAGCTACACTCACAAGTTCCTTCTTGACATTGTTCCTGCAGTCACAAAGGAGATGTTTACCAGACAACTATATCCGAATCTCATGCAGATAGCCAAGCAAACTATAAGATCAACACCCTTAACCGTCACAATCAATCCAACTGATCCTGTAGTATTCTCTGATGCTGAATTGGTGGCCAAGCTAGTAACAAAAATGTCTAAATGATCTGCGACATTTACTTCTGAAGAAGGAAAGCTGTTTGATGCATTGTTGGACTATCAACTCAAAACAACATGTAGAGTCGAAGCTGAAAGGCATAAACGTCCAAGAGACGGTGACGACAAGGATAAGGACAAGGACAATCATCCTAAACGTCCGAGATCGTCTGGTGAATCATCGTCTATGCAACCTCCTCCTCAACGGACTCCTGCTCAACAAAGGTCTCCTCCTCGTTCTTCTACAGATAAACCTCAGGATTCTGAGTTACCACCCCAGACTCAGAAAACCGGTGATTATTTTGAGTATACGGGTGGTGACGATGAGGAATTCCTTTAGCCCATACAACAACCCACCTCTCCGAAACAAGCACAGAAACCAGAATCATCATCTAGGCCTTCGAAAAAGAAGAAGAAGACGCCTCAGACTGACGTCGTAACGTGGCTAGACGATGATAATACAGAGGAATTTGAATGGTTCTCTACACTTGTCAACTCAACTACCTACCCTGAAAAAGGTCAAGATCTGGTAGATGGTAATACATTGGAGCATGCTAAAATTCTGCAAGAAAAGTTCCATGTGAAGAAGATGACAAAATCCGAGTTGAAGCGAATCAAGAATGAAGCATTTCAACTATTAAAAGATAGCTCGGAAAGTGCCCTCGAGGTAGAATATCACCTTGAAAACATTGCTCGAGCTATGTCTAACAACATGGATTGGCTCAACCCAGAAGCAAACATCGACTTCACCAAACGGGACAATCCTCCATATTACACCGACTGGTCTAAACCTCTACCTACAATTGGCCAACCAGATGAACCTAGGATTCCATTCGGATATTTCTTCAACAAAGACTTGGAATTTCTTCTACACGGTGGCGATAGCTCAAGGAAATACGCTACATCTTTGACACTTCCATTCCCAGCAGCCATATACTCAAACTACATAGCTATCGAGGAAAGAGCTAATCACTTGTTCTCCAACAAAGTGGAAGCATATGACCGAGATGCAATGTACGGGATTCATCATTGGTCGGAACGCCGAAGAATCTACTACAGAAGCTGCCAGGTTCAGAAGTCTCAACATGCAGTGTTCAGTACTAAGGATATCGTTGCCATCAAACATGTTGATCTTTCGTCTAAGTGGGACTACACTTTCCTAAAGAATATCGTGGTCAAACGACAAGATGAAAGGGATTATGCATTCTCTGAAGCTGACTTTGAGAATTTGTCTATCAACGACATTGAAGACATGTACCTTGCCAAAGTACAGGGTCGCATGAGACAATTCTCAACCGAAGTACAACGTGAATTCATCAAGTCATTGCTCATCTTCATCAGACGCATAGTCATCAAAGAACGTGTAGAAGATCTCCAGCTTGCAGTTGAATCATATCAAACCCGTGTCAACTTCACTCCACCTCAACTTGATCTTCCCGACATCAACCAGCTCTCACAATATACACTCATCAGCAAACCATTCGACGTCGTTTACCGCAGTGAACTACAACGAAATTGCTTAATGGCGTGTAAAGATCTTCACAAGTTTGGAGATCACACTTTGAAGTTGGTTAGGGACGGATTGGCTTATCGGTTGAAGGCTATACATGAAGGCATTGGGTCTCCAAAGCGATGGAATTCTCAGGAAAGAAGGGACGTGAAGAGGATCATCACCATGATTGATGAACGGTTGTTTCGAAGGGATCAGTTCAGAACATTGGAAAGCTTTGTTGGTGGTCGACCCAGGATCAACATCACCGGCTATCAACGCCCTGTGCGCATTCCTGGGAACATCACTGGACTACCTGGTACCCCTTGAACTGTTTCTTTCATAATATTTTGGATGTGTGATTAAATATGTCTATGGCTTGTGCACACATACACTAGTACAAAAATGGGATTTGGTCACGCATGGTCGAAATGGAACGGCCACACATTCGCATATTTGTGTGGCTGAAGGTACGAAAATTGACAACATTTACTAATTAGTCACACATGAAAATTTTAATTGTGTGACCATTAGAACTGTATTGCCACACAATTGAACATTGTGTGGCTAAAGGTATCTGGTGATTTTGTTTCAGATCATTTAGCCACATATGAATAAGGAACGCGTGACAAATACAAGTAACCTTGATGCGTTAGTCACATGAAGTAATTTTTTGTGTGTCTAAATCATATAGTCAAGTTTTGTCACACATTATTTAAGGGTGACTGACATGTTTTGCCAACTCTTTAGCCACATCTGAAAATGGAACGAGTGACAAATGAAAAGTAAGGTTGAAGCATTAGTCACGATATACATATAAACAATGACAAATATATGTCACACACTTGAACACTGTGACCAAATGCCATATATGGTCACACTAAATTTTTTGTCACACATTCGTTAAGTGTAGCCAAAATCCAGTACATATGTTCACGTAAGTTAATATCTGTGTTTAAAGTTTAGTTTGTGTTAGCTTGCCAAAAGCTAATCTATATAGTCACATTTACTACTAACACTGTGACCAATTGCCATATATGGTCACACTAAACGTTTTGTCACACATATTATTTAAGTGTAGCCAAAATCCAATACATATGGTCACGTAACTTAACATGTGGCCATTGGATGATCAATAGTCACACAAAATACACGTTTCTTCACTTTAAACACCATATGGTCACACATATTAACACTTTTGGCCACTTTATGATTAATTGTATGTGACTAAATACCCAAAAGAAACATGCTTTGTGTGACTAAATGTTAAAAAAGGCTACACAAATATAAAATTCAAGTGGCCATTGGATGATCAATAGTCACACAAAACACACATTTCTTCACTTTAAACACCATATGGTCACACTTATTAACACTTTTAGCCACTTTATGATTAATTATATGTGACTAAATACCCAAAACAAACATGCTTTATGTGACTAAATGTTAGAAAAGGCCACACAAACATAAATTTAATGTGGCCATTGGGAGATCAATAGTCACACAAAATACACATTTCTTCACTTTAAACACCATATGGTCACACTTATTAACACTTTTAGCCACTTTATGATTAATTGTATGAGACTAAATACCCAAAACAAACATGCTTTGTGTGACTAAATGTTAGAAAAAGGCCACAAAAACATAAAATTCATGTGGCTATTGGATGATCAATAGTCACACAAAATACACATTTCTTCACTTTAAACACCATATGGTCACACTTATTAACACTTTTAGCCACTTTATGATTAATTGTATGTGACTAAATACTCAAAACAAACATTCTTTGTGTGACTAAATGTTAGAAAAGGCCACACAAACATAAATTTGATGTGGCCATTGGATAATCAATAGTCACACAAAAAACTATTATGTTTTTCATAAACAGAACTAACTACGAATACTAAACATACTTAACTTAGGTCTTCCAGACTTAACTTTGTACTGGGAGCCTTAACCATTAAAACTAACCTACTAGACTTAACTTTGTACTGGCAACTTTAACCACTAAACTTTTATGCTTATAAGCAGACCACAACACAAAAAATATATTTTTTTTGTGTGCAAAGTTGAACTTTTATTAATTAATGAAACTTTGTACAATGAAATAAGCAACACACACTGATATGGACAAGTCCCATATCAAGTTTTGGAACCACTCTCTGTGAGGGGTATGTCTATGACCCAAACTCAAATAAACAGGTTTTGCAACCGGTCTCTATCAGACGCATCGAGACTGGTTTTCTACTAGGGACTGTTTGGAATTTCTTATCAAGATAAGCATCTTCAATACAATCCAAACACTCCATATAGGTAGTTACTTTAATAAAAAAAATCCCAAAGAACCTCTACAAACAATTAATGCCATAATGAATCTTTATGAATTACGTATTCCGAGTAATATTTACATGTACCCAAACCAAAAATATCATTAGTAAGTAAACATGTCAAACTCAAACCAAACCTCAAATTCCTAAGATAGAGCCTTACACAACAACTAAGCATACAATTAATTTGGGAAGAATGTCACGAACAAATCAATTCAATGAAAACTGCAACATTCTTTAGACATTGCATTTTATCTCCATCTTGCTACCCAGTATCTCCATCTTGCTACTTATTGTCCTCATCTGTGTTCCATAATTAAGGATAGATTAGAAGGTTGCAAACATAATAATAGAAAAGAAAAACTTGACCTATTGTCGACAGGTCGGAATCTCATTCGTCACATCTAGTAACATTTTAGTCTACGCTGATAAAGATACATGAAACACAAACTTTTCAATCAAAACTTTTAACTAGGTAGTAATTTTAGGCGTACTGATAGTACTGGTCATTGCAGAAATTCAAATATCTACAATTTTATTAAAGTGCAAAGTCACAATAGGAGCTAACATAACTTAGTGGTAAAAATCAGTTTTGCTACAACTTAGGCTAAAATCCTTAAAAAATAGTTACAGCTTTAAGTTGTCTCTTTTAATCCGGTTAAATCAAACAACTATATCAAATTATAGACTACAGCTAAACACCGCTTACGACTTTTAGTTATAATCCTTATAAGTAGTCGCCACAAAAACAATTCATTTGAAGTTTATTATGCACAACAATTACCTCTTATGCTTCCACGGTGGACCTCCATAATTTCTTTCCTTAAGTTTCCACGTATGTTTCTTCTTTTTTGATAATGAACGAGCTACATGAAAGACACAAAAGGGTTAAGTTTCATACAAGATTAGTGTAAATTATTATTTCAGTAATAGTCTAAATATTAAAACAATCACCTGCTCCAGAGCAAGTGGTGGAGGAGACAACAAAAGAACCCGTTGTGGATGATCCTACATCAGAGGAAGAGCCACCAACCACCGTAATCCTAGTTGAAACCAAAACTAAAGTGGTGGAGGAACCGAAAAGTGAGATCGAAGAACCAAAGGCAGAGGCAACTCCAGAAGAAGTAATGGCAGTTAAACAGGCTCATGAAGAAACTCCAGTTGAACAAAAGACTCCCGCGACTATCGAGGCAGTTGTGGAACTTGAAGAATCTGTGGAGGATGTTGACAAACCAACTGAAGTTGTTGTTGCAACCACTGAAGTTGCAAAAGAAGAATATAGAGGCCATACACGTGTAAGAATAAGAAACAAATTAATGAGCTAATGAATGATGAATTACATGAACTCTATCTACAAAGTTCTCAAGTTTGTCTTGAATCATTGGTCATTAGTTAATCATGTATGAGCGAAAGGTAAGCAAAGACCTATAGATAAAAATGAGTACCTTAGGTTGGCTGATATATACAGAACTTCTACTGATCCTCAGTTCCTGAGAAAATAGCAAAGAACCAGTTGCAGCCATAACCGAGGATTTTTTCGACATCTCATTCTGTAGAGGCCAATATACAGAACTTCTACCACACGTTATCTTGTTCTGTTCATTGGCGAAAAGTTAAAGTATTTCCCCTTGACGACCTTGATCATCCATTGGTATGCACTCAACAGCAATAAGTTTATCAACATCATCCGCTGTAACTACATATTCAGGATTTGTGACCCCTGTGTCATCAAGAATACAACTGGTCAAGAACAAATGGATACTGATGGGACTGCAAGATACCCTGCCTTCCTCCCAAAAATAATAATAAAATGCCACAATCTATTATAAACCCAATAAGCTGATGGGACTGCAGCCATTACCGAGGATTTTCTCGACAAATTATTAAGTGCGATATCCACCCAAGAATCAGGTTGTGATAAATATAAATAGACAAGAGCCTTTGGTGAGACCGTAAATGCAGTCCAAAACGACACAAGAATGATGAATGGTTGGTTGATGATTTTATGTATGGTGAATGAATGTGCCATATGCTATTATTTTCTGACATTTACTACCTACTATTAACATTTACAGTGTGTGAAAATGAAACAAGAATCACGGGCCTTTGTAAAAATATCTGCTAATTCTCATCTAAAACTGTGCTACTGCTTTATTATATGGAATAGTAGTTTTTTTAGCACATATGTTCAAGGGGGATGGCCATAACTTACTATAGTTAATGTTGGTAAAAACTTTTAATGTTTCTAATTTGTGTTAGAATACTAGCACGCACGGGAATTAAGATTCCATTAGTTAAAAAACAAGCTTAGATAACCTGAAATTATTCTTTTTATGTAAATATTTAGTTTATAATTAACTTTAGTTAGTAGCGTGTAATAAGTACCTGCTCAAAATGTGCTAGGACAAGAAGAGGGAAGGTTCCGAGAATGAGAAGTGAGACCCCCCATTCAACTATGAATGCAACTACAAATGAAGTGAGTAGAGATGTCATGTTTTGTAGTATAACTGATATCCTCTCGGCTATGGCAAACTTTACGTCTGCAGCGTCTGTGGCTAGCCGCGCTGCTACTAGACTTGAGTTATGTTCCTCCTCGTCGAACAATCCAACTTCATTCCTCATGATTGCTGTAAAAGAAACAAGATCAGAACGTCAATGACGATTTAATTGCAGTTTGAGGAGATTGAATATTATTTCGTATAATGAAACTGTTACTTAAGGGTCAAATAATTACAAATAGCATATAACGATGTTAAAAAACTAAATAAATAAATCAAACAATTATAAGGTCAATTATTTTTATAGTAATTAGTCTATATTGAACCCCAAATATATCAGTACATCACTAGATCACAAAATTTCCATATATCCCATACACACCTAATGTTTATTCAACAATGACATTGACATCCCATATCAAACATAGGCACACACATGACTGTTTATGCATAACCTGATTTGACAATCGAAATTCTATTTACACCATAAGAAACGATAAATTAAACCTAAATAGAACCCTAATCCAACTTAAATACACGTCTTGAACATAAATAAGCTAAAGTAAAAATAACAATTGCATATAAACGATAAATTAAGAAAACATATATACCACTTATTGGGCTCAAACTCAGTTAAGATGAATGAGTCTTCGTCCCGGTGACAAAGGTCTGGTGATTTGGTATTCAGTTAATGGAAAAAGAAGATGGTGGTAGATGGATGATTAATATATTACACCATTAATAAAGGGTTCGATACTCTGGGTTTGGGGGAAGTTTGAGATACAAGATGGTGGAGGTAAGTGGGGGAGTAAACGAAAATAAAGGGGAAAATGGTGGGAGAGGTTTAATTCCGTGTTTGTCCATTAAGCCGAGCAACGGGTCAAACCCGACCTAAACCGATCAAACACGACCCGAACAAAAACCGATTTTGAGTAAAACGTGAACCGAGAATCAAACCGAATTTAACCTAGCGAGACCGGCTTAAATAGTTTAGGTGTATTTTTTTTACCCAAACCGAACCGAACCGAATAAAACCGAAATTGAAAACCATAATTATATGAAACCGAAAACCAAACCAAATAAGGTCGGATCAATTTGGTTCGGTCCGGTTCAATTCGGCTCGTTGTCGGTTCAGTTCGGTTTTCATTTGATTTTGCTCGGACCTAGATATGGGTCGCAATTTTTGAAACCATACCTAAGGATGCTTGGAAAAGGGTATGAATTCGTTTATGTTAATGTTATAGAAGCACCTTATGGATTTTATATATCATAAGATTATAAATTTATGACTAGTGTTTGGATTTACTTATGTTTAATAAGCTAATAATCTCAAGTATGTGGTTTAGATTATGTTAGTAAGTGATCAAAAGAGACACCTATTTATGAATCTTAAACTAAGTATAATTGAGGGTATAATGATATTTATAATTGATCATGTTATATAAGCCTAACCCTTTTATATAAGCTTATAAGCTTACTCATATAAGTTTAGCTAAACACTTGGCTTGAGCTTAGTTGAATCATATAAACTAATAATCTTATAAGCCATCATACAAACTTAGCTAAACATATGTGTCTTTGTTACGTTATAGGGATACCGGTCTTCTTTAACGTTTTAATACGGAGGAAAAAGTTCAAAAAAGCTTGAAAACATATGAAAACGAGCGAAAATTGCCGAAAACGTTCAAAAATGGATGAAAATCGGTCGAACACGGTCGCAATCGGTCTAAAACGGTCTAAGTCCACCGAAAATTGTCAAAATCGGTCGAAAACTAGCGAAATCGATCAAAATCGATTGAAAACGGTCAAAAGGGACGAAAAACGTTACAAACGGATGAAAACGTAAAAAAAAAACGTATAAAAATGTTGTATAGTATCTGCCTTAGTTTACAAAACCCAATGCACATGACCCATGACCCATGTTAATTACCCATCGATCACCAATCATGTATTGGACGATAACATGACACTATAAGCCACTACAACCCAATGCACATGACCCATTACCAATTGTCAACAGTCATGAATGTGACCAGTGATAACATAATGCACATGACCCATGTGAATTAGCCATTATCACCGGTCATGCATGGGTTGCACCGACTTGGTAGGTGCATAGTTATGGTGTGAAGGTTATATGAATTGTATTTGAAGTTTTTAAATGCGGTCATGCATGGGTTGCACCGGCTTGGTAGGTGTATACCGTTTGAGACATTCAGAAGCAAGTATCCAGGGACCTCCCGATAATGTTATCCGGGATCGAGAAATTTTGAGCTCGGCTTGAGCTTGACTCGAAAAGCTCAATTTATTTGTAAATATGTGCTTTCTTACACAAATTAAAATTGAAATATAACCTAAGAATCGAATTCGGTTCGACTGCTCCAAAAGCTCGAAACATTCATAAATAAGTATTTACACTTAGTACACTTACATACAAAATATATATAAAACATATGCTATATAATGTTGCAAAAAAGGTCTACAAGGCCGATTAATCGCCGCCTAGGCGCTATAGGGCCACCAACCTTGCCGATTTATGTAACTGTGTCAAACAGATAGGTCAACCGTGGTCAACGGCCATCAACGGCGGTCAAAACCCACAAATCTTGCCAGAAGTACCCAAAACTCACCGTAAACTCATTTTGATCACTTATAGTAACCGTTTTAATCTATTACAAGTTGTTTTTTTAGAAAAAATCTTCCCGAAAATACATAAAACTCGCTAGAAATACACAAAACTTGGCGGAAATACCTAAATTTTTTCAAAAATGCCAATCCGGTCGATTAATCACCAATTAATCCCGCCTAGACCGATTACAAGCTACAAGGTGGTCGACCGCCCGACTACCGATTTACGATTTTTGCAACCTTCTATATCACTTATAAGTTCGAAAACTCAACTATAACTTGAGTCGAACTTATATA
The DNA here is from genome assembly GCA_019973895.1 of Chrysanthemum seticuspe. Taxonomy (NCBI): domain Eukaryota; kingdom Viridiplantae; phylum Streptophyta; class Magnoliopsida; order Asterales; family Asteraceae; genus Chrysanthemum; species Chrysanthemum seticuspe. The sequence continues at coordinate 337,461,625 of BPTQ01000009.1, forward strand.
AGGTTGAGCTCAACTCATTAAACATTTCGAGTTCATTTGATAGGCTTGAGCTTGAGCTCAAAGCTCGATGAGAATCAGCTCGTACGAACTTTAGTTGGCTCGAGATCAGCTCGTTTATGCCACACGATATGCATTTAAAAGTGACAAATATATGTCTCACACTTGAACAATATCACCAAATGTCATATACATATATGGTCACACTAAATTAGTTTATTGAATTCATTTGTTGTTAAATATTTATACACGTTTTTATTATTACTACTCCGTAATATAAAGTTTTCCCCAAAATTTAGTATCCCTCTCAAATTTTTCATCATATCCCGCCCACATTTTCCCCCAAAATCAAAATTACATTCTCAGATCCCTCAATTTTTCTATACCCTCAAACCTTGCTTATTCAGCCACACACTCACCCTTATCCTTTCCCCCAAAATCAAATCATATCCATTAGTTCATCACCAACTACAAACCATCTCATTCTGTAGTTTATCATCTTCACCATACAACAATTGTTTCTCCGATTTCAAAGTTATTAATCTAGAAACCAGGTACTATAACATGTTATATATTCAATTTAGAAACCAAATTAAGGTGTTCATGGGTTAATTTATTATTCTTTTGATTTTCGTGGATAATAAACCTGATTTAATACATGTTTTTGATTCACTTTCGTGTGGTATAAATGGATTAAAAGGGTGTGTGTTCTGTGTAGATTATAGTTCAAGTCGGGTCAAACTCGTATCAAATCATTATTTGTTATTGATGTTATTGTTATTGTTTTGGTCACGGTTTGAACCTTGGTTTATGTTGTGTTTCCATGCCTTCTTCAGCCAAACGATGTTTTCGCTACTAAGAAGCCTATCATTTTGGTGTGGATGTTCTTCAAGGCACTGTTAAGGTAAATTTTATAATTTTTTTTCTATTACTATCCTGATGATTATGGTTTTTTTTTACCCAATGGACAATGAATTCACAGGTCAATTTCTTTTTAATACTTTTAACTATTTTGCGGTAATTATCATGTAAGAGATGTTTTTGCTATATAAAAAGTAAAACTTTATCTTTCTTAAGAATGCACAACCATGACATGAATTGCCTATGCAGTTCTTGTCATGGTTGTGCATTCTTAAGCATGTCTTTATAATATTATAATCTTCATTGACTTTTTTAGAAGTATACACACATTAATAAATTGATAAATTTGTATCCGGTGCAGCTTGGAACTCCAATTTGCATCATTCCTAAGAAGGCCCTGAGTGAGATTACCGGCGTTGTTGTCACAGCAGAGAAGGAACAACCGAAGGAACAGAAGGAGGAAAATAAGAAGAAGGAAAATCAGAAGAAGGTCTCCGTTGAGGTATGAACCTTTACCTGGTCATTGTATCATATTCAACTTTTATTTTAGGGCCGTGAGCTTCTGTTATGGCTTATTAATCTTGTGTTTTATAAAAGGTTGTCACCGATATTGGTCATTGTATCATCATTCTAATTGTTCTTGTTGTACTATGGTAATGTCATTAATTATATTATTACCCCTGTTATATATTTCTATCGTGGTTTAGTATTAAATTTTGCTTAGCATATTACATGGATGAGGCAATGTGTACAGATCAGGTTGGGTGGATCTGCCTACACTTAGTTTTTGTTCATTATTTGAAGCTCTTTATCTAGTTATATATATGATCAGAAACTTATCACTATTAAACTAATGACCCAATGTTAGTCCATGGAAGTCTTCATTGACAACTTGATGTGTTTTCTTAACTAAGATTTTGTTAGGTTACACTTATTAAAGTCGATTTTAAGCTTTTAACCGTCGATGTAAGATTATGTGACCTAAAGAGTTTTTTGGTCTTTACACTCATTAATTTGTCACACCTTAATTGATCTGGTACAAGTGTATGGTAAATAAAGTAGTCATCGCATATCACCAATTATACACACCTTGATCGTTGATCCTTGTCATATCAGGATGAGTGGCGAACATGCATAAAAGCACTGCATGCTGACACTGTTAGAAAACTTAAAAGTAAACTCGTAGAGTTGCATAAAGAGGTATTTCTCTCTCATGTTTTCCATTGTAATTGCATGCAGAAATAGTTCAATTTCATTAGTAACTAAAAAATTGTTGCCTGTGTCCTTGAGCAGGTGTCTAAGCAAGAAAATTTGTTGGATTTCTATTGCTTTGCGTTTAATTACTGCTTGACTGGTAAGACTCATGTTTCCTATATTAGAAGATGATTTTCTTTCATGAAAATTTACATACCTTTAAAAACTCCCAAGGTCCTTACGATGTATATGTACTTTTTATGTATTTTAGAAGATAAGCAGAAGACCTTAGATCTTGAGAGTGTTTGCTTGTTGCTTGATCGTGTTCTAGGGCCTAAATTTTGTCAGCAAGTTGATTCCTTCTCAGAGTACTTGAAGGTTTGTGGCTAATTTTTTGTAAATTCTATTAAATGGAAAAATGGTTCTGTTATTAATCACTTTGGAGGTGTATGTATGTGCCAGATTCAGAAAGAGTATAAGGTGATAAGCATGGATCAGTGGACAGACTTTTTCCGTTTCTGTCATGAGGTACGTTATGAGTTCTTGTTTTACTCAAGCAATGATACTCTGGGATGAATGAAGGCAGCAAAATTGGTGGGTCAAATGGGTTGTGTTACAGGTCAATAGAGGAAATTCTCTATTTGGGTCAAAAGGCTCACTTCTAAACTTACTGTGACTTCTGTTGTGAATTCTGACAGCGTGGACTCCATTAATTGAGCATGGGAGATCCATGATCATATTCCTGGAAGAGCAACTGGTGCTTACAGTCACAGTCAGGTAAATCTGCTGTCTATTTGCAACTTTTAACATGTTAAATGTTGGTTTTTGCTTGAATGACGTGTTTTGTAATTGTCATCAGGGTGTTAAGGGATTGCATGATACCATTGCTGCTGGTATTGAAGCTCGTGATGGCTTTCCTGCTAATCCAGATGATATTTTCTTGACAGATGGTGCAAGTCCAGCGGTATAATGATTTCTTTTCGGTGCTCTTATTGGTTGTTACTCCATCTTGATTACTAATTGTACCCTCTTTACTCTGCTTCAATCGCCCTTCACTATGGAACTCTTGTATGTGCTTTTGAAACCGTGCAAAGGCAAGCTAGGACATCGAATAGTCAAAAATCTTTAAATTATGGTAGTTGAGAATTTGATTATGTACAACATTACAATTCTATATTTGATTCAGTTATATACATTCAAGTTTTATTCAATTTGAAATTGTTTTTTGTTTTTAATTCTGTATTTGTATGTATACTCATTCCAGCAGCACTAACATAGTGTACTAACTTAGTATTGGCAGTATTAACTCTGCTCCACCAGTACTAACTCAGTATTAGTAGTAGCAACCACGTGACTAAAAGATGCACCCACATTATATGGTCACACTTATCAACATTATTGGTCACTCTTTGTTTAATTTGATGTGTGACTAAATGTTACAAAAGGCCACACAAACATAAAATTCATGTGGCCATTGGATGATCAATAGTGACACAAAAGACACATTTCTTCACCTTAAACACTATATGGTCACACTTATTAACACTTTTGGCCACTTTATGATTAATTGTATGTAACTAAATACTCAAAACAAACATGCTTTGTGTGACTAAATATTATTAAAGGCCACACAAACATAAAATTCATGTGGCCATTGGATGATCAGTAGTCACACAAAATACACATTTCTTTACTTAAAACAACATATGGTCACACTTATTAACACTTTTGGCCACTTTACGCTTAATTGTATGTGACTAAATACACAAAACAAACATGCTTTGTGTGACTAAATGTTACAAAAGGCCACACAAACATAAAATTCAAGTGGCCATTGGATGATCAATAGTCATACAAAAGACACATTTCTTCACCTTAAACATCATATGGTCACACTTATTAACACTTTTGGCCACTTTATGATTAATTGTATGTGACTAAATACCCAAAAGAAACATGCTTTGTGTGACTAAATGTTAGAAAAGGCCACACGAACATAAAACTCAAGTGGTCATTGGATGATCAATAGTCACACAAAAGACACATTTCTTCACTTTCAACACCATATGGTCACACTCATTAACACTTTTGGCCACATTATGCTTAATTGTATGTGACTAAATACCCAAAAGAAACATGCTTTGTGTGACTAAATGTTAGAAAATGTCACACAAACATAAAATTCATGTGGCCATTGGATGATCAATAGTCACACAAAACACACATTTCTTCACTTAAAACACCATATGGTCACACTTATTAACACTTTTGGCCACTTTATGATTAATTATATGTGACTAAATACCCAAAAGAAACATGCTTTGTGTGACTAAATGTTAGAAAAGGCCACACAAACATAAAATTCAAGTGGCCATTGGATGATCAATAGTCACACAAAACACACATTTCTTCACTTTAAACACCATATGGTCACACTTATTAACACTTTTAGCCACTTTATGGTTATTTGTATGTGACTAAATACCCAAAACAAACATGCTTTGTGTGACTAAATGTTAGAAAAGGCCACACAAACATAAAATTCATGTGGCCATTGGATGATCAATAGTCACAAAAAACACACATTTCTTCACTTGAAACACCATATGGTCACACTTATTAACACTTTTGGCCACTTTATGATTAATTGTATGTGACTAAATACACAAAACAAACATGCTTTGTGTGACTAAATGTTACAAAAGGCCACACAAACATAAAATTCAAGTGGCCATTGGATGATCAATAGTCACACAAAAGACATATTTCTTCACCTTAAACAACATATGGTCACACTTATTAACACTTTTGGCCACTTTATGCTTAATTGTATGTGACTAAATACCCAAAAGAAACATGCTTTGTGTGACTATATAGTGTTTATGGTCACTAATACGGATTAATCCAACAAAATGTGTACCTAATTAGTCACACATGTTACGGTTTTGGTTACTCTTTTGCAATAGAGACTAAAAAAAAGTCAAACACGTGACCATAGAGTACCTATGGTCGCGGCACCTTTAGTCACACACGGCCGAAAAATCATGTGTGACTATATGTATATCGTCACACATATTCGGTGTGGCCAAATCCACTTTTTGTTCTAGTGATAACAGTGCACAACCCGTAATTGTCAAGAAAGGACCCTGTGGTACGCTTCAGTGCCACAATCCTTATACAAGGAACGAAAGCTTCTTACTTTTGAGTTAAACTTATCAAACCTTTCATTTTTCAAGGTTTTGCTCAAAAGAACAAGTACTTCCCCTGATGATTTTCAAAACCTCAACCGTTTATATCACTTGTTGAGGGGGAGTATTTGATCTAAAACTTTGTTCACCAATATGTTCTTTGTGTCACTCTTCCCGCAACACTCGAAATGGTCATATTTATTCCAACTTTTCAAAAATACCACTTTATATGCCATTTTTGAGGGGGAGAAAATTGTGTGATAAGAAATATGTTGTGTAAAATACAAATGAATCTGTGTGCTTCAGACTTAACCAACGAATTGACGATACTTAACCGTTAGTAACTCGAAAAGACTTGTCCGGGACGGGTAATAATTTCAAGCTAGTTCGCTAGTGATGTAAACGTGTCTCGCAAAGGACTTGTCTGAGTAGAATGTACCATTCGAGAAACTCTTGGTAGACATGAACTCTGACGGGTTTGACAACCTTTCGAGGTTTGTCTACACCTTCAAGATAGTTATTAGAGCTAGTTGTCACCTAAAAGCTGACAATGTAACTCTTTAACTATACAACGTAACCGTGTCTCGCGGGGGATTGTCTATCTTGAGTGGATCAATTCAAAAAGTGCGCGCTCTTTCCTCACTGTGCAAATAACCGTTAAAACTCTTAAGCACATGTGGAGGGGGAGTATTTATGCAAAACCTTATCTCAACAGTGATACAAAATGTTTTCATTCACAATCACTGTGTGAGATTTTTCATGAAAATGGTTTTATGGCAACATAGGTTAGTCATGGAGTTATAAGGTGACTAAGGTTAGGAATAACTGTCCTATGATCCGCCAGAGCTTGATGGATCTACCCAAGGACACCACAAATAGTTAGAATTTAGAAGTCCTTAGGTATGATTGTAAAAAGGAGAAAATGAGAATCGGAGAAAGAAGGAGTTAAAGAATCAAAAGAAATGTAAAGTAAAGGGTGAAAAGAAATAGCCCTCCAGATTATTCAACTTAGGGCAGACACCGGCTTCAATTCATATGCTACTGGTTGTCACTAGATGACGCCGGTATTGAAGATTAAAAGTCGTCATGGACCCAGTGACGCATGCACTAAACCTTCTTAGCCACTCAAGTTTCTCCCAATAGAAGCTTGTTTCATTCTCACTGGGAACCCTACATAATCTATCGGCTTTCTCTTAGAGATCGCTGATATTGAAGAAGGAGACCCTCTCCCTAGTCTCCGCTCAGGAAAACCAAAACGCACAATTGAGTCTAGAGCCACGAGATTCATCAAAAGATCTCTTAGGTATACTTGACATTTCATCACTTGATATTCAACAAAAAGAACATCAGTGGTACGTTATCGAGTCCTTCACAGATCTTAGCAATCTGTCGAGAACATTTATGAGAGGTTCACATCTGTGATCCTCAATGATTGAATGGAAACTCCTGCCAGGGTCAACATCAAACAGCCCTGACAGCAGGTCACTTCGGTAACTCCCCGTGGATTACGCTTAGTGTGTCTCAAACGGTCTACAATCGTGAGGTGATGCTTCGGTGTACCTCAGCGACTCATCTGAACTGTAGATGTACTTCGGTACATCGCGTTATCTCACTTGTGGGACTCCAATTCAGGAACGGCCTTTGTAAGAATTAGAGTTGTGTTTTCACACTATGCTGTTAACACTCTCGAAGTTCAAACTTGTAAGTGCCGGAATCCGCTTATTACTAACCGTTTTTATGTTTACTTCTTATGGAAGCACTGGAGCGGAATGATTGTGCAGACTCTTCTCATGCTCATACCAACATCATCACTAATGGAAGTTCTATCTCGAAGCAACACAACAGTCAGAATGATTCTTCGTCAAACCTAAGAATCTACAAAGTTAAAGACTTAAAGAACTTCATCAGTACTGAAATCCAACGTCAAAGAGCGTGTGAGCATGTTGAAGAATGACGTGGAGACACTGGAGCAGCGAAGCAGACCTGAGGCAGACTTGATGCAGACAACAACAACATACTATCACTTCCATCACAAAGAACAATGATCAAAGAACAAATTTAATGATAACGTCAAAGTAGAACCGTTCAAAGAAGACAATTTCTCTACACTGGGGAGATTTTTCGTATCAAGGCAATTCTTCTCACAAGAAAGAAGAATGTCAGAAGACGTCAAAGCTACTATTACATCAACGCCTTCACCGTTATTCATCACCAACACTTGAGGGGGAGATTGTTAGAATCACTCCTAAACCTTAATTCAAGTGTTAGTTACTCATATGTAATAGTTAGCTTATTATGGCCTTTTTGTTTGTTTAAGGTCAAGCTTATGTAGAAGGCCCATAAGCTTAGGCCCATGTCCAATAAGGATAAAGGGAAGGAGTGGGAGTGTTGCCCTAGCTCCTTGCCTATAAATACTCTTGTATAACCCTCACTTGAGGGTTGGGTTGTTCAATTTACTCTTTCAATCACATATCCTACGCATAACCGGTATAAGCATAACGTGTGTGTGTGTTTGTTTATTGTTCAATCGCCTTTATCTCTTTCTATTAAGCTTGTGTTGTAAAACTAGTGACCTAACAATGTTACATAAATCTAAAAGACTCGTTCACCTGTAGCATAAACATTCCAGAATATGGCTGTGACAAAATATAGGCCTGCTGTAACGGTTAAGAATGCTCGGAACGATCTAAGCCATTGCACAAAGTAACCTGTCCCGATTGTGCTGACAGTCGCAGCTAATGTTCCAAAAGAGTTTGAAATTCCTGTTTTTTAGAATGTAAGAATAGATTAGCTTCTAATTGATATGACTATACATGCACACTTGCAAGATTACCTGCATGACTTTACGAACAAAGGTCATTGAGTGGTCTGCCTTAGATTAAGCTTGGATTACTTACTTCCATGGCTTGGAAAACTTACCTTTGTGTTTGTGTTATACTTATGTTATCGATAACTAATTGTAATTAAAACATAAACATTATTGATTGGCATATACTCCGTCCATCCCATTTTTATTGTCCACTTTGACTTTGACCAGTCTTTCTTGATCAACTTTGACCATTAATATATTTGTTTGTGTTATATAATAACTGATAAAAATTATACCAATGAAAATACATTTAAAACCCAATACATTCATATAATTTTCATCAAGTATTATATAACACGGACAAAATTAATTATGGTCAAAGTTAAAGAAGTAAGACTAAAAAAGTCAATAGTGGACAATAATTTTGGGACGGAGATAGTAATATAATTTTGTTAAAAAAATTAATGACGAAATAAGCTTTAACACCGTAGAATTTTTGTTTACGAGGTGTACAAAGTTCGTAAACCAAATTCCATAGTACTAAAATTCATTTTATCCTAAAAAAATCTTTTGTATATGTTTGTAAGGCGATCATTGATGAATCATGCTCATCCTTCTTGACGCAAAGTTGTAAACTTAAAAATCATATATATTATGACCAAGAAACATATAGCTCAGAATGATGTTGATTAAGTCTTACTAAGTATGGTGCTGATGAGTAATGGTTCGGTTGCTGAAAACCAAATGTCAGTTGGGCTTTTTATCGGGTGGAAACTAACAAGTCAGTTCAGACTACTGTGTAAACAACATCAGTTATGGTATTACTCTGTTAAGAACAAAGTTTGGTGACTCACTGAGTTGCACAATCTTACTAATGTTGGAAGATAAGCTAAGGGCTTATAGTGTCATTTGTCTATTCTTGTTTTGTTTGTTATGTTTGTGCAGGTTATTAAATAGCAAAGTGAAGATTGTTCGAAGGGCTAAAGTGACAAGTCTAGAAGATGAAGGGTGTAGATAGCTAGTTTCTCGAAGTCAGTCTTTGGTCAAGGCTATATAAGCTCCTTTCCTCTCAATAATTGATTTAGTCTTTTAGGGTTTCTGTGTGTGCGTTTCTCACACAGTTGATTCATTATCAGTTTAGTCAATCTTTGTATTCAGTATCTTTAAACCTTTTTGTATTGTAAAAACACTATATCAACCATAAGGGGTTGTTGGTTGGGTTGATACTCATAAATTTTAGTTTTCTGAGTTTGTATTTGATAATCACTTTGTATAAATTTAACAAGACAAGACATTGATTCATTCTAGTGTCGGAAATTTGGTCATTCTAAAACAACATGCATATATATTAACAGAAGTGGCTGGTATAAAAAAGGTTGATTGTTAATTTGTTATGTTCTACGTTTTGACAGAGATTAATTTGTGCAGGTACTTTTCATTTAAATAGTAAGAAACCGTAACAAACTTAATAAGATAAAACATCTATACACTTGTAAAAGAAAATAAAAATAAAAAAGAAATCTTATTTATATTATTAAAAATATTACTACGTAGTGTTTTTGTTGATGTTAGTCACTTAGTCGTTGGACCAACCAACTCGTGGAGGAAGAGTATTGATGCCAAAGGTTAAAAAATATCCGTTAATTAATATATGTAAGAGATTTTTTTTTTTTTTTTTTTTTTTTTTATTTATTTTTTTTTTGTTAATTTTGTATGGCTATTATGGACATATATGGATATGGCTTTTGCGAAACCTTTTTATACAGACGTCGAGAAACTCTATGCTTATCATGAGGGTAAATATGTTCTTTATTGGTTAACTAATCATGCATATATGCTAGTTGGAATAAGTAATTTTGAGGGTGTTTGATATTCTTTTTATCAGTGACGGACCAGAGATTTCCAAGAGGGTGTTGCACAGAAGAATTGTTGGGCTAATTAAAGTTACATTGTAAGAAATGAAAGTAGCAAAAAAAATATATTGGGGGGACAATTATCGTGAGTTAAAATCAGGTGTAGCCCGTGCCACACCAGGCACCTTTGTAGGTCCTGCTTCTTATCGGTTGCATATAGATTGAAATAGGTAGATAAAAATTGGTGTTAGTAAAGAATAAGCAATCCCAAACATACCATAAATCATCATAGAAGTAGTAAGTTTGATTTACTTTAACATCTATTATTAATTGTAATATCATACAACTTTTGATTTATATAGCCGATAATAATCTAGGTGAAGTAGTAAGTTTGATTTACTTTAACATCTATTATTAATTGTAATATCATACAACTTTTGATTTATATAGCCGATAATAATCTAGGTTTGTTAAAAAATAGAAAAAATAAAGACGAAATGTATTTTAATCCATGTGAGAGAGTACTTTTGTAGTTGCACTACTATACTAAAGCAAACCCTAACAGGACTAGAATTCATTTTAGTCCAAACTAACCTTGTGTATATACTTGTACATATATACCTGTTTTGGTTTACAAACTCCACCAATGTGGGATAGTTGGAGAACTTTTCAAACTCTCATAAGTTCCAACATTTGTAACGGCACTTGAAACTTCGATGATCTTTTAAAGTTCACTAACTTAAATATGTGAAGTCCTGTTTTCTCTTCTCTAATAAGATTGAAGTATTTGGTTTTAGTTTAGCTGTAATACAAGAGATCGGTGGTCGAATTCTACTTAGGCATTTTGGTATGTATATATATCAGCAAGTTTTTTTTGGTATGTATATATATGGGCAAGTTTCGTTCTTATCTTTTCAAAATTAGACATATGGTATGCACTCTTTAAACTTGTCATCCAAGCGATTCCTAAAATGAATGTCGACAAAACTGTCTTTTTTATGAACTGTTCATGTTATAATTTTCTTAAACCATTTGTCTAATATTCTTAAGGTTTAAGGATGAAATCCATGATTTCATTTATACCACCGGGACTGTTTATATAATCTACTCTAAATATATCGTTTTTACGCGTTAATGATACAATGTAACCCAAACCAACCTGTTTATTATTGTTATGTACGCATCCCCATTCACCAATAATGATCTGATAACTATTAGGCCCATTGTATGTTGTATCATATCGGGCGATATGATACAACATACAATGGGCCTATTCACAAGACGACAATGTAATGCACTCGGTGACAGCGATTGGAACTGAACTCATATGTTTGGTGTTATAAAGAAGTAAATGTCACATGCTTTTTTTTTAAATCACCTCCATTTCAATTGCACCTATATACATATAAAATGATTTATCAAATCTAAGCCAACTAACACATTGGTAAAGTTTAGAACATTGGTTAAATGTGAGACGAGTCATACTACTGGAACGCCTTGAAATGGCCTAAAATGTACTCAAATGCTTATAATGTTCCAATAAACACCCGATAGCTATTAGATAGGTATATTATGTTAGTTGGCCCAAGCCCAGTTGTGGGCTTTAGGTCCATCATGGTTTAGGGTTTTGTTATGTACTCTCTATAAATATTGCATGAATAATAAAGTTGTCCTCACGGGGTTTAACCTTTCAACATGGTATCATGAGCGGGTACGATCTTGAGACCTACTTGGTCATCAAGCCGCCACTTTTGTACCACCCCGTCACACCTACCTATCTCCTAAAAACATATCCAAAACCCTAATTCACCAAAATCACGTTACCACCATCCATTATCACATCTCATTTTTTTCTTTCCTTTGTATTAACACCATCCATTCTTATCATTATACCATCTCAGTCAAGTTTGTAACTATAAACAAACAATATTTGCATACCACCTATCATATAACTTCGCTCCTTAATTATCAGTCAACTTTTTCATTTTGGCCTTCTCCTTCTTTGCAAATCTGCCTCCTGGAGCATGTTCAACAAATATCAATTGCATCACCAATCAACGAGAACAACAAAGGACATCAAGTTTGTCAAAGTCCTCACAAATATTTTCCAATTCTTCGAAATAAAGATTTCTCCTTGCTTGCTACAAGATCTCTTCATCAGTTTATTAACTTTAGGTTTTATTTTTAAAGTTTGTTGCTCCAGTCTCGAGCTTTAGCGATTTCGTCGCTCGGACTGCGGCAGGGTATTAGATAGATATATTATGTTAGATATATTTCGTCGCTCGGACTGCGGCAAGATCTCATAGAATTAGTAAGTTCGATTCACTTTAACATACAACTTTTGCTTTATATAGCCGATTATAAGTTTGTTATAAAAAATGGATAAAGTAAAAGTTTGTTAAGACAAATGCTTTATATAGCCGATTATAGATTTGTTAAAAAATTGGATAAAATATAAGTTTGTTAAAAAAAGATAAAATAAAGACAAAATGTATTTTAGTGCATTAACTTATGGAAGAAAGTAGTGAATATACTTTCAAAGTAAGGAAATGGAATAGAATACATTTTAGTCCAAACGAGGTGGTGAAACCCGCGCGTTGCTGCGGGGTTTCTATATGATGGGTTCACAACTATTGTTTTGGATTGAGATCGGTTTCGTTAACTTCTACTACTGCAAAGAACTATAATAAGTTAATGAAAATTAGCATGAATCAGATATGGTAAACCAATTGCTAAAAGATCCATTTCACAATGATAGGATACAATAGTGCAAGCATCGAGTTGATATGATAAATTTAAACACTTGCAAGGTAATAATAGACTTTACATCTTAATTTTTTTCTCAGCATATTCTCAGTTCTGAGTATGGAAAGGCATGTTTTGAGCTGAGAAGTTAACCCGTCCGACCACCCAAATAAAATATAAATACAATTTTCTCCTTTCTCCCATTTTGCAAGAACTTTTTTTTAAACCATACCCAATTGCAGCTGTGGTTGGCTAGCTAATAAAACGCATGACGTTGAGACCACCAGCGAGTGTCCCACATCCTTTGTCACGTGTCTTTGCTTGTCACTAAATCAGTGACTTTTGTGCCAAGAAATACTTCAATTCGGCAACCTCTTTCAAATTCTTTAGAATATTTCTTTAAGAGACCATGAATTGATATTCTTCTTCAGTGTGGTATCGCTGAACCATTCCTGCACATCAAGCATTGATAATTTGTTGTAGAATTAATGTCTAGCAAGATGGAATTCATCTTTATTTTCAGTTCACAACAGGTAGCTGCAACTATATATTAGAAATATATTGTGAAAGCATACCGTCACCAAGGAATACTTAAAGGGTTAAAACCAGCAAGGGTTTGTCGACAAAAATCTTCATCCATAATCCATCCAAACTTATCTCCTGAAAATCAATAACGATAAAAGATTTACAATTCAGTGACGACTTCCATCAATTGTTCATAAGTCGTTTATGAGTGACAACTGAAAGTTCTTCCCCGAAGCCTGATGCAGTCACTACTGGTCGTTGAAGAGAAACAACATGCCTTGCAATAAAAAGAAGATATAAATAACAAACTGATTCCACCTTAAATTCCTGTATCACACGTTTTACATTTGAATACTTGTTTTTCAAAGAATACTCAAAGGCGTTATCATATCCAATACGTAATTGACCGGAATTGGTATCAATAATGTATAAAATAAGTTTAAATTTTAAAGTACTCTTAGCGCAAAAGTTGAATCATCGGGCAACTTACGTGTGCATACATCATCATCTATAACTACAATAAGATCAATACGTATAATAAAGTTACCTTTTTTCCCATTCTAAACTTTTACTTTCAATTCCTAGTCCAACTTTCGGTTTAACTTTTCTTCTGCCCGACTCTTTGAGCACGATCTTGAGCTTGCAAATCCACTTATTCATGCATAATATATACACATAATTAACAAATAAATTATAAAATTTCACCAATAAATTACCAAGATTTTTAAAATCAATACCTCATATCCCAAGAAAATAATACGTTCAAGAAGAAGCATATTAGCATTATGAAGTTCTTCAAATGTAGGCATCCAAGCATGTCCTTCAACCCCACAACTAACCGAAGCTGCATGAAAGATTTCACATTTACACAAAATACATTCAAAGTTTCAAACCATTTCTAGTTACACTTATTAATGAACACAACATAAAAAAATATAAACCACTACGAAGTACACTTATTAATAAACATAACACAACATGTCCTACCTTTTTATCCGTGATTTCACTTAACTGAATCCATGTCTCAATCTGATCCCTATACCTTTGCAACTTCTTAATCTTCTTCAAATTTCTCCTTGTAAACCTAATCAAACAGTTTCATAGGTGTTACCATCAAATTAATAAAAAAAAATATAAACTTTATAATCATACCTTATTCCATGCGCTATTAGTAAGCATCTTTGTTCAATGACGCATAAAAACAAACACTTGGTATGCATAAATACTAAACATCACAGTACACCTTAATTCATGAAATAAACTAACAAAAATAAGAAACTCACATCACAAATTACAGTTCACAAAAAACCCTTAAATTCTAGATCCATACCACACTTCAACCAATGAGATGTTGCCATATAATGCACTAACTTACTATTTGGGTTTAATGTGCGGATGCAATTTAGGAACCAACCAATAGCAGGCCAGCTTAACTAAAAACGGGCTCCTTAACAATTTGCTTTTGCCCCCGTTCCATTTTGAGGTTTAGTATATTTTATAATTATAATTAAACTTGGGTGTATACCTGTACATATATACCTATATATTTTGGTTTACAAACTCCACCTATGTGGGATAGTTGGAAAACTTTTCAAATTATCATAAGTTCCAACATTTTTAAGGGCACTTGAACCTTCGATGACATTTTTAAGTTCAATAACATAAATATGTGAAGTCCTGTTTGCTCTTCTCTAATAAGATTGAAGTATTTGGTTTTAATTTAGCTGTAATATGAGAGATCGGTGGTCGAATCCAGTAAAGCCATTTTGTATGGTATCGGAGCGGGTCTGATCCTCAGACCTAGGTGGCTATGTTGAGCCGCCTCTCATAAAACACCCGTCAAACCCTAAGCCTCCTAATTATCCACTATGAAGACAGCGGTCTCTCTATGTTCGTCCTTGGATCTGCACGCAAAGAAAGAAGAAAAACAGATATATATATATAGGAATCGGATGATTGATCTATAATTGGTCATCTTGATAAGTGGTTCTTAATATATGATTGTTTATTCGTATATGTTTATTTGGAGCTTTTGATTATTAAAAAAAAAGTTATTCAATTGTTTGTTTTTGTTTTATATCGAATTCAGGGTATTAATTCCCGAGAAGATTTTTGTTGGTGTCTTATTCCTGAGACGACTTTTGTTGGTGTCGAATTTAGGGTTCTTATTCCCGAGACGACTTTCGTTGGTGTCGAATCTAGGGTTCTTATTCCCAAGACGACTGTTTGGGATACTTTGAGTTATCCCGTTTTATTTTTGTTATTGTTTTATTTTGCTTTTTAGTTTCTACTCCAGAGCTTTCGTAATTTCGCCGCTCAAACTGCGGGGGAGTATTAGTGGATAATTTGGCCCAAGCCCGATTTGGGAGTTTTGGGAATTAGGGGTTTACCATTATAAATAATGGTAATCAATAAAGTTATACCCCCACGGGGTTTTAATGGAGTCTAATAGTCGTATGTGGACGATATGGTTATCAAGAGTAGAACGGAGGAGGATATGCTCTCCGACATCAAGGAAACCTTCGACCAGCTTCGCGCCATCAACATGAAGTTAAACCCCAAGAAATGTTCCTTCGGTGTGGAAGAAGGACAATTTTTGGGACATCTGATCACCAAGCAAGGTATTAAGGCTAATCCTTCAAAGGTTAAGGCCATCACGGATTTGCAGCCTCCTAAGTCCCTAAAGGAAGTGCAAAGTCTGAACGGAAAGCTAGCAGCCCTCAACAAATTCTTATCGAAGGATGCAGATAGATCTTTGCCGTTTTTCAAGACACTCAAAGGATGCACGGATAAAAAGACGTTTTAGTGGAGTACAGATGCAGAAGCTGCCTTCCAAAAGGTCAAGGAGCTCATGGCTATTCTACCTACACTTACTGTCCCAATAAAGGCGAAGTGTTGTTTATGTACATCGCAGCCTCCTTCGAAAGCATCAGTGCTGTGTTATTGGCAGAAAGGGAGAAGAAGCAAATCCCTATCTACTTCGCTAGCAGGGTTCTATAGGGAGCTGAGCTAAATTATCCAACGTTGGAAAGCTAATCTTGGCTTTGGTCCATGCTGCGAGGCGCCTTCGAAGGTACTTCCAAGCTCATTCCATAACCGTACTTACTGACAAGCCTATTAAGCAGATACTTTCGAAGCCGGAGAAATCTGGAAGGATAGCTAAGTGGGTTATCGAGTTAGGAGAGCACGAAATTGAATACAAAGGTAGAAACTCGGTCAAAGGGCAAATATTGGCAGACTTCTTAGCAGAAACACCCTCCGAACCAAAGTAGGACACAAAAGTTGCTGAAAAGAAGCCTGTTAAGACGGTCGAAGGGTGGAAACTTTACACCGACGGAGCCTCCAGCTCCGACGGTTCTGGTGCAGGTCTAATACTTGTTGATCCCAAAGGGAAGGAGTCTACTTATGCACTCTGTTTTGAATTCGATGCTACTAACAATGAAGCAGAGTACGAAGCCTTGCTAGCAGGCCTTCGACTGGCTAAGGACATGGAGGTAGAAGACTTGGCTATTTTCGTTGACTCACAATTGGTGGCTAATCAGATAAAAGGCTCCTACGAAGCGAGACAACCTGTGATCAAGCAATACTTGGATAAGGCCAAGGAGATGCTCGAAGGGTTTACATCCTACAACATAGAGCATGTTCGAAGAAACCAAAACAAGAAAGCGGATGCACTTAGCAAACTGGCATCGATGGCATTTGCTCATTTAACTAAGGAGGTTCTGGTCGAAGTGTTGGCAGACAGGTCCATCGTCCGAAAGGAGGTGTCTGACGTAATACTATAGGAAGACTCAAATTGGATGACTCCAATTAGAGAATATCTGATAAGTGGTATACTGCCGGAGGATCAGAAACTAGCTCGAAAGGTCCGCATCAAAGCACCACAGTACAGAATCATGGGGAATTACCTATACCGAAGGTCATTTTTGTCTCCATGGCTTCGTTGTGTGGGACCTAGGCAAGCCGCCAACATCATTCAAGAAGTGCACAAAGGATCCTACGGGCTTCACGCAGGACCTCACTCTATTGTTTCTAAGATCATGAGGATCGGATATTATTGGCCTTCGATGCACAGGGACGCAGTAGAAATCATCCTGAAATGTGAAGCTTGTCAAGTTCACTCAAGGGTGCCGAGGCTACTGATGTGCCCGGTTGGTGCAAGTTTTAAATTTATAAAAGGTGAATTACCAATATTACCAATAACATATACGAGCAAGTATACTCGTCCGTTATAGCAAGATTATGAAGGTAAGTCGGGATCGTTCGCAGGGATTTGAGTGAATCAGAGCACAAGTTTGAATTAACGGGATCAGATTGAGTGAATCAGAGCACAAGTTTGAATTAACGGAGTCGATCAAAAACATATAATAAAGCAAATATATAATGAAATTCAGATGATTAAAAACTACACTTGCTTAAACTAGTATCATATCATAGATTAATGTGATTGTGTTAACTACTTAACATGTTGGTTATGATAATTAGTTGGTGTACTAATCTATTGTTCTTACAAGTCAAACTTTGATCAAGAGTTTAGTTTATAAAAACAAGCATTAAGTTTAACCAATCAATTCAAGATCAATTCAAGTTTCATAAGTCTACTTCAATAAACTTAAACACAAAAACATCCACTTGTTCATCAAATTGCTTAAGAAATGGTCAATACAAAAGGTACCCGATCATAGACAAAAGGCTACAATTAATTTTCAACAACTAATCTTACGACCATTTAGATGTTTCCAACCAATCCAATTTGATAATCAAAAAGCGTTTCTATTACAACCACACCTTAGTTCCTTTGTATAATCAAGAATAATGAGTAAAAACAATCATCCATAGACAAAATGATTATGACTAGTTGAATAACACGAAGTTCTTTCGACCCCAACGATTATTATCAATTAGCCAAACTTGATTAACAAATGTCACTATGAAACTTTAGCTCAATTGGATCTTAGAATCAACTTGAAATTGAATTAAAACATGTTAACACAATCACTAACTAATCATATGATAATCAACATCATTTAAGCAAGTGTATAAAGAAACTAGCCACTCATAGCAAACATGAACATAAACTCATAACTTTGATCATTAGAAAACATGATTAAAAGTCTTACAATGCTTGGAATAAGATTACAAATGATGAAGTAATGATTCCCAAAGGATCGTGGTGGACTTCTTAGTGTTTCGGCTTCCAACGGTGGAACTTCTGGAACTCCAAACTTCTCTGGATTTCTAAGGACGAATTTCAGGAGGTTAAGGCTTGGTTTGATGAGTAGAGAGCTTTGTAATTGAAGTGTGTCTAATATGCTCACAATTAGCCTCTATTTATACTAATTCCAAGGCCTAGGGTGTTAAATGCTTGACTTGGCCTCCAAGGAGTAAGGAAGGGACTAGAATACACCAAGAGAAGGACCTAGAATCGTTTGGATGCAAAGGGGAAGCTTAGTGATGAAGATTTGACAACTGCAGCTTCTCCAACCGGATCGGTCATACGACCAACCGATCCGGTTGGTCTTCAATAATAACACACCGACCGATCCGGTTGCGGGTTGCGACTGATCGGTCGGTCATGGCAAAAACATGTATTCCGACCAAATGCCAACCGATCCGGCTGAAGGTGTAACCGGATCCGGTTGGATCTTCTGAGATAAGAAACTTGAACTTTCTCTCTTCACTCTGACTTGTAGAACTTGGTTCTTCAATCACTAAGGTCTTCAAAGGTACTTGGGATTTAGCTTAACTGAGACGGGAATCTTCGATTAACTGCATATTTCCACATTTTCCTTCATTTCCCTGCACTTGGTTATGAATGCTAGACAAACATATCTAGATACGATTAAGTGCTAAAATCACACAAATATAACCAAATAACAGATATAAAAGTACACACAATGCTACTAAAAACATGCACAATCTGAGTGTTATCAAATTCCCCCACACTTAAACTTTGCTTGCCCTCAAGCAAATCTAGGACAAACATCCACTGGGATAAGATCGTGATTATGAAAAATGTGATGCAAATCAACCAAGTATAAATACGAGAGAAGATTCATCAATTATGCTTATAAAGGTGAAACATCAAGATGTTTGACAATATCCAACGATTTTCTTGCATGATAAACATTTCAAAACACCTCACGAAAAATAATGGAATATAATTCACTCAATCACTCATTTTTAGTGGAGTAACAAGATAAATCACACTCATTGCTCAGTCATGATTAGATTATTACCATAAGCTTGTACAAGAAACAAAACTCCACCGACGTGGCGTGAGCACCAAGTAAAAACATCTAAAGAGGGCTTTTATTCGGGTTATAATGATAGGCTAAGGGCTGTCTCTTATACACA